>CM060631.1:5680000-6265000 GCA_030578275.1 Meda fulgida
TCCTCAGTAAGTATATTCGCTTCTCGTGCGGCAAGCGGGGCAAAGGTGGTGGATCTCTCCACTCGATGTTTCAGAGAACCGGGGTTACGATAGTAACCTATTGTTCTCTTTCATCATCTCGTGTTCGAGATCCACCTATGGGAGAGACATGGACAGCTCCCCGATTGCCCAATACACTCACAGTGAGATTCTGAAAGCCAGAGAAAGACGGTCACCTCAGGAGGCGGTGCCTGACACATCCATTAATCATGAACCTGCAAAGGTGACGCCACACCAAACTGCTGTGGACAAGCAGGCCATGAAACATACATGAGACACATACATGATAGTAACCCCAACCCACCAAGGCACATAAACTATACCCATAACGGGAAGTAAATGTTTGGTGGCAGGAATGAACATGGCCAGCCGGCCCATTCACTCTTATTGGTTTTAACAGGGTACAGGGAAGAGCTAAGAAGATCCCACCCCTAAAACCGAATGTGCTACCAAGGTTCTGGTGACATCCAGCCGGTAGTAACGCACAAAGGTATGAGGAGAAGCCCAACTGGCAGCGGAGCAGATGTCCTGCATTGACACTCCCCTAAACAAAGCCCAAGAGGCGGCTAAGCCCCTTGTGGAATGAGCTCTGATGCCCCTTGGGGGCTGCACTCCCTTTGCTTCATAAGCCATAGTAATAGCGTCCACAATTCAATGTGAGAGGCGTTGCTTCGATATGGGACTCCCTCTGTGCGGGGGGGCCCATGAGACAAAGAGCTGGTCGCTCTTCCGGAAAGCGTTGGTCCTGGTCATATAAGCCTGCAAAGCACGGACTGGACACAAAGCATTCAGCCTCTGATCCTCCAGAGAGGTAAAAGGTGGAGGGGAAAAGCGGACAGCTACAACACCTCCGAAGTGAACGCAGGGAAGCACTTCGGCATGAAGGCCGGGTTAGGCTTAAGGGAAACCTTATCTCCACTGAGGGAGAACTTAGTGCACGAGGGGTAAACAGAGAGCGCATGTAGCTCACTGACACGTTTAGCAGATGCCAAGGCCAAGAGCAAAGCTGTCTTGAAGGACAGCAGCTTAAGGGAAATACTCCCCAGAGGCTCAAAAGGATGTTGAGACAGGGCTTCCAGCACCATGGAGAGGTCCCATTCCGGAACAGTTCTCCTGATGACTGGCAAAGAGTGGCGTGCACCCTTCATAAATCTGCGGATTAGAGGGTGCTGCCCGACAGTAGAGCCCTCAAAACCCACATGACAGGATGAAATCGCAGCCAAGTAGACCTTAATGGTGGAAAAAGACCTCCCTTTTTCCATGAGGTCTTGGAGGAAACACAAAATATCAGGAACTGATCACTGATAAGATGTGAGACCACGTCCATCGCACCACCCTTCGAACACTTGCCACTTACAGCCATATAAGGACCGTGTAGAGACGGTCCTGGCATTCTGAATAGTTGCGACCACACGCGGCGAAAGCCCAAGTGCGTTCAGGTTCGTCCTCTCACGGGCCAGGCCCAGAGAGCCACCCTGTCCGGGTGGGGGTGGTAAATCTCCCCGTTGGCTTGGGACAATAGATCCGTGCAATTGTTCCCCTAACTCTTCGAGGATCTCCGCCTGGTAGGCTGAGAGGAGCGAAGAAACGTTAAGGGCCCTGACAGCCACGGCCGAGGACTTATAAGCTGCCTGGTGAACGGAGGCAGCAAAACGGTCCATTTTGTTGGGCAAGACCGGCTTAGGGGGGGCGAGCAGCCCGCCCTGAGCGGGGTTAAGGTGCCTGGCGATGGAAGGCTCAACGGCGGGAGGTTCGCCCATACCGTGCCCCGCCATGTCCTTAACCTCGAGTCCCGTGAGACCGTGTCTGAAGTCGAGCGGGTCACTCCAATAGTTCCTCATGTGCTTCCCGCACGCCGGGAGGATGGGGAAGAGTTGTTTCCTCGGGCCGGGAGGGGGTCCCAGCACTTTCCCATCATAAATATCCCTCTCCTGGTCGGTGGCGCTCTGTGGTGCCGGCCATTCAATGTTGAGACGAGCGGCCGCTCGCTCACACACTTCCAGGAGGATGGCTTGAGGCAGAACCGCGTGGGCGGTAGCCTGGGGAACACCAGAGGGCGGGATGGCCTCCTCGTCCTCTGAAACCCCCAAGAATGGCCGCATCCTCCTCTTTGCCAGAACCGGGCGGTTCGTGGACGAGAGCGAGGTTGTACCCGAAGATGTCCTCCTCGGGGAAAGCGGGATTGGGCTGGTCAGCCCAGATGAGAGATGTTGCGCCCCGGGAGGCCCCTGGTAGCGCGTCGTCATCACCGTGTCCCCCGTCCGAGTCAGAAGGGCTGAGCCCGGTGCACTGTGTCACTGCCACCTTAAGACGGCGTTTAAGCAGCTTCCTAGGCAGCATGAGGCAGAAACTGCAATTCTCCGGGTTCTCCAGGGCTTCCCGAGCGTGCTTAAGACCCAAACAGACCACGCAAACCTGATGAAGATCCTTAGCTGCGATAAGGGCACCACACGCGGCCGGGCAGGCCCGTGATAGGCTATCCCCTGGAGAGGCTGCAGGCTTAGACAGTGACATACCAGCGAAGAAAACAGAGAAAGCAGCAGTAGTTGAAAAATAAACAACTGTCACGTCCGGCTGAGGCTGATCTGGTCGATATGTCCTCCTGAAGACACGAGGTGAGCAGTGTAAAAAAATCAGCCGAGCTGTGAGATGCAGAGATCGCGAGAAGCGAATATCAACTGAGGAATAGCAGCGCGCCCAGATGTTATATACCCGTAGGGGAGGGCGTGTGGCCTCACCTGGCATTGGCTGTGCGCTTCTGTCTGTCTAGCCAGACTTGGTGCAATTGAATGCTTCTGCAGAGGTCAGGTACGGATGCCCTTCCCATAGGTGGATCTCGAACACGAGATGATGAAAGAGAACTGCAGTTGCAATGGTACATTTTCATTTCATTAAACCGGGACACTAAACAAAAGTCGTCTTGCTCACACTCTTAAGAATAAATTGGTATTGATGGTTCCACAAAGGACTTTTAACATCCATGGAACATTTCCATTGCATAAAAGGTTCTTTATAGTAGTAGTTCTTTAGATTTTTAAAATGTTCTTTGAAGAACTGTTCACTGCAAGATTCTTTGGGGAACCAAAAATGTTTTTTCTACGGTATCACTGCAAAAAACCCCTTTTGGAAGCTTTATTTTTAACCCTCTGGTGCTCCACATTTAGTGGACACACTGATACTCCTCCCAGTCAAAAGTGGCCGAACACCTCAAATGTAACTTTTTTTCCAGGTAAAATAAATGTAATATATTTTCGTTCAACAATAAGTCAATAATTGAGGGAATTGTATGGTACTAAGTAATATTTATGCAATAATTATGACACTTTAACCTATGACAATAAGTAGGACCATTTAACCTTTTCAAATCATGTTCTTAATTTTTTTTCACATACAGTTGCAAGTGCCACAAAGGTCACTTAGTGTCATAGCATCCCAATGAAGTAAAACATTTATATATATATATATATATATATAAAAAGGAAACTTTTTTTTTTCTGTACCACAATTTTTTTCTGTACCACTGCAACTACAGATTCTGTCAAATACAATACAATACTGTTAAACTTTGCGAGAAAGTAAAAAAATAAATTAAGTATTTGCCACACTGGTCAAATCCCTGTGCATTTGAATTGAACCAGAACACTTATCAAGTCATCACTTTCAACCTATTATCAAACAGACAAAAATGTTTAATCGCAAAGAAGTTGTTCGTTATATCTGATGAACTCAGACATAATGACTCAATCATTGGCTAAAGAACAGATAAACATGATTGCTTCCTGCATGACTAACTGTTTGTCTAACACTTCCAAACCGCACGCCGGCCGCTCGAACCCACAGCAGAAGCTGTGTCGGAGACAGTTCAGCTGTTAGATAACGTACCTCAAGAGGGGGTTGTGCCGCCAAACTGGGTCCAGTCCCTGGATTAGAACCCACAACCTTCCACTCACCAGCAGCCCAGTGAGAGAGCGGGACTGAGGGAGGGAGAGTCAGAGAGACGGTCGGGGAGAGAGGGAGCGGAGGGGTGCTCACTCTCTTGTGAGAGAGAGACGGGGAGAGAGAGGGCGACAGGGGCAGAGGGGCGAACGGGAGCGAGAGGGATAGGGAGGGAGAGAGGGGATCTGGGACGGAACGGTTGGGTACTCACGGTTTGTCGGAAGGGTTGCGGGGGGGCAGTGGGTGGCATCTCCATGCTTGGCTGCTTCCCGGTGGCAATGCTCTTCCGCCGGAGCCGAGCGTTTTCTGAAAGAGAGAGCGATAAAAGTGTCAGAACAATACTAACCTTTTTTTTTTCTCGGTGAAATAAATGTAATATATTTTTGTTCAATAATATTTTTTATTTAATACTTTGTATTTTGAGGGAATTTTATGGTACTAAGTAATATTTATGCAATAATTATGACCTTTTAACCTATGACTATAATAAGGGTAATATAACAAAAGGCTGTAATACACTACATGACTTTTGCACAGATTTTTGTCCCGATTTGCAGTCTGAAAGTATCACATGCTAGTTGCCAAAAGTCTGCAGGATACAGCAGTCGGAGCTGACAGATTTCCCCAAAAATCGCATAGAATATGAAGGGCACAAACTCAGATTTTTAAGCTTCAGACTATGATTCCATCCAGTTGTCAAATATATTTGATATTTTGAGGCGATTTTAGAATACATATTGTTTTGATTTGTCACGCGTCTTCTAGCAAAGTGGCACACGTTTCTGTGCGAGTTTGGAACGACATGAAAGTCTGCTAGTGTGTGATCCTTAGTCTTTTAGTGTATGATGCCCAGTTTTTCTCTGCAACCATTTACCAAAAAAAAAAAAAAACATAAAAGAGCTGAAGTGAAAATGAAACAATTTCGCTTGCCAACTGCCTGCAGTAAAAAAAGTTTAATTTGATTAAATCCTAAAATTACTGAAACTAAAACTAAAATAAAAATAATGGTAAATATATTAATTAATCAAAATGAATTAATTTGACTGAATATAAATAAATAATTATTTAAATATAAATAAATAATAATCCCCCCCCCCCCCCAAAAAAAAAGAATAAGAAAAAAAAGAAATCTGAATCAACGCTAAAAGAAATCATATTTTTGTCAAACATTTTTCAAAAGTTGTTTTATTTTATTTAAGGATGTTCATCATGTTGACAGTATTTTCTTTATACTTTCAGGTGTAGATTCAATACATCATGCATCATAACTACACTTTTCTAACTTTTTTACAAATGCATTGGTAATAATCGAATATGCTAGTAGGTATCAGTATAAAATCTAAGACCACCTTCACATCACCAGTGAAACCAGCTATTCTTTACTTAAAAAAGAAAAATATAATTGCCAAATGCAAGTGAAAATTGGCTGTTACTTGCCAGTTTGCAACCTAATGCACATTAGATCACAATTTAGTTAGTGACATCTATCTTGAATCACACAATTTTAAGTAAAAAAAAATATCATGAAAATACTTATTTATATCTACTTATAATGTTCATCACGTTAAACCACCAAAACAACAATTTGTGCGATAAAATCAATGTGGCTTTTCTTTACATTGTTGTGCCAGGTTGCATTTCACTGAGAGACGGAGTCTGGCTCATCTCGTATATGATGCTGCGAGTGACACTATATGGCTCTGTCCCAAAACCAAGTGGACTGCCAATGTAGGCAGCATTCCCAATGCAAGGGCTGTTCCAAAAGGTAAGATACCTTCTTTTAGCTGTTGTGGTGAAGGCAATCCCATAATACATTTCAACAAGAATAATTCCATTTAAAATGGTCCAAGCAAAAGAAATGTCAATAACTATAAACAATTTAATTACAACAAATATTATTATCAATTAATATAATGCAATCCATTTCAGAATATTTATTGATATGTGCTATGTATAGAATTGTTATGCATTTTACTACTCCAAATCACTTACAGTATGAGTTTCAATTTAGAACAGAGCCATTGATCTGTGGCCAAGAAATGTGCAAGGAAAAGAGCTAAAAAGGATCTCAAGGATTGGTATCAGGGCTGATCTATATCGGCTATCCTAATGCCTGCTACAGACTGTGTGATTTTGGCAATTCTATAAGATCATTACAAATCACACAGTACAACATGGATCTAATAAACTTGTGTACGACATGTACTGTATATAGACTGTACGATGATGACACTATTGAATCGTAGGCTACGACGCAAGTTAATATAGAAAAATAAAAAGTCATCAGCATGCTAGTAGTAAACAAATAGAGCAAGATTAATCGCACTTTGGTGGTTTTTCAGCATGGTTTTTCAATTGCAGTCATGGCTACGGATTAGAGGCCAACTTGGCTGGCATGTCAGTTTTGTAAATGGAGCTTGAGGTAAGTAGTTTTAAGTATGTTGCGTTGATCAATATGCCATTTCGTGTTTCATTTTCAGTAGGTCGTAGCAGGACTGTGAGATGATCATCCTAAATTTATGACACTGTTAGAAAATGATCACAGGCTATCTTTGGTCGCAAGACCGTGACAACGGCCATCTTTGAATCTCTCTCGTATGAAGCAGGACCACCGTTTTGGAGCCACGACCACATAATTCGAGTCATCTTTGACCTGGGACAGCCCAAAATCGTACAATGTGTACCGGGCATAAGCCCGATCACTTATTTTACGTTAGCTTTCACGCATGTGTTGTGCAGTAGGCGGCGGTATTCAGCTTTAAGTGGGTTTGCCAACCGCCATTAAAAGGAAAAGAACAAGCTCAATGTGTGTGCGTGCGTTTTAATGGGCCAAATTAATGCGTACATTTTCTCAATTCAACTGGCAGACATGGTAAAAGTTAATTTTGGACCAAAGCGGAGTAAAGAAAATGACAAACCAATGAGAAATGAAACAGTCTAACTGCAGGCACAAGAGACAGGCACTTGCAAACAAAGTGCTTATTGACTGGCGTCCTTGAGTAAGTACCGGATACAGAAGCACCGTCATTGGCAGAGATGTAGACAAGACTATTGCTCAGGAATGTGAAGTTATTAAAATAAGACCAACAGAAACAAATGAATGGACAGCTTAATGAACGTAGAGGTGCTGGAAGGAGAAAAGACTGAAAGAAGCGGTGCTCAACCATCAAACCATCAGTCTCTCCTGCTCGATGCTGTGATAACCCTTCCATAAATCTCAGTGTAAATACCCACTGTCTATCCAGCCAATGCAATCTGTCTCTCTCTCTCAATCTCTGAAGCTCTAACACACACACACACACAATATCACAGCCATACAGTTCTCTCGCCTTGCACCCACGCAACTCTTTTACATAAATCAAACAGTGTATTTATCCGTCTCTCTGCCTCTCTCTTTTTTATGAGAGCATTTTCCTTCCCCTAACCTCTCACATCCATTCTATACTCTGCACTTTCAATCTCATCAGTTTTTTCGGTCTCTTTGCGATCCTGAACGTCAGACCTCCAAATAGCTCCTCCTGATCCCTCTCCTGGTGCACAGCCTCAACTCAGCTGATTTTACAGCTCTTATTAATAATAGTCAAGTATATTTTACATATTGATTCATCTGAGGCCTCAGTTCTTGGTCATACTATCTTTTGAATATGTTTTGCAATCTTAAACTGGTTCTTATTCAAAATCGGTTATTTGTTTCTTTCTTTTTTTTACAAAAATACTGGAACTGAATCGTTTTCATGACTTTTGGCTCCACTAACAGATTTTTGTATGCCAAATGGGGACAGAAAACCATAAACAAAAATAGAAGCATAAGAGCCGTTGTCATGACAATCAGCTAGAATCTTCTTTTCTATTACTGTGAATAACCGATCAGCTTTCGAGTGTGATTCTTGTTCAAGATAAGGATATGGGATTATTTCTGAACTCAACAGAACATAACAAATCAGAATAAAAGTCTCTTATGCTCACCAAGGTTGCATTTATATGATCAAAAATACAGTAAAAACAGTAAAAATATGACATATTAATACCATTTAAAATAACTTTTCTATTTTAATATATTTTAAAATATATTTTATTTCTGTGATGCAAAGCTGAATTTTAAGCATCATTACTCCAGTCTTCAGGCACATGATCTTTCTAGTATGCTGATTTGCTGCTCAAGAAACATTTTGAAAACAGTTAATATTTTGTGGAAACTGTTATACATTTTGGGGGGGGATTCTTTGATTAATAGAAAATTAAAAAGAACAGGATTTATTTTAAATATAAATCTTTTGTAACATTATAAATGTCTTTACTTTGCTAAATGAAAGTATTAGCTTCTTACAAAAAAAAATCTTATACTGACCCCAAAATTTTTAACAGTAGTGTATATGCACACAGACACAGATATATATTTCTGAAAGTTTATTTAATCAACTTTTAGAAGCACACTGCAAGAATGAGGCTTTTTGACGTATTTAATCAAGAACTGTTATTTCCAGATCAATGATTCAGATTCAGAGATCAATAGAAATGATCAGCATGTAAATAGAGATATGCTTTTCCATGACGGCAACAAATCCAAGAATTTGATGAATTTGTATAACTTTGTTCTGATATTGTTCTATTAAAAAAACTATCTAAAAATGTAACATTCTTTTGAGGACAGTGAATGAAATATTGCTTGTCAAACATTGTCCATTCTTCCTTCCACAAAATGACTACAAGATTCTAAAATAATTAAGGAAACAAAAAAATTGTACACAGTAAGAATCTGAATTTCCTATGATTTTCATCTCTATTCGTGAAAACGGACTTGTGTTGCCAGTTATATTACAAATAATACCAGTCCTGAATGCTGATTTTTCAATACAACATTTGTGTTATACTAAAATACAAAATATAATAACGTTAATTTGACTAAATTCTAGTGTATAGATCGCCCTTAATTAATTAGCTGTTATTATGAAAACTTACATTACTAAAACTTACATTAAAATTTAAAATAATTGCTTTTAATATATTTTAAAATGTAATTTATTCCTGCGATGCAAAGCTGAATTTTCAGCATAATTACTCCAATCTTCAGTGTCGAATATTCCTTCAGAAATCTTCAGAAATGTCTAATTATTATCAATGTTGAAAACAGTTTTTTTCAGGATCCTTTGATAAATAAAAAGTTAGCCATAAGAACAGCATCAATTTGAAATATAAATCTTTTGCATCCTTGCCGAATAAATCTTAGTGTCCCCAAACTTTAGAATGGTAGTGTATATGAAAATAGTAGTCATTCAGTACTATGGTATAGTATGGTAGCATCACAGTAATGTTCTGAAAGGATATAAAAACAATCAATGCAATGCGACTGTTAATTGCAAATCAATCTCCATTTTTAATATGAATCGTCATATGGTACAAAAATAAACTAATTCACTTTAATGTGTCTGAGATGGAGAGAGCATTAAAAACACTATATAAATGTTCACCCTTATAAATGCCCTTCAAGAACCACAGAACTTAATGGACTGAACCTGATCGCAGGCCACAGGTCACTATTCCTTTTAATTATGCCAAACTGAAGCCAAAGTAAAGCGGGCTCGATACATCCATTTATTTCAATTTCTCCCTCTGTCCTTTTTGATCCAAATCCAGGCTCTTTATTTGGTTGCCATGGCAACATTTTCTAGTACCTTACATTTGACTAACATGATGAAACACTGAAGTGATGGAACACAGACTCACACGCATGTGAACATGTATGAACAAGGCTGTCGGACGGATGAGAAATGGCAAGTTGCCTTTCGATGAAGTTCAAACGGGCACCGTCTGTTATCAAATACAATGATCGCTAAAATAAGCCTGTGTTCTGCAACTTGAGGATAAAAGGATATATTTTCTATCACACAATAATGATGGAAGGGGGAAAAAGCTGGACTTCCAACATAGGTGTGTACAAGTATGTGTGGGTGTGTGTGTGTGTGCACTTTTTATTCTCAATGTAAATCTGATGTCAAGCTGAAAGCCGGAGCTGAAGTGTGTGGGTGGAAAAAGCTTCAAGCTTCAGTCCCTTAGAGAGAGACAGAATGGAAGAGAGAGAGAAAGAGAGAGAGAGAGAGAGAGAGAGAGAGAGATGGAGAGAGAGAGAGAGAGAGAGAGAGAGAGAGAGAGAGAGAGAGAGAGATGGAGAGAGAGAGAGAGAGAGAGAGAGGGAGAGAGAGAGGAGGGGGAGCAAACATGACAAAAAGTGAAACTAAAGAAAAAAAATAATGCTCAGCTTTTGATTGATATGCGTGGGGTTGCAAGTTGATCGATTTTTACACCTAAATTGGATTTGTAATGGTGTACGGGGTTTGAATAAAACAAAGAAGAAATGAAAACAATATTATTTGAAATTAAGCCTTATTGAGTATTGTTCTTAAAAGTGAAGTTTGTAATCGGTCTCCTATCCCAGCTCAATGCATCGACACTTATAAGTAGGTCTGAGCTGTAAATGTCACATGACTAATTCGGTTACATTTTATTTAAAAGGTGCTCTTGTTATAGTGTAAATTATACATTTAAGTACTGAGTAATAGAAATTAAGGTCATGTATTACTGTATAATTAGGGTTAGGGTTTGGTTAAGTTGCATGTAATTATGCATCATTTACTGTTATTACTATATAAGTACATGTGTATGTAACAAGGACACTGTAAAATAAAATGTTACCACAAATTCTATTAGTAACCTTTGAATAGCCGTCAATAGAGATGGTGTAGTTACAGAATCTACCAGGAGGGGGCTAAAGGAGTCAGAGTAAAATAATAATACTGGCTGAACCAATGGTGTGAGTTTGGGGCAGGGTTATCTGTTTGTTAGATGAATGGGAGTGTTTGGGAAACCTGTTTAAATGTCATTATTTGTCCAATTCGTTTGGTGCCTCTATAGTGGCACAGAAATCACAAGAAGATTTTTTAGTGAAGCTGCAAAAGAAAAAAAAAGAAAAAAAAGTGATGCCTGCAAATCCTGGAGACAAATTACCAAAGGACTTCTGTGCGATGCTTCTATTGTAATTTTCAAGGATTTTTCTCCTGCAGCAGTGGGTGTTTTAACACTCTTTTCATAAAAACATCACGAAACAACCTTCCAAAAAGTTCCACCGACTAGAAATATATATTTTAAGACTGAAATATAGTAGATATGCATCAATCAAATGACTAGATCTATGCAGTATTACATATCGTCAAAATGAATAATAAGATTTTATATTTCAGGAGAACAAAGAGGATGAGGACTGAGTTATGATGGAATTCATTTAAAATATCAAAACATTTTTGAATTCCAATTTTTGCAAAAGCAATAACAATTGCTTTTTAAAGAACTTGTCACGGCGTGCATGTTTAAATTCATTCAAAAGACCAGTTAAATGATGTGACCTTGTGTTTTCCTAGTTGTTCACAAAATGAAAGAACCAGTTTAGATACTAAATCAAATGACTGTAAGTGTAATATGCATATTATCCCTACCTACAGCAGAAATGCAACTGCAAGGGGGCGGTACAATCCCTTATTCCTCCTTAATTATTCCCGTCCAGGATCCAGAAGTAATCTCAAGCCACCAAGAAAGACAAATTGTCCAAACTGTCCTTCTCCAATCATATTCCAGTCTGGATTTCTTTTAAGTCACTTGTTTCTGCTTCACTTGAGAACGAATGCTTTCCCTTAGCAGTTCAAGTGTTCCTCTAAAGGTCAACAGAAGGGTGGATTCCCACACCATGTTTGGTTGTAATCATGTGTCTATATATGCACTCTTCTCTCAAATCTGGCATCAGCGACTTTTTGACCATTAAATAAATCCAGAAAAACTTCCATTCTTGCTTTCCCCAAGTAATCCTATATGCATTAATAAACATCTCTGCATGTCATGTTCACTTGTGAAGTTCAACAATGCCATAATACTTCTCTTTAAAATGTAAATCCTAACTAAAAACAGCCATTTATGCATTAACTTGAATTATTGCAATCAAATGTAAGCTAAATATAATAGTTTAATACATGTATTTCACTTGTACTATATTTAAGACTTCTATCTATTTACCTAAGAATAGTTATGTAGTAAATTATTAAAAATGTCAATATTTACAATCAAGAATTTGAACTCTATAAAAGGACTCTATTTAACTGTTAGAATTGTTGTGTCTTATTCCTCCACCTCGTCTCAGTCACTCTCTCCAGCCCTGACAGCGGCTGTTCCTCAGAAGAGTGCCAGATAGAGAGCTCCGGGTCCCGGGGACGCTCACCGGCGCCTTCACGCACGACCCTGAACCAACGAGCCGTTTGCCTTCTGCCTTTACTGCGGTTACCAACACCAGATCTGTGGCGAAACTCTCTCATGTTTTACTTTAGCTATAATTATAGGCGTTGTTTAGCGTTGCAATCGAGCTATCAACGTTTAAAACGCTCAAAGCAAGAACTTTTCGGAGCATGCGTGCACATGACTAAGGCGTTTATTCTAAGCTTATACTTCCATAGACGGTAAAGCACTGGCATCTGATGTAAACTTGTGTGTGTGTGTACATGTATGCGTGTATGTGTGTGTGACGGAGCCAGACTTCTCCGCAGCTCCGTGCCAGTGACACTGATGCGTAAATCCTCCAAACGCACGAAGTTCAGACATTTATTCTTGCACAAAACCGATGCATTTAGCGACGAATCAAAGCTCAGATGGTGAAGATTCAGACGGATGGGTCATTTGCATGTGGACTTCCAAAAGCAATTCCAAAATGACATCGGAAATCCTTTGCATGAGGAAAGGCTTGCTGTATTCCGGAATATGTTTGCTTGTTTCCAGTCACACACGCAGGAATATCAGCAGCAAGGCGACGCATCCTTTCCTGCGGTTGTCCTTTTCTTTACTGCGCTCTCACTCACTCGAGGAGGGGAGAGGAGAGAAGAGGGGCTGAGCTGGACAGGGGGGTGGGGGAGAGATGGGATTTGATAGAGAGAACTTCATGTAAAAGCCTGGGGCAAACTCTCTCTCTCTCTCTCTCTCTCTCTCTCTCTCTCTCTCTCTCTCTCTCTCTCTCTCTCTCTCTCTCTCTCTCTCTCTCTCTCTCTCTCTCTCTCTCTCTCTCTCTCTCTCTCTCTCTCTCTCTCTCTCTCTCTCTCTCTCTCTCTCTCTCTCTCTCTCTCTCTCTCTCTCTCTCTCTCTCACAGACACACACACACATGTGTGTGTGTGGATGTGATGCTTTCAGGCAGCCGGTGAGTGGAGAGGCTTGTGTAGAGGCAGGTTATGTGGGAGGAATGTGTGTAATTACACAACTACACAAACTGAAGACAAATGACAATGTAGATTAAAGTCTGAGAGTGCACGTATACAGTACAGAGAGACGCTGCGAGCTGCATGTTAGCTTTCACTGAATTAATTCTATTGTATAACTAGCATAGATTTTTACATTTGATTTGGGGCACAAGGGTGGTATGCGTGGTTGTGTGCTCTGGTTATGTGTTTGCTATGGTATTCTGAGTGGTGATGCTATGCGGTTGCTAGGGTGTGCTGACTGGTTGCCAGGAGGTTCATTACTGGTCAAAAGAGTTCACCCTCAAGTTTCTATGATATTCTGGCAGTATATATAGTTTAGAAGAGTGGTAGTACAGCAATCATAAAAGGTATAGTTCACCCCTAAAAAAAAGAAAATTCTGTCATCATTTACTAATAACCCTCATGTCGTTTCAAATTTGCATGACTTTTTTTTTTGGATGGACTGTATCTTTAATATACTTTATAAATACACATTTATAATTTTAAGACATTTTTTTATATAATATATATTGAAGTGTATAAATATGTATTTATTACCAGAAATGAATATTAATTATGTATGTATAATGCTATATTAAAAATTGACAAGTCATTTTATATAACTGTCTCTCTGTACTGTACATGCACTCTCAGGTCCCTATCTTGCACCCAGCGCAATTGACTTTGTACACCAACGCATGTATCATTCCTATTTTGCACCCGACGCACAGCAGATTTTTCCCTCCACAGACGCACGTCAGTAAATTAGGGAATGAACTTGCGCTCCCGGGGCGGTTCAATGTAAAGAGGAGGCGTGTTCTGGCGCAAACGTTCCCTGGTGCTATTTTGCAGTTTCAGAAAACAATTCCGCCACAGACCAGGAAAAACCTAATCTAAAGTTAGTGGCGCGTTATTCAGATGCTATTTTAAGGGCGCATGCTTGGCCATAATGTAGCGTGTGCACAACGCACACACAGTTTGCTTCTCTCATCTACACAGATGCAGCAGTTCCCATTTTTGCAAACCATACATAATTACAAGGAAAAATATTACCACACGAGGGAAATCATTGTGGTGTCCATGAAGATGTGAAAAATAAGCATAAATCTAGCTTACACATTTACCCAAATTATTGGGAAGCTAATTTGGGTGGTTTCACCCATCCCCATAAATATCACTTCTCTTTTATGGCCCTGACGAGAACGTCGGTCTCCTTGGCTGTGAACCGCTCCTGGTGTGTGCCTGGCAAATCCGCCATTATAATAGCAATCCGCCAAGGAACAAGCGCACCTGCTCTTAAATGGAATGTGAGATGACGCACTGATTGGTTTATTGCACGTTACGCCCAAACCACACCTATGAGTAATGTAGCTACTTCAGACCAACCCATTTTAGATTTGTGAGATCCACCCACAAAGTTACTTGTGTTTCGCGTTTGATACTTGCGTTTCAGATAGTTAAAATAGGTCCCTCAGAATTTAATATATGTATTGTATATTTTGTGTGTATGTACAGTATGTATGTATGAATGTATGTATATATATATATATTGTGGCGGACTACCATTGTTCCGACATCAGTCGCCGCTGGCAACCCATACAGAGCAGCTGACCAGCAATCAACACACGCACACCTGACGGCCATCGACCAATTCATCATTGGGGATATATAAAACACCAGTGAAGAAAGGCCAAGTGGGTTTTGTGATCTCCCAGACACTCACTAACGTCTGTTTATCCTTTTTTTTCCCCTTACAGAAAGTGACTAATGAGAAGGAACCTGGAAGCCTTGACATAACTCTCTGCCATTCAAGCCAACTCTCTGCTGTCTGGCTGAGGTTTGCCATCTTCAATCCACTTTCTCCAGCACTCTCACCACAGGAGCACAAGATCACCAATACTCCTTCAATCCTCACTATTGCACAACAAATAAAATGCACCCTCTGGGTTTAACCACTTACGTGTTTGCTCTCCTTTTTCCCCAAGCGCTCGCTACAATATATATTAGGGGTGTAACGATACACGTATTCGTATTGAACGAATTGGTACGAGGCTTTCGGTTCGGTACGCATTACAAACCGAATGTTTCGTTGGACCATTTTTCATATTTCAAATGTAGGCGTGTGGCAATCCAGTGTCCATAGATCAGCAACATTCACCATGGATTTACTGTAGTAACACTAACTGTAACCATGGAAGTTTGGCAGGAATAGTAGGTTACAATGCTTTCAAATAACGTTACATCGGTTTTATTTCGACATTATGAATAAAATTGCTGCCCTTATATGTTAATCTGAAATAAAAATAAACTACTACAATATTACATTTCATTTAATTTTTGTTTTCAAGGAGCAAGGAGCTGTTTTTGTTTTATATGCTGCTAAGAAGAGTCAAGTATAGCTCCATCATTGCTCAAAGTAAAAAAATGATCATACTTTATGATGTTATTTTTAATAAAGAAAAACATTTTTTTAAATCAAGCAAATTTCTCTGCCATTTCTTTCTTTTTGCTGTATCGGAAACATACCGAACCATGACTCCAGTGTATCGTATCGAACCGTGAATTTTGTGAACCGTTACACCCCTAATATATATATATATATATATATATATATATATATATATATATATATATATATATATATATATATATATAAATATGTCATTAGTAGCCATCATTAGTAGCTATGGATATTCCTTTGATCATCCCACCTGTTAGTCTTTTAGCTTGTTATCTGTGTGTATTTAAGTTCCTCGTTTCTCTGCCTTGGTTGTCGGTTATTGTTTGTATTAGTGTTTGAAATAGAACACACCGTGACACTACCTGTGGACTATCTGAGTTTGTTTTATTAAAATACTTCTTTAATAAAAATACTTTATTTTTAAATCTTCTTAATTTCTTCATCATCTGTAGACTTTATACACAGTATTTAGAACATATTTATGTGTATATAAAATTAATATATACTGAATTAAAATGTATACAAATTAAAATGTAATTTATTCCTGTGATGTCAAATATGAATTTTCAGCATCATTACTCCAGTCTTCAGTGTCACATCATCCTTCAGAAATCATTCTAATATGCTGTTTTGCTGCTCAAGAAACATTTCTTATTATTATCAATGTTGAAAGCTTAATATTTTTGTGGAAATTGTGATACATTGTTTCAAGATTCTTTAATGAATAGAAAGTGAAAAAAACAGTATTGAAATATAAATCTTTTGTAACATTATGATTATCTTTACTATGCAATTTTGAGCAATTTAATGCATCCTTGCTGAATAAAGTATTAATTTATTTTGAACTAATTAATAAATAATAATTTATTTAATTAATAAATAATTATTTAAAGAAATAATTAATTCGTTTGTATATATTATAGTTAAAAAAAACTTTTAGAAGCTTTCTAGCACTAAAAAAACATAAGACTGTATTATTAATGGGTTCTTTATCACATCACACCCACATTGCATCAAAAAATAAAAAATAAATTACGTTTTTAATCAAGAATGGTCGTTTTCAGACTGTGTAAATGATCAGCGTGTTATAGAGATGTGAGTTTCCATGACGACTGCAAGCCCAAACCCGGCCTGCAAGCACTAAAGTTGAACCATTGAGACAAGGCCGAGCTGGATACATTTCCAGTGGAGAGGCGTCTTAATGCTCACAAAGACAGCTGACGCACACATCATCCCTCCTGATGATTGGATATCCACCTCAAGAACAGCGCGATTGATCCAGAACGCAAGAAAATGGACACGACTAATGTACGTATATCCCTCATTCAAGAGCCTGACCATATGTGCATTTAATAAAAAGAACACTATATACGTGATCAAAGTATTATTAAATACCCCGAGTTTCATTAAAACTTAGAAACCAAGATTTGCGATCTAAAGAGGCACTCCTCTTTCTCTCCCTTTTCTAACTCCCCCCCTCTCTCTTTCATTTTTCCTTTCTCTCTAGCAGTCAGTCTGCTCTATAATTATTTCCATGGTTACCATCAGCGATCTTAGGCTAAGCTCAATGTACAAATGTCTCTTTTCTCTTTCACATTTTCTTTCAGCGCCTCAATTTGCCTGACTGTGTTCGTTAGCATACAATTACTCCCTTCTGAGATGTTTCCTCTTTTAAAGAACCAGCCCATGGCCAAGACAAATCAGAGAGGCCATCTCTTCTGTCTCTTCATTGTTTCCCACAGACAGCGATGGGATCAAACAGAGATCTATGAACTATCCCTTTAACAGGTGAACTATCCCTTTAACCCTACCCAATAGACTGCAACAGTGCCCGCCCCCTTTTTCAGTGGCGCTGGTTCCGGAAGTATTTATACCTTTAAATGATGTAGAATATGGTAATGTAGAATATGTGCTTTATAAGTAGTAATAAACAGACAATATGCTAGTAATATACATGCTAATAAGCAGCTAGTTAATGGTGTTCCCTAAACTAATAAAGTGTTATCAATATTTCCCATCAGATTCTACCTATCTGAGCTATGCTATTTTGGACAGCTATTATATATATACAGCCCACAGTCTCAGTGGGACTAAAATAAATATACAAATAATATTAGTTTGTCATTAACATGCTCTACTAAATTACTCTAAACGTTTCTATTATTATTATTTCTAAGATTTTAAGAAGAAATTCAATAAATTTAAAGAAAATATCTGAGACAAAGTGGATTAACTATTAACTAGTGGATAACTAAGGACTTAAGTATCCTTTGCTTTGAAAGAGCAACTTCTGTTCTAAACAATACAAACTATTGCATCAGGCCTTGTGCATGTAATGCAATCATGTGATGTTTATAAATGCCAATGTTTCTCCAGATTTGATGTGAAATCATTCCTTGTATTGGTGGAATCCTTGTAACCATCAGTGAAGAGAGTGTAACAGAGAACTCAACATCACCACAGAATACAGAATGAATAACGGTTCCACCCACCTCCCACAGATTTACCACCTACTGGGATCAACACCAAACAGCAGCCGGGCAAGACTAACAAACACCGACACACATCAAACAAACACTTACAGCTTAGTGTGTGTCTCAATCACCGAGAATGAACAATAACACCCAGAGGTTCAAATTGTATTGCTCAGAGATTGCTCTTGCATTTCTCAGGAAACTTAATGGAGTTCTCAGTTACATTAAGTACCAACTTTGCACCAGATGTTTCTTCTTAAAGGGACAGTACACCCAAAAATGAAAATTCTGTCATCATTTTATTGTGGTTTGGACCTCATCATTCTGTCATCTCACTCTCATGTCGTTCCAAACCTGTATTACTTTCTATCTCCTGCAGAACACATAAGATATTTAAACGAGTGAGGAGGTCCAAACTATGTTGGAGCCCAGTCACTTCCATTGTATGGACAAAAAAACACTAAGATATTTTAAAAGACCATTAAAATTCAGTAATATTGTTGATTTGACGAATTTAAGAACATCGACACTGTTATTGAACTGAGTTGAATCAACATTGAACGTACTTGAGCTGTACAACAACGCCATTTTCTTCTGTAGAGCTGCTTCCCGGATAACAATAATATGTTCTAAGCATGTTTTTCTAACTTTTCACATTGAGTTATAAAAACTTATGGTTACACTATTTCATTGGATCACTTTACACTTTCTAAGACGTTCTACTTCCTACAGACTTTATACTGACTATAAGTAACTTTGCAACTACATGTCAAGTAATTCTCATTAGACTGCACCAAACACAGGAAAACTGAACATAACCATGACATTACCCCCGCGTCCTTGTGCCTCAATAATAAAAAAGTCCAACAGAGGAGGGCGCTTAGATGGGGGATGCAGAGCAGGAACATGGGCCAGGAAGGATAAGGGCAGAGATGAAGGTGGGCAGAGACAGGGAGGAACACCCACAAGGAGGGCCAGGACGCAGGCCAACAGTGGAGTTTAGGGAAGGAGGAGCCATGGTGGAGGCTTGGCAGCTGGAACCAGGGGGAACAGTGACTAAGACGAAGCTCGCAGTGGAGACCCAGGTGGAACCACAGGACTGCAGGGACCGGGTAACGACACAGATTCTGGAGGGCAGGGCAAAGCGACAAGCATCTGGGGTGAAGCCAGGGCACCGGAGGACTGAGGCGAAGGCAGAGCGAGAGAGGACCAAGGTGGAGCCGGAGGGAAGGAGAAGCCCAGCGGAGCCGAAGGCATAGAGGGACGAGCCGCAGGTGAAGGACCATGGAGCAGGCAGATCGATGGCTGACCAAAGTGGAGCCAGAGAGACGAGGCAGCCCGGTGAAGCCGAAGGGACGACGCTCCCAGGTGATGCCGAGGGAGGGAGGAGCCGACCAGATCAACTGGAGCTGGCACATAGATCCAAGGTGGAGCTACTGGGTCGACATCATGGGCTGAGCTAGCGAATACTCTGACAGAGACGAACCAATGATGACCAGAGAGGGAGCCGAAGGGCTGAGGAGAGGCAGTGCAGGCAGGGCTGGATGACTGGGCAGTACAGGTGGAGGTGAAATGACAGGCTTAACAGGGTCACATGGGACAGGCATTCAATTCAGGAATGGATCTCTAGACTGACATTGAACAGGCACACTTAACCATTTATAGCCAGCCCTCTATCTATTGTAGGGATGCACCGAATCCAGATTTGTGGGGTTCGGCCGAATACCGAATCCACTGGTTAAGATTCTGCCGAATCCGAAACCGAATACCGAATCCTACTCTCATCCTCAGTCCATTAACACAGTAAACACATTAATGAAGTAAACAACGTGGATTTTACATTTTATTTTATTTTAACTGTAAAAAAAAAAGAAAAAAAAGAATAAACAATATTATGCATTTTAACAGCGGCGATGTTGTGTATTGTTTAGGGTCCTTGCCACCACGAGACAAATCGGCATTGCAAATTGAACATATAGCTTGACTCGAACTGCCTTCTTTTGACTGAAAGTACTGCCAAACAACACTTTTTCTACTCATGAGTTCCATTTTCACTTTCTCACAGCCTACTGCATTCGAACAGTCCACCTACTATAACGAGTGGAAATAAGGTGTGGCCCCTTTAAGAGCTGTGCGCTCCCTGTTGAACTGTCTGCAGGCTGTTTTGTATGTGCCGTGCGCCTCGAACACCCCATGTATGCAGGTTATTTCTGTTTGATGCTCATTTTTATCTTAATTTGTTTATTAAGTAATGCTGTGGACGGTAGAACGTGTGACAGACAGTTACACGAGTTCGATTGGGGAATAAAGTGTGAGTTGTGAGATGCCAATCGCCTTCGTGAGTCTGTCTGGCCTCTGCAATAACTTTAGGTGTGAGCTATCCCTATTTTTCTTCTTGACACAACGCGTTACACTACAGGCTTGTTCGACTTGAACCGGCGCTGCACAGACCGATCGGTTTATGACATCAAAGTACCGAGAGAGCAATTCAAAAGCATGGAGCCGTCTGCTCTCTATTCGCTCTCACGGTACTTTGATGTCATTCACCGATCGATCGTGCAGCGCCGGTTCAAGCCGAACAAGCTCTTAATCAACGGCGGCGTGACGTCGTTGTAGCGCGCTTTGTGCAAGCCTAGGGTTCGGTTCGGTGGAAAAAATTTCTAAGGTTCGGCAGAAACCGAACCCCGTTAAAAAGCCCCATATTCGGCCGAATAAGAAGCCGAATCCTGGATTCGGTGCATCCCTAATCTATTGTTATTATTTTAAGGCACAACAATCTTGGTGTTCATTATATATATATATATATATATATATATATATATATATATATATATATATATATCATCGTCTGGACTCCTGGCTGAGAACCAGGACGGTGCAGAGGGGAGAGACCAGGGAAGCTCAAGCAGGTCAGGTGGCCAGGGCGGAGCAGACAGTCCATCGGATAGGCAGGGCATTGTCCAAACGTCGACAGGCTCCTCAAGGAAGTAGTTGAACAGGTCCTTAAGGGCCATCTCACCCAGCCCCAGCCCCAGCCCCTCTGCAGCGGAGCTGAATGCCAGGGCAAAGTCTCTCACATTCGTCCCCTTCTAGCGAAGGGAACTCAAGGCGGTAAACTTTACAATGCATTCATAACGCGGCAGGAAATAGGAGAGGCTGGTGGCTGGCGTGAATCCTTCCGCTGAATCCTCATAGTGGCTGGTTTGTTCTGTCACGGAAGGTCAAAAAGTGAAGCGAGGATTCAAGTGCTGATAAGGATCTTTATTAAATAAATAAAAAATAAATGTGACACGCCCACGGAGAGCGCACGCTATTCAAAAGCAAATTATCAGAAGCAACACAATGAGAGTGTAAACGCCCACTTATACTCTGTGAACACACTATATTTAGTCAGATTATTGTACTGTCGTCTTGCGCGGCTGTGAGGAATAATCCTGGGACATTTACCTACCTCAGAACAAGTGCTGGTTTATTTTCACTTCGAGGAGGAGCAACAGATCCTGCTGAGAAGTGTGTAAGTGTTTTATTCTTGTGCTTTGTTCTAATCGCGATATAGAATAACGTTAGTGTCTGTAAATGCAAAAATAGCATACTGTTTAAATTTGAATCATGTTTCTGTGTCTCTGTGTGTGTGTGAAAGAATGAATGAATGAAAGAACGCACAGATGCGCACTGTTACAGACGAAATAAAAGACAACATTTCGTTGACTAGTTTTGGATAGATTATAAAGTTTTTACTCTAAAATAGACATCAAATCAGCTTTTGTTAGCAGTTTCTGCTCATATGTTAAATATATAGTATGTTTTGTCAATAAACTAATCAACTAAGATGTTATAGTGTTTGTTCCAATGACAGCTATATCAAAATAATGAATCCTTAACTTTAAAATATGTATGATCAAATGTATTGGCTTACTAAGACATTTATGGAAAAAGAAAATTTTCTTTTCAAGATGTTTCCAACTCTAACTTTGAATCAATTATGTCGAATGGCCCATATAACCTATTTGAACAGGATTTGTTTCCAGGTATGACTAAAAATGTGCTTTTGACTTTCATTTATATTTAGATTTTATATATATATGTGTGTGTGTGTGTGTGTGTGTGTGTGTATGTATTGTTCTTGCATTCTTTGGGGTCCTTGCATTCTTTCTCACACCTGAATGAAAGGCTCATTACTATGCAGTCATTACTATGCAGGTTATTCACAAGGGGGTTGGGCCGTTGATGCCCATTCGCATTTTGCCTTGGCAAACAAAAACATGTTTTTCACAATTTTAATCAATCTATTGTGTTATGTGAATGATTAGGCAGGATGATTTTCAGATCATTTTGAAGCAAAAACTCTAGGCCACAACTTCCATTAGTCAAAAGTCTTGTGGACACATATTTAGTATGTGTTTTGTGGCCTTATTTCAGAAACTTTAATTTTTAGTTTTTTCAATAACCATGCATAAACAATATTCTCTCAAAAATACAAACATGTACATGCATGTTGCTCAAATATTATGGTAGCCCCGTTTGTGATATATAGAGTGAATTTACACCTTTGCCATTAACATGTTTATAAATAACTGAAAAAAGCACAAATGTCAGTTCATGTCAAAACATCCCAAGGGCCCCAAAAACAGCTTGGTCCCCAGAGGGTTAAGAGATAGGACTTAAACCAATTTAAGGCATTTCCAGAAATGCCTACACATGTTTCAAGCCGGGAGATAAGAATATTATGATCAACCAACAGCAGGAGAACAATTACATTCCCTTGGTTGCCAAAAAGATGTCATTAAAAACCTTCAATAACACTGTTTCTGTGCTATGGTGATTCTTAAATCCCGACCTAAGTACTTCACCGACATGATTTTCATCAATAAATAACTCTAATTGAATCAGAACACATTTCTCTAGGATCTTTGCCAGAAATGGAAGTTTTGAGATAGGTCTATAATTGCAAAGAGCGCTCGTATCTAGATTTTCTTTTTTCAGCAAAGGCTGGACTACAGCATGTTTACAATACTCGGGAACAATCCCTGAAAGTTAACTTTTATTTATTATAGAAACCATATATGGGCCAACTGATTCTATGGTTTGCTTTAACAGAGGTGTCGGAATACTGTCTTGAGGAGCAGATGTAGACTTCAGCTTAGAAACAATATTGTTAAAAGTAGAGATAGAAATTGGCTCAAATTGCGATAAATTAACGATGGTTTCTAGTGCATATGATGGCACAAATGTACACTGCTGTATATTATTCCGAACCTCTGATATACGATCGAAAAAGAAGTGTGAAAAACTTTCACATAAATCAATTGACAAAACCGGAGGTGCCTCTAATTTAGGATTCAAAACAGAATCAATTGTTGAGAAAAGAAATCGTGGATTTTGGCATTTTTTCTCAATAGCATTTGCGAAGAAGCTCGTCCTAGCAGATTTTACAGCCCGTTGAAATTTAGACAGCGAGTCTTTCAACATTTCATAGGAGATTTGCAACTTATCTTTCTTCCATTCCCATTCACATCTTCCACATTCCCTTCTTAGGGATTTAGTTTGTCCATTTAACCATGGAGTTGGTTTATGCTTACTATGCATCTGCCTTAGAGGTGCTACCTGATCAAGCGTGTCTAAACAAACAGAATTAAAAATATTAACCGACTCCTCCACGCTAAACCGGGGTGATAGTGAGTCCATTTTTTTATCCTGCATAGAGTCCATGAAAAATGTATTAAAATCCCCATGTATATTTTTTATCGAACGAACCAGTCTCTTTGTATTACAGACTTTTTCCGGTTGACATGGAGGAAGAACAGTAAATAAAACAGGATTGTGATCAGCAACCAGGAGATCATCTATGATAATGTCACTGACTGATAAACCAAGTGACAGAATCAAATCCAGTGTGTGTCCATGGATATGTGTGGGACCGTTAACCATTTGCTGAAGGCCAACAGAGTCATTGAGATTTAAAAAGTCTTTTGAAAGAGGATTTGTTGGACAGCATACATGAATGTTAAAGTCACCCAGTATTAATATTTTGTCATATTTCACAATAATATCCGCTAAAAACAGATAGCTCTGACATGAAGTTCTTATTAAGTCCAGGTGGTCGGTAAACAATAGCACAAAGCACAGGGGATAACAGTTGCATTTCAAATACTTGGAGTTCAAAACTTGAAAAGCGCTCCGTATTGAGCCTATTACAAATAAAAGTATCCCTAAAAATAGAGGCCACACCACCTCCCCTTCCCGTTTCTCGGGGAGTATTAAAAACTGCAAAATTGCTAGGTACCACTTAAACAGACATATCCCCGGCATTCAACCATGTTTCAGTAATAAATAAAAAATCTAAGTTTCGAGCTCTAATGAACTCGTTTAAAATAAAAGTCTTATTTCTCAAAGAACGAACGTTTATCAGCGCCAACCTGATTTCTGGTCTCACACTGTCCACTGAGATACCGTTAGACTGCTGCAGGCCAAGTGGTACAAGGCGAAGATTCCACAGATTGGCACCCCTCCGGTAGGGACGCAGGGCATCCCACGGACTTGTCATCACGGGCTCCGCCAGTCCGACGAGCCGCACCCACTGCGGCATCGCTCCCCCTGAGCGCCGACACAGTACCCGGTCGCCACTCCACCCCCACAGTAGCACATCAGCTGGGCTAGGCGCTCTCGGGAGAGAGCAGGTACGCTTTAAGTTTCACCAACTTTCCTCCCTGCTTTCCACGGCGGCGCCGTTTCTTTTCCAGGGGAGGCCAGGGCTCGCGTTTCAGCCAGGAGCGAATAATCAACAACGGCTTAGTGATTGGGGGGTCGCAACTCACCTCTTCCAACTTCAAAATATTTCTCATATGAGCTTCGAATATTTAAAAGTGTATAACGATCATAGACCAGTGCGGAGGTAGCGTCATGTATAAACAATGTTGTTAATAAAACAACCATAAAAAACAAACAGAAAAAAGGACAGAGAGACGGCATGCCATTAGCACCGGCGCCGGCGCCATCTTGGCCTCCCAACCAAACAGAGGTGACAGAACCCTGACATCGTCTCCACGTTGTGGCTTGTCCGGAAAAGCACACACAGCCAGTCGTCATCATAATGGGCACGATGGCAACGGTCCAGAAATGCCTGTGTGAGCCTCTCTAGGGACTGGTTCACCTGTGGAGGAGGATTCTTTTTGCTGCCGCTAGATCCAAGTTAGGTTTGTTATTCTGTCACGGTTAGGTTGCAAAGATGGATTTAATCGCAGCAGCTTAACTTTATTTCCAAGAACTTATTTAAAAGACCCAGGAATAAACTCATGAACTGAACTACCTAGCATAAAGCGACAATAACAGACAACAGGGCAAAACTAATAAACAAAATGAACAACAGGTGTAACTGAATAAGTAACCAAAGCACCAAACACAGGAACACTGAATTGACATTACCATGCCATGTGACTGTCACAGTGTGGTGTAGGTAGATGAAAGTAGTGACGGCACCGCTGGGGGCGATGATCTCTGTCAACCCATGAATCATGAGGAGTCACTGAGAAACCAATGAACAAGTGTCTGTGGGTTTTACCTGATCTCTGATCAGTTTTATACATTTTTAGACGTTTTAATTAGACATTAGTATAATTTAAATGAGGTAGTTAATAGTCTTATTGGCCTGTTTAATTGAGACATTCATAGAACAAACTAAACAAACCCTGATAATTGATAAAATAACACATTTACACAAGATAATCTTATTAGATGATTAGATAACTGCACTTGAAAGATTTTACTTTCAGTAAAAAATGTGCGACATATTTGTAAAAGGTGTTTTTATGCATGTTCACCGTTCTGACCACTAGGGGTCACTGTGGAGAGGGGTGTCAGATTGTTTCAAAGCCTCAGCACAATATGGAACATTTGATTCAACTGTTTCAGTGTTTCACGAAGCCTCAATCTGCCCACCACTGGAAGAAAGGCGAACAGGCAAAAAGCTCCAATAATAACATTTACTCACAACAATATAACATGAACAGGTAGAAGGCTCACACAGGCACACCAATTACAACGTAGAACAGACAATGAACTAGGCAAAACACAGGGCTTAAATACATGGGGAAACAGATCAGGGAAACGAGACACAGCTGACAAGTCAAGTATATTCATATAGCGCTTTTCACAATATAGATTGTGTTAAAGCAGCTTCACAGTATCAATCAAAATAACATAACAGTGTTTGTTTCTTAGTGGAAAAAACATCCACGTTTGGTAGGACTGATCAATGGTATTAATGATTGGTTAATTAATTTTATTATCCCCAACTGAGCAAGCCAACGACAACAGTGGCAAGGAACCGAAAAACTCCAAGTGACCTACTGGTGTCCAAAAACTCCATCAGGTGACCTAATGGAGAAAAAAAAAAACTTGGGAGAACCCAGGCTCAGTCGGGGGCCAGTTCTCCTCTCCTTTATGAACTTGAGGCCAGATTTGCAGTAACTGTAAGATAAAAAATGTATATGAATGCCTGGCTGAAGAGATGTGTCTTTAATCTAGTTTTAAACCGTCTAACGAGGTGACAGGTCAGACAGATGAACTAATTAAGATAATGATACTTGACATGACGACGGGTAGACAAGTCCAATGAAAACAAAATAAACGGAACTCAACTGTGACAGTGACCATTAAGTGACATCAGATAACCAATAACAATTTGTAAAAATATATACTTAAAATCTCAGGGGGTCTGCTAGAGTTCAAGTGTTTAAATAAATAAATAATTGTATTCAGCAAGCAGTGTTTCCCCTACCAAAACGATCCCACGCACCGCCTGAAAGAATGACAAATATATTCCACCAAAAAAAAAAAACGATGCGTGAGCTCCATGAAGTAACTGTAGCTACTACATTTTTACTAACTAAAATGGACCATTTACTCACTAGGTCTTTGGGTTTCCTTTCTGTCCACTAGCAAATAAGCGCAGTTTGAGATGTTGAGAGATTACTGGGGTCCTGAAATCTGAAAAGCAACAGACTTAAGCAAAGTCTCCATTTCCTCTCATTTCTTTGTAAGAGAAACCATTAAGATGTTAAAGAGAAACTGCCACGGGTGACGAACCAAGCGGAACTATTGTTCCCGGAAATGTTCCTTAGTGGGAGCGGATTTGGTGCAACACCAGGCTGGTTCCGGGGTTTTTCCCATGTATTGCGTCCGGGCGTAACTTCTAAATGAAGAGACGAGCGTCAGCTGTGCGGGAGGCGGAAAGCTAACAGCGATTGGGACACGAATCTTTTACAGGGATTATAAAAAGGCCATTCTGGTGTGAAGGGCGGGGTAACAGAACGGGAAGGATTAACGTGGGACGGCAGCCCTTTATGTTCGGCGTTTTGGGAGACTGGAAGAATGGATTCATAGTGACAAGGATTAAAGAGTGGCTGAGCATCCACATCGTCCAAGCAGCATCGTAATCTGCACCGTGCTGTATATTAGATCCATCAATGGGAGAGGACGCTGGCAGGGACCGCGAGTGGGAGCCTTATTCACTGTGAGTTGATGTGTACTGCAGTGCTTAGTGTGAAGTGAACACGTGTGACTCTTTGAAGTGACTTTTTGCATGCACAAGTGTGGGTGTATAATTCTGCTTCCACTCGTTAGCCCCAGTGGGCAAGTCTGTGAGGTTGGAGCTAGAGAACCCATCTAACCGTTGTTGATTCAGCTTGTGTTGTGTAGGAACCACTGTAAGGATCTATTGCCATCGTCTGTTCTGAAGTTAAACTGCTGTATGAAAGATCTCACCACAGTTTGTTGCTGTTGTGCCAAAGAGAAGCTGTTGGGTGAAGAGTTGGTTACCATTATCTGATTCTCTATCTCATCGGCTGTCTGTTCCACTGCCTGCTCTGAAGTTAAGCTGCTGTATGAAAGACCCCATCCCCGTTGTTGCAGTTTGTTCCGAAGAGAAGCCGCTGGGTGAGGATTGGTTTACCATTATTTGTTTCTCTATCCTATCCTTTGTCTGCTCCATTGCCTGCTCTGAAGTTAAGCTGCTGTAAGAAAGACTGCACCACAGTTTGTTGCTGTTTGTTCCGAAGAGAAGCCGCTGGCTGCTGTCTGCTCCACTGCCTGCTCTGAAGTTAAGCTGCTGTATGAAAGACCTCACCACAGTTTGTTGCTGTTGTTCCGAAGAGAAGCTGTTGGGTGAAGATTTGTTTACCATTATCTGTTTCTCCATTCTATCTGCTGTCCGCTCCACTGTCTGCTCCGAAGTCAAGCTGCTGCATGAAAGTGTCTTACCATAGTCTGTTCCAGCGTCTGTCGCTGTCTGCTCCGAAGAGAAGTGGCTGGGTGAGGATCCCCGACCAACGTCTGTCCCGTTATCTGCTGTCTGTTCCCCAGCCTGCTCTGACGTCTATTCCAGCGTTTGTCGCTGTCTGCTCCGAAGAGAAGCGGCTGAGTGAGGATCCCCGACCAACGTCTGTTCCGTTGTCTGCTGTCTGTTCCCCGGCCTGCTCTGACGTTAAACTGCTGTATGAAAGGCCTCACCACAGTTTGTTGCTGTTGTTCCGAAGAGAAGCTGTTGGGTGAAGATTTGTTTACCATTATCTGTTTCTCCATCCTATCTGCTGTCTGCTCCACTGCCTGCTCTGAAGTCGAGCTGCTGCATGAAAGTGTCTTACCATATTCTGTTCCAGCGACTACCATAGCGACTTACCATAGTCTGTTCCGCTGTCTGCTCCGAAGAGGAGCGGCTGAGTGAGGATCCCCGACCAACGTCTGTTCCGTTATCTGCTGACTGTTCCCCAGCCAGCTCTGACGTTAAACCGCTGTAGGAAAGTCCTTACCACAGTGTGTTGCTGTTTGTCCCGAAGAGAAGTTTCTGGGTGAAGATCTTTCACCATTATCTGCTCTTCGATCGTATCTACTGTCCGTTCCATCGCCTGCTCTGAAGTTGAACTGCCGTACGGAAGTGTCTTACCACAGTTTGTTCCATTGCCTGTTGTCTGTTCCCCAGCCTGCTCTGACGTTAAGTTGCTGTATGAAAGTCCTTACCACAGTCTGTCGCTGTCCGTTCGGAGGAGGAATTGCTGTGAGAATCCCGTGCTGTCGTCGCTGCAGGTATTGACTACTGGCTGGTCGGCAGAGGAACCATCATACCCATCATCAACCGCCTCTAGGAAGGAATTGCGGAGACCTCGTAGCACTAACCGTCCCACTCTGTACCATCGCCTGCTCCGAGGAAGACCCATTGTGGGACACCCTTTCTCCTCCTTACCGTCGCCTAAAAGGTTACTTACCAGTCCTCACGGGAGACGAACGATTGCATCAACTTCCCTGTTTCGTTACCAGTTAGGTCGCGACTGTGGCATCAAGTCCTCCCCACCCTTGCTTCACAGGGAGGGAATTTAGTTGGAATTCCTCCACTAAGCGTTTTAGTCAATAAGATTTTAATTCAATAAAATTGAACTTTGGTTACTTACCTTGTTGTCCGTCTGTGGTGTCCCTGGGTAAACTCCTCGAGGTGGTATATAAACAGGGGGGCCTGTACAAGACCCCGTGACAAAACCATTAAAGAGCAACATGCAGGTTGGACACCCCTATATAGCATAGTGTAGGTTGATGATAAAACAACTCGATTTTCTTCTTGCCATTAACGATATTTTGAGAAACTGTGATAAAATAACTTCCGCGTTTATAAAGCACTAACCGGAAGTGACGATGGGCAAGGGAGTCTGGTCAAGTTTAAGCTCAGGTTACAATGGATGTGACTGAAGAAACCGAGTTCTCCAATGTTGACGAGCATGCCTATGATAGCCCACAGGTAGGGATGGGGCCGATCCGATCCAGTATCGGTATCGGGACAGATACCAGTGTAATTCATGTAACGGATTTTCCCGATCCAACCTGCGGAGATATCCGATATCCTGCTGAAATTACTCCAAAAGTAATTCCCGCCGGCAAGTCTGCTAGCTGGCTGCAAACTGTGGAATGGATTTCCTGAACGGAGGTGCGGCTCAATGAGACACAGAGACCCCCCTCAGGAAATCCATTCCGCAGTTTGCAGCCAGCAAGCAGGATAGCATTCAGCTGCCAATGAGTTCGCTTGTGTAAATATTTCACACTGGAAACACCGCAGAGCAAAACAGCATAATGCAATGTTTTCAAAGCCGTATTAATTAAACCCCCTGGCCACTAGGGGGCCCCCCCAATCGAATTAAAAAAAAAAAAAACTAGATGACTTAAACAAGTGACATAAATGAATGAATATGACTGAATGAATGAATAATTCAAGACAAGAAAATTCTGATTTCATGATCAATATACCTGCCTACAACTGCTGCCTGTCTGCCAGCGTTTAAGTCATGCGCATAATCTAGACACCTCGGGCGTGCATAGACAATTCGTGCACAACTACGCATAGTCACGGTATCGGTTTAAGTTGGAGAAAATAGCCGCAGGGGAACTTAACCTTCAAGGTGTAAGGGTAGCAGTTTGAATAAATAATAAACATAGCAGTTTGAACTCTTCTTCACTTTATTATACCACACATCAACTCCAAAAACCCGCGCCACTCCAGTAGGCTACCAAGTGCGCACGACCCATTCCTATCTACGGCAAACCCCGAGGGGAAAAATACATTGCATACACACATACAACGAGCGCCAGTACATCATTACCGGTATTATAGTAGCAGACTTTGTTGGATTCTGTCATGTACAATCCAACAAAGTCTGTTACAATAATAATAATAAAAAAGATTTTGAGGACAGTTAGACTGTATTGAGACAGTTGAGAAATAATATTTTTACAGTTTTCAACATTGTCATTGTTGAACCCTTGGTCTTTTTATGTTTCTGATTTCTCAGTTTTGTCATTATTTTAGCAAATAATTTATTTTATATGTTTTAAGACAGTTTGTTTTAAGGAGTTTCAAAGAGTTGGTAAAAGAGTAAAGTAAAAGTTAAAACTTTTTTATTTAAGTAGGCATCTATTTTTTATTAAGTATTTATTTTGTATTAATACATAACCTCACTGTATTCATTTATAATGTATCACTATTGCGTGACATTTGTGTCAATAATCATCAAGCACAGGTGACTTCGTGTAGTGGGAGGGGGCCCCAAAATCAAATTCTGCTTAGGGCCTCCAAAAGGCTCGGACCGGCTCTGCTACAAACGGCCGAGTGTGTGGTGACAGACGCGGCAGTGAAGTCTGCTCTCTTCACCTGCACAAAACGCACCCAAAACTAAAAGCCTTGTTTTTCCTAGAAGGAAAATGATGGACACGATGTCCTGACAGGCTGGAATTCGTGCAACAAGCACAAACACAACAATTTACCATTATGGCATCTCTAAAACTCGATCTAAAACTTTCTGTCTCTCACTACCGCTCTAACTACAGCTGAACGCGAGCTCTTGTTTACCTCGGCCTACGTCATATGACGCGTTGCTAGCGGGAAAGGCGTATTCCAGAGCCTAGCACATTTTCATCAAAATCTCTACATCAAATGAGATTTCATTAGTAATTTCTACATATGTGTTTTTAAAAGACCTCTTCAGACAATATCAAGTATTAATCCAGTTATAAATTCAACCTGCACGTTGCTCTTTAAGATGTTAAAGAGGAATCAATCCCCCACCCCCCACAATTTTTCTTTCATATGCTCACACACTAACTGCAGCTCAAGTTTGTTAGCATCAACAGCTCCTTCAACTGTGAAAGCTGATGTATGAAATCCAGAGCCCCCCCCACCACACACACACACTGTTCATATGGAAACTACATTCATACATCAAACATTATGTGTTCTTTCTTCCTCCACCACCCTGTCATGGTTGCGACACTAATGTAATCTCTTTCTCTGTGAAAAGGTGCATTGCTGGATTATGTAACAAGCCTTTTTTTTCTTTCTGCTAATCAGACATGACTGCATTTGGTACTTATTTTGAATCCTAGCAAACAAGCTCCACAAAATGCCAAAGAGAAAATGATGCAACTAAACACCTCAACCAGCACAGGTTTTATTACTTTCTCTCAAAGAACACTTGTTTGTGTCAGTTCAGCCCTCATGCATTCTAGGTCTCGAATCAAGGTCCCTACTGATGCCATCGCTCCAAGGGAGAGGGAATCGGACGCTTGCATGACCAAACTCAATTCCTGTGTGAATGACTGGCCAATAAGAGAACAGATCTTGACCTTTGCCAAGCCACATGGAAAGGACATTATTACTCCTGACATTTGCACACATTTCTTTGTGGTTTTTATGCCTTCGACTGTGACCGTCATTTGAAATCAGTTCGAGACAAACAAAATGACAATGAAGAAGATGAAAGGCATTACTACGGCTGCTAAAATCTAACTACATGACACAATCGACAACCGATTTGAGACAACTGCAAGTGACAGGTGTATTAAAAGAGAGGAACTCATCGATACTGCTGAAAAGTCCACTTTAGCCCCAGGTTGAAGTTCAATTATGGCCAATAACCAGATAAATTGTAAACGAACAGTTGCATATCTTAGAGCGACACACATACTGGCCTTACTGAAAAAAATCAGTGCTTTTGATTTGTGAACGATTTCATGATTCACTCACAAAGACAGATAGGGGTTAATTCAGGATAATTTGGGTCATTTTTCTCGTTCATCTCAACGGCAAAACAGTGTCACAATTTACCTGAAATCACCCCTACTTGTTTTTTCCTAAATAAATAACAGTTTTTTAACAAATCAGACAAATGAATAATCTCATGAATCACTCATAAAAGAATGTCTCAATTAATCTGTTTTCGAATTAATCAAATGAGTGAATGATTTAACGAATCACTCGTTTTGTCTTGAATGAATCTGTGTTTTTGAGCAGTCAATGATTACTCATAAATGAATGTTCCTCAGTGATTCTGTTTTTGAATTCATTATTTAATGAATCACTAACAGAAACCTCAACTCAAATCAATAATTTTAATGATTCTACTCCTCGTGTATCTCTCTATACTAATTTAATATAGCAACATGTTCAAAAAGCAAGATGTTCAAAAACCAGATACTGTAAAAAAAAATGTCTACAGTTTTATTTTGTGTAAATGGACATTGTACTGTATTGTAGAATATACATATGTAATTCATTGTTTAAATGTTTCTCCTTAAAAAATAGAATATATGTACTTATACATTTAAATGTTTCTCTTTCGAATAAAAACAAATTACTACAAAGTTCTGGCATGAAACTCTAGATGGTGCAGGCTAATAGATCCTTTTACTCACCTGTTCATGATCCCATCCTTATCTATAGGGTGCAGATGATTGGTTCCTGCCATATTCAGTAGCCAATGAGCTCGCTGCTCATCCTTCAAATACTTGGGTAGCATTTGCCTTAGCAGTGCAGCGCGGTTTCAGGAACCCTCCACCTTCCCCAACTCCACCTGTATAGATCTGCTACGGGTAATTCATGTACTCTATATTGTACAGCAGCAGCATGTCTTGCATGCTCACAGCAGCGTGTTGTGTATGTATTGGCAGTAGCAGGTCCCGTACTTGCTCTGCCGCAGAAGCATCAATAACAACAGAAGCAGCAGCGTAGTAGATCTAACATTGTAGATAGAACATTGTCATACGTATTACCATACCAATCACTCAGAGAGTTGTTATGACAGAAATCATTTTAAATGCTACAAGTGAATTTTGGCTTCACAACATTACAGTATGAACAATTCATATTTATTTAGAGATTTGCCATAGATTATACGGTAACACTTTGCAATAAGGTGCCATTTGTTAGCATTAGTTAATGCATTAAATAACGTGAACTAACAATGAGCAATCTATTTTTGCAGGATTTATTCATCTTTGTTAATGCTAGTAAATGTTCATGTTAGTTTAAAGTGCATTAACTAATGTTAACAGATACAACTTATGATCTTAAAAAAGTATTAATTAATGTTGAGATTAACTAAGATCAATAAATGCTGAATAAGTATTGTTCATTCTAAGTTCAAAGTGTTATTAAAAATATTTTTTAAAGATTAACTTTAATAGTGCATTAAATAATGGAAAAATATGTACAGTGTAAAATGAACATGCACAATTGAAAAACCAATATCATATTGTTTTACGAACAGTACTCTCCAATATCGTCCGACAACCAATATGGTACCATTATATTGTACACAAAAAAAGGGAGCATGCATACTCTACATGAAAGTAAACAGGGTCAACTTTGATTTCATGTTGACATTTAGTAAAAAAGGTGACAAGCAGGTAGCAGGTTTTATGTGACAGCTGAGATAAGACAGGATAAACAGACCAGCAGAAAACTGGCGTCAGTGTGAGCGAGAGGAATGATGCTGAAATGAGGACGCACTTGAAGAGTACACAGTGCCACCTGGATAGGCCCTGCGCCAAGACTGTTGAGTAAACTTACAGTTCGATGCATATGCACGTGTGAACACAAATGCATGCATGCTTGTTTTGGGTTGCCTTCTACTTACACACTTAATGATCACACAACAAATATACGCAAATGATGCAAAACAGCGACAGCATTGCACACACACAATAATTGTCACACGCATTAATCTGTTTTGGCATGTCGCTCGACACCCGCAGTGACAGAGTGTGAGAGCGATTCTCGTGCAGCCTTTTGCACAGTGATTCTGAAGAAAGGAGAAATCGCCGGCAAGCTGTACCCTGACAGCCTTTCCACTCCCCACCCTCTCGGAAAGGATCTACACTAGCGGGGCCGCATTGCTGCGAGCACATCATCATTTAGAGCAGTAATGGCTCTAGTCTCCATGATAGAGGAAGGCAGCTGGAGAGACTGCAGGCTGCAGCCCAATTCGCCTGCTTATGCTATACACTAAAAGTATGCACTTTTTGGTGATGGGGTAAGTGCATCATTTTGAGTGTACAGTCAGAATATTAAAGTACTGGGACTGGTGATTGAGAAATATTAAATATTACTATTATTATAATTAACCCTGTAATGCCTACTGTATAATATTCAGGATGTGGTACATGTCTTTATGCTGTGAAATCTTTACTGATTTTAAGTAAATGTAAGAATAACTTTTAGATTGTACTGTAATAATATTAAAGATGAATTCTTACTGGACTGAAGAAACGTCTCGTTACATATGGTAACCCTCGTTCCCTGAGGGTTCCCACGGCAGGGACATACATGGCTCGAAGCGACCTCAGATGCTTCTGACTCCAGATGGTGGGCGAGTTGCGATATGCGACGGGAGTGTAGACCACCTTGTCGGTTGATGTACGCAATGGTGGCAGTGTTGTCCGTACGGACCAGCATGTCCCTGCCCTGTAGCGGCCTTTTCAAGCGGCTCAGAGCGAGATGTATTGCTAGCAACTCGAGGCAATTGATGTGCCAATGCAGTTGGGGGTCCTTCCACACACCTGACACTGCATGCCTGTTGTACGTAGCACCCCAGCCAGTGGCAGAGGCATCTGTGAACACCAAAGCATGCCTGGACACCTGTTCCAAGGGGACTCCTGCCCAAAGGAACGAGAGGTCTGACCACGGGCTGAAGGTCTGGCGGCAGGCCGGTGTGATTGCCACCCGGTGAGTGCCGTGATGCCACACCCATCTCGGGACTCGGCCGTGAAGCCAGTGCTGAAGCGGTCTCAGATGAAGCAAGCCGAGCGGGGTTACCGCTGCTGCCGCTGCCATATGCCCCAGGAGCCTCTGAAAAAAGTCTCTGTTAAAGCAGTTCAGCACCGACTGAGCGTGCTGCTCTGTGAGGCACGATGTCTGTGCGACCGAATCCAACTCCATACCGAGAAAAGAGATCCTCTGCACGGAGGCGAGTTCGCTCTTTTTGCAGTTGACCTGAAGACCCAACTGCCTGTGTTCGAATAGCTGATCTCGAGAGTGTGCTAGTATGAGGCGGTCGTCGAGATAGTTGAGGATGCGAGCGCCCTGTTCTCTCATGGGAACGAGGGCCCCCTCTGTGACTTTCGTGAAGACACGGGGGGACAGGGACAGCCCGAAGGGTAGGACTTTGTACTGATAGCCTCGACCCTCGAACACAAAGCGCAGAAATGGCCTGTGTCGAGGAAGAATCGAGACATGAAAGTACTCGTCCTTCAGGTCGATCGCTGCAAACCGTTCTCGGGGACGGATGCCTTCGAAAATGCGTCTCTGCGTGAGCATTTTGAATGGCAGCTTTTTTTTTTGTGCAGAAAAACTAAGACTAGAAATTTAATATGCTAGTAAGTATACTTAGCGCACAGTATCTAAAATTAACGGTTTATAATCAGACTGATGGCTCAATCGGATTGAAATCCTTCCTTCAGCAGGTTGTGCTTGATAATGAGTTATTAAAAGCACAATTAACCGCGATAGAGAACTGAATTGGTCACTGACAGGTGGCTTTCCGTGGCGCAGCCGAAGCACATCAGTACTGAATTTAATTTACTTTCTATTTAGTAGAATTTTGTATTGCGCTTGAACAGTCAAATGCATACACTTATGTGTCAGAATTCCCGTCTTGGTGAGTATTCATGTAAACAGTCCGTTATGTCTAAAATGAAACAGTCAAGCAGCGAAATTACGATTATATTGTATCCATGCATAAGGTCTTAAAGTGACAGCAGCCTCATATAGGCCTACCAGCTGCTGTCTGTCGTTAATGTTAATCAAACAACAACAACAAAAATATTTCACTGCTTTTAATATCTTTCATAGTGAATATTATTATTATGAATATTGAGGCCCACTTTCTTTGACTTTGAAAACCCCTGCTAATAGTATGCATGAATAACAACATATTAAGTGTATGTGATTATTATATTTATTAAAATCTTAAAGTGAAGCTTATGTATTTGGACATTGTCCCAATCCCTAAAGCCCTCCCTTACACCTACCCCTAACCCTTCCTATTAAACACTTTATTTGCACTAGTAAATACCAATCAGGCAAATTATTCCACTTTTCAAATGTTTTCTTAATTTTAATTTAAAATAAACTTCTCTCCGAGCTGATAAACAATGGGTAAAGGGAGAAGAATGCATTCGGAAATCCATGTCAGTCGCGTCAAAAGATACCACCACCCACGCTTTTTGCACTTGGTGACACCCTGATAAAAAAAAAAACTCTTAAACCTAGCAAGTCTCTCGTCGGCAGTATGATGATGCTTGTCAGCAAGTTAAAACCAACTTACTGCATCAATTAAGTCATGACATCAAGCCTCCACGGAGCACTGAGTGGATATTTTAAGAGATGGCTTTAAGTTCTTTTAGCATAACAACCTTTAATTGAACACTGGTAACTATTAAACAAAACAAACCACTTGAAGGACTCAATATGATGGTCATAAAACAAAGCTACAGCAGCAGGCATTATGTGCCATCAGTTAAGTCAAGACAATTCAGCACTTCTTGCTCATGACTAATAGTGAATCTAAAGAGGCTTTCACATCGGATAGTTCTAGGAACTAACCACCAGGGTGGTTCCCCGAGAACTAATGGTTCCCATAGGAACGCTTTCTGGTTGCATTCGCACCACCAGTAGGAACTGTGAAGTGACGTAAACCACGCTTGTTGTTGTGACTTTTATTTTGACGGCGCGGCAGACCTTTATTTTGACCTTTTAATTTTTTCTTTATTTTGATGCCGGTCAGAGTCAGAACGCCAGAGCCTGAGCAAAATAAACAGTGGTCGTATTCTCCGTGTTCATCATAGGTTATGATCTGTCTAACAGTCCTGTCTAATTTGTTATTAGATAGAACTGTTATACATAGAAAGTAGACAGTAATGAAAAGTTAGTAGCGTATGCCGTTGATGTCCAGTGATGCTAGCTGAGCAGAAATCCATAATCATGTTTCTCTTGGTCCCCTCAAAGTTGCGTTGGATTTTCTCCTCAGCGTAAAGGTTAAGAAGCCCATCTATCACTGTTTTCCATGTTCGTAGAGTTAGTTTGTGGAGTAAATATATAGGCTATAATCCCCTTAATAGACAAGCACATCCTCTTAAAGTACACCATCTGCCTTTAGACACACACACACAGTCATTTCTTAGGCTTTCTTAAATAGGCCTATCCCATCCTTATCAGACATAGAGAATTGTGCAACTTGATTATCAAATATAAATTTTATTTAGAAGTTGCATTCAAAATCTCAACGACGATTCATGATGCATCGGTGTGTGATCACTTTCTGATAATAGTTCAATGCATCTACACTGTCATATGCCACAAAAATCAGTGTGATCATTCCTAGAAATCAATACTAGTCACCGTTATTTTTTTTGTTTGTGGTAGATCTCTAGATATCAATGCTTTGGCCTCCGGACACACTGGCACCATGATATGCCTGTTGCATATTTCATATGACAGAACATATGAGGCAACAGCACTGGAGCAGAACCGCAAAAACAACAGCACTGAAAATGAATTGTGTGGCCTTGCATGACCTCTGCCTTAGGGGGAGCCGCAGATGTCAGGGATTACTTCAGTCCGTAGTTTTGTATAATCAATATATGGTACATCTGTAATCCATTCAAAAGCTGACTCACAGTTTACAGTAGAAGATGTGTCTGGAAAAGGAGCCAGGCACGCAGAATTTATATTATATTACAAAATAAAATTCAAAGAAGGTCTAAAATGTCCAAGGGGGAGCATGCAAATAGAAAGGGAGTGTGGCGTCTTTTTTGTGTAAGAGAAATGAAGGTCGGGGCCGTGCAAAGGGGCGTTAAATCCAGAGATGCAGAGCCAGGCGGTCATTATCTTAGCATAAAATTGACAACTGAAGAATTGACTCCCTTTTAATTCATGAGCTGGAATTTAAATTGAATTGGCCACATCTTACATTTGAATTGGAATGACAGGAAGAGGAATTTGAATTGCAATTCAAAGAAATACAATATAGATAATGCATTTTGGGAAATTAAGTGTTCTTCCACCCTGATCCCCAGAAGTTCATTTATTAAATTATATCTATTTATGTATCTATGTCTGTATTTAAGTATGTCTGTCCATCCATCCATCCATCCATCATATGCATTAGGTGTGTACTTTATCTATGGTAGACATTAAGTATTATTACTCTGTTACTATAATAAAATAAAGTTTTATATGTAGAATCTTTTACTTTTAATTTTGACAATTTATTTTTAGAAAAATATGCCATTCCTTGAGGATATTAAAATTTTTCTCAGTTGCTTTGGTGCATTTCTCAGATCACAACTGAAATTCTCAAAACTACTTGTTCATCCTCCACATTCTCTAGTCATTTGTGCACATCATAAAAGCAATTTCTCCTTTTGAACAAATTGCAAATGCTTTGGTACATTCATGCAATTGATTATGTACAATTGTCTGCTGTTTATTTCATTATCAATTGCTTATGTCAATGTATTATAACAACGTCAAAAACGTCAAAAAAAGTATTAGTTTCAAAATGGTTAAACTAGTTGTTGTAACACTGATATCCACAGAAGATGAAGATAAATACATGGTTTATTTAAATAAGCACAAACAAGAACTAACAAAGAGCCAAAAACACGCAACAGTGTGCTATGCACAAATAAAACCGGACACTGAACTGAAGACAAGCAGGAACTAAATACACAGATGATAACGAGACAATAGGCGCGTATCCATTACAGATTTGCGCAAAACTGTTACGATTTTTGTTCTAAATATCTGGAAAAAAAACTATTGCGAAATGACGGCGTTTCCATTAACCGATGTTTTGCGACTAAAGCGTCTTTTTTTTCCTCTTGCGATAAATCATTCCAAAAATCATGGCAACGAACGTTGGTAGGTTTCTAGCCTATATCACAGCCACCGCACTAGACATTATTATTATTATTAATGGAAGGAGACATGGCGTGTTATCCAAGCATTAATGAAAGACCCTAATACTGTGAGCGGCACACCTTCTGGGTCTTTCTCCCTCATTTCTGCTCCAAGGTCTTGATTGTGGCATTTCTTTGAAGTTTAGAATTCAGTATTCCTGTAATTCTTTTTTCTTTTATGAATTTAATAAAGAACTCCGTCTCGTATTCTGTTCAAACGGTCCGTGTACTTTTGCGTCAATTTGTTTTTCCTTTTTAACCCCTAATTGAAAAACGAATTTGAACAGTACACACCTAATGCTGCGCAAAAAAATAAATATAGACGAATTTTCAGATTTTTGTTTATGACTTTTTGCCCCTTTATTAAACATTTAAAATATTCACAAATTAATATGGAACAAATGTCGATTTTACTGGTTTTCTAAGGCCAAATTAAAACCAGATGATATTTTTCCCGCAGTGCTGAATGAGAAGAGCCATGTCTCTGGAACCATAGCCTACAGAGAGGTGATTTATAGGTTATTATAGGCTAATGATAAGAAATGTGTCTGAAAAATAACAAGGCATTTTAATTGTTTATTAATAAACTAGTGTTTTCTAAATCAGTGTCAGCTGCAAACATATATTCATCTCCGCTGTAAAGCGGAACCGCCTTTAGAGAGAAATCCACCTTTCATATGGATTAGCTTTCAATTCGAATTTGTTCGTTTAAAAGTGGACATTTCAAGCTTTAGCCTACATAGGCTATATTTTGTTTCAGTTCATTTTTGAGACGTGTTCCAGTTCACGGAGATCATGAAAGCGCGCCTGATTGTTTTCTTTTATTTTACAGAAGAACGTTTTCTTGTTATTGTGAGTTTACACAAATAAATGTAGTTGCGGATTATGTATTATTTTCTGTATAACTGTATGAGTATATGAGGCTCTGAATGGGCAGACGTGAACGTCTCTGGATCGACAGAGTGACGTGAGTGGTCTCTGGATCGGCAGACGTGACGTGAGCGGTCTCTGGATCGGCAGACGTGACGTGAGCGGTCTCTGGATCGGCCGTAGGCTCAGGAAGGGCCTCCGGGCATTGCAGGATGCAGGAAGTCCTCTTCCTCATCCTCCGTCTCCGAGAGGGTGCTGGGCTGGACGGGGCCAGCGGTGAGGGCTCTGGGCTGGACGGCGCCAGCGGTGAGGGCTCTGGGCTGGACGGCGCCAGCGGTGAGGGCTCTGGGCTGGACGGCGCCAGCGGTGAGGGCTCTGGGCTGGACGGCGCCAGCGGTGAGGGCTCTGGGCTGGACGGGGCCAGCGGTGAGGGCTCTGGGCTGGACGGCGCCAGCGGTGAAGAGTACCTTGGCTCTGGCCGGACGTGGCTGACGTGAGGCTCTGGCCGGACGTGGCTGACGTGAGGCTCTGGCCGGACGTGGCTGACGTGAGGCTCTGGCTGGACGTGGCTGACGTGAGGCTCTGGCCGGACGTGGCTGACGTGAGGCTCTGGCCGGACGTGGCTGACGTGAGGCTCTGGCTGGACGTGGCTGACGTGAGGCTCTGGCTGGACGTGGCTGACGTGAGGCTCTGGCCGGACGTGGCTGACGTGAGGCTCTGGCTGGACGTGGCTGACGTGAAGCTCTGGCTGGACGTGAAAATCCAGCTGGGCGTGGACATCAGATCACCTGGCATACCGTGGGATGAAGCTCTCCAGACATCGGGAGAGTGCCTCTCTCCAGTCCAGACCGGAGATATTGGGAAGCTCCCTTGGGTTGACCTCCTTAGCCCCCAGCCGGTAACAAAACTTAATTGCCTCGTCTCCGAGGGAGCAGGAAGCAGCGAGAGGAATAAACCCCCACGCAACTGAAACACGGAGGTATAAATACACAAACAGACAAGCTAAGCAAGATAACAAGGGGGTGTAGCTAATCAGAAACACATGGGGAGACTAATCAACATGACGGGGAACAGCTGAACATGAAAGGACAGGGGAACACATGACAGACAAGAACAAGATACAAAAACACAAAACCCACACCGCGACACTATTATTATACTAATAATATAATTATTAGTATAATTATTTTATAATTAGCCTAAATATTGCAATACTTTGCGCTACAGTATTGATATAATTGCGTGTATAATATGGTGTAATAATATATTATTAGTATATTATACTAATAATGTAATTATTAGTATAATTATTTTATAATTAGCCTAAATATTGCAATACTTTGCGGTACAGTATTGATATAATTGCGTGCGCAAAATATCACGATATTGAACAGAATCTATTTTTTCCCCCACCACTATCTATTATTAGCGCAGCGACCGTCCGCTAACTCTTCACGTCATGCCATCGCACTTATTATTAGCATCACATAAAAGAAATATACAAGAGAAAGATAAAGGAATTAGGAATCATAGATCCATATGAAGCACCACAAGTTCTTTTTACAGGCATTAAATGTGTAGAAAAACTTCCTGACATTGAGTTCGGTGACATTTACAGCTACCTTATTCACTTACCATCACGCTACACCGGAGCTTCATTAAAAGCATACAAAAGCTTTGCAGGCTATCGGTATCACGAGTCCAGATGGGTCAGCAACTCTTTGATTTGGACGCCAGCGGGGAAGGATTTTTCTCACCGCAAAGGTCTGTCAATTTATTTTTAGCACCAAATTATAGTACCTGTAATAATTTTTAAACTGAGTTTACAGGGAAAAACACAAAACAAAAATCACCAACAAGATTAAGTGTATCTTAAATGAATTTGTTGAATCTAGTTTGATCCAAGAAAAATGAAATAATATGCTTATATACTTTTTTATACTTGTAACTATCATACTACAGTGACACTGATTGTCACTGTAGTATGATAAACTGCCATTGAGACCGTTTTCTCAACCTGTGTTTCTAACGATTTCTTTTGGGATACGGTATAAAGATATTCCTTTTATATGATCACATATCTGATCTCATCCAACTGCACAGCATCGCTCGGAATACCACCTCATGTGAGCGTAAAAACGTATTTGCGATGAACGGGAGTTTTTGCGAAATTGAAGTGTTTCCATTGAGCGTATTTTCAATTCGCAATTTCAATTTGCGCAATTTGAAGGGTAATGGAAACGCGGCTAATGACAGACAGCTGTGATGATCATAAGTGTCCACGGTGATGACGTGCAGGTGATAGGTGATGGCCGATAGTGTGCAGGTGAGAAACATGAAGGATGCTGGGAAGTGTAGTGCCGTTGAGGTGACAGAGCTGATGACTGTGACAGTTGTCAAACTGTCAAGCATATTTTCTGTACATCTCTCAGACTTCTTTTTGTAAACGTGTACTGAATTAATGAATTGCACAGGTGAATCTTGAATATCACTAATGAAGGTAAAGGTAAAGTATTAGATCAACCAATGATTAACCAGTTCTCTAAAATATCTCAGAGGTGCATCTCATGAACCTTCATTTGGCAAGTACTTAGGGCTGGGCGATAAAACGATAACGATAGTTATCGCGATATCATTTTTCTCGATAAAACGATATCAAGAGTTTGATAAATGTTCGATAATGTTTGTGCGCCAAAAGCGGAACAAAACTGAACCGCGCGCCTCACGGACCGTTTATCCGCTCGGCTCAAAGTCCAAACGGCAGCGCAGCGCGAGCTCACTAGCAGACGCGTTTACTCTGATCGTCTCGTCACGAGATCCAGTGAGAAGCGCTTGAGTTCAGCGAAGAACACGAATGTCTCAGTGATTTAAACCAGTTTAAAGGCAGATGAAACAGCGCTGACGAACAGGAGGAACACTGCGCGCAACGATACAGTCAGAAGCTTTTCCGGCTGCAAACTCCCATCATTTACCATGGATTTACTGTAACGTTAGCCTACTAATATTAACTGCACTATGAAATGTGGGATATAAATATTGAATTGTATTATATTATTATTGTAGACAATGTATTAAAGGACTAATGGAATATAATTGCAGTATTTAATAATGTATTTAGGCTACTGTTTTTCATACAAATACCATAGAAACCATAAAGTAACATTTAGCCAACATAGTGAGGTGCTTTTATCTGTGGTTATCATGATCTAAATGCATGATGCTGGATGACCAATGGCTAATTTTAATTAAACTCAGTCAGAATATTACATTTTACCAAATAAAAATTAACACATGCAGAAACTAAGAAATATTATTTTCTATTAAGATATTTATTTTGTTAAGGAAAAATTACAAAATGTTTGAATGTTCTACCTCAGATTTGTTTGTCATGATATGTTCTGACAATAAGGAGTAGTTTAAAACCACAATAAACACTCTGGTTTCTACAACTTTCACTTAGGAGCAAAAATCTGCTTGAAAGAAATAAAGATTTGACGTTTATCGTGATAATTATCGATATCGACTGATATAAAAAAAAATATCGTGATAATTTTTTTTGGCCATATCGCCCAACCCTACAAGTACTGTATATATAGAAAAACAAATTCTGATTATGGAAGAACAACAAGGAAACAAACAGGGTCAACAGTCAGGAAGAAGAAGAGGAGTGAGGATGCGTTGTGGAAGGGTAGGGAGGCAAAACAGACAAAGTGGTAGAGGAGGCCAAGGACGTATGCATGTTTCTGATGTAATAAGGGCCACTACCATATTGTCAATCATGACCTTACATGTAGAAAGTTATACAGCCGAATGCTGGGAGAACAACCGTGTCCTCAATCATTCAAACGTTTGTAGACAGGTATGTAATCAGACAGTGTTCAATATACTGTATACTTACTGTAATGCTACATTACTTGCATTTTATATTATACAGTTAATATACTTTATAGACACTCGTTTTGAGAAATGCACTTACTGGTTACAAATGTTAAGGATGATTCCAGAAATGTTCCAAAGCGACTGAGAATTCTAAAATGTATTTCCTTGAATAAAAAATATGCCAATCAGTATCAGTGGTAAAAGTGTCAGTCACTCATTTTTGTCATAAAAGTTTTTATATTTCAGCCTGAAACACTGGTGCAACTGTGAATTTAAAAACACACCTTAAAAAAAAAAAAGTTTCTCTTCTGTTGTTCACATATATTCTCTCCTCAGGAAGTTTACTTTCTGTCAGCGGCTGTGCTGTGGCTTGGGTCATGAATATTAACGCCGCTTTGAGACATTTGCCCTGACTGATTTGCTGAAAGGCGGATGTTGGTAGGTGAGAACGCTAGCCGTGTGGGATTACAGTTTACCGTTTGTGTGTTTGTTCAGCCCATTGTTAAAGCAATGGCTGGCAGAATCTTCTGATCGACATTTTCAGCGGCAAGCTGCAATTTTTTCCCTTCACACTGTGACAAAGCAAAATAAACCTCTTTAAATGATTGTCTCTCAAACAGTGTGTTTATGAAGCATGAAGCAAATCAAATTAAATATGTTGTAAACACAGCAGCATAAGGTAATACTGTATATTTTTCAAAATAAAAATAGATTTTTCATAAATGCCGAAGTATATTACAAAACAAACATCAAGTCAGGATTATTATAGATAATTAAAACTAAAATAAAAATAGTTTTGTTACTAGAAATAAAATAAACGTTAACTGAAATAAAACAAAGTAACTTTGTTTAGCTAGTTGCCAAGGCAACATTTCTTATTTTCATTTAGTTTAACTTGTATTACAATAACAAAAAAATCAAATAAAAATTAATAAAAAACAACATATACATAAAGCAAAATTACAAAAACACACAACGAAATACCCCCCCCCCCCCAAAAAAAATTTAAAATGAAAAAAATTAAAATATAAAAATTCCAAATAATAATAAACACTATAATAGTTTTTCAATTATACTAAAATAATAGAAGAAATAAATAAAAAATATATATATATTTAAATTGCAAACAGATTTTGAAAATATATTTGTGTATTTTTTGTAATTTAAACATATCTATGTAAATATTTCATAATATAAATATTTAGTATTTTTATAGTATTTAAATGTAAGTATTTTAATATTAGCAATATATTTACAGTCATTTTCTAGTACATCAGAAATATATTAAAAATACTAGTCTTAAAAAAGATAGGCTGGCAAACTATAGTTTTAATAATTCAGCCCTTTTACTTAATATATTTCAAAAATGAGTTTTGTACTTTTACTCAAGTAGGAATCTAAAAGTAATACGATAATATTCCATTAGGGTATGAAATGTATTTTGGTCGCACAAGCATGCCAGCTCATGAACTAGATTAATAATTAGTACTCTTCATGAACTGTACACAAAATCCACACAAATTATTAAAGAAATATTATGACCCCAGCACATTTGCTCCCACAATGACCCTCTAATTGAAACCAACTCAGAGAGTCAAAGCTTACAGAAAATCCCACACGACATTGTGGTGCGTTCATCTTGTAAATACGATGATACCGACGTGACATGAAGGCACAAGGGGAGGTGGACCCTCTGTCACAGGGAATACAGGCGAGCACAGCAGTTATTCAGCATTACAACCCAACGGCAGCAGAGATTCCTCGTGGCACTGCAAAGACACAGCATGATGTTCTTTCTGTCTGAAGAAAAACTGCATGCCCATGTTCTGAATCACTAATTCATATGGTTTCATGTGTGTGAAGAACAGGGGAAGAAAGTGTGAACAAAAGAGAACAGGCCAGACTAAACTGTAGTCTCGCCTTTGGCATCCAGCAGGTACAAAGAAATGTTTCCATTAAATGAAATATTGGAAAATGAAATGAAGTCTCTCTAGAAACAGGAAGAGAGACAGAAAGCTAATCATTGGGAGAATCTATTCAAATGTAAGTGCAGTTTCTGACAAGATATTGCCCTATCACTACTTTTTTAACTAAAGCCAGAACTCTGAGCGCATAAACTCACATCGGCAGTAAGATTATGGCTGTGATCTCAGCAATCTGATTAAAAAACAAGCACAGAATGTTCCCCTACCGAAAATAGCGCAAGCAAAGACTATTTAATATACACCTTCATACTTGGTCTGTAATGAAGACAAAAAATCCCTTTGTCCTTGGGGAAACAATGAACCCTATGTCCAGTTTTGCTAAAGTTTTTGCACCCGCCACTAACACAGTAATAAACCATTTTGTCTACTTATTATCTAACTTACTCTTCTCTATCTCTAAGCTGTTATGCTATGCTATCTCTCACTATCTATCTATGTTAGGCTTATGATATCTATCTATCTATCTATCTATCTATCTATCTATCTCGATATATTTACTTATATATCTGACACTGTCACTCTTTCACTAGCTAACGTTAGCTACTACTCGCGGGCTTTCGTCTGTTGTTGTCCAACAGCGAGTACCTCATGTGACGTCATGCAATGCATTGTGGGAGAAATTAGAATACTCGCTAAGCTATTGCTAAATGCTAACATCACCTACTTTTCCGTAGTATATATTTTTTTGTAATCCCCTACAACATCAAATACAATGGATAACTGTTTAGATGTTTATTACCAACTAGAAAACTGCCAGAAAAGAGAAAAAAAAACCTGCACCATGGGCTTTAAAGGAATAGTTCAGCAAAAAGAAAATACATTCTCATTATTTGAACGTGCGCTAAAGTTTGGGGACAGTAAGATTTTTTTTATGTTTTATGTGTCCTATGCTCACCATCAGAGGAAATGTTCTGACTAAAAATACAATAAAAACACTAATACTATGAAATATTTAAACCACTTTAATATATTTTGAAAAGTAATTTATTGCTGTAGACAAAGTTACATTTTCAGCATCATTACTGCAGTCTTCAGTGTCACATGAATTATTATTTTTATTATTATTATTAAAACAGTTTTATTATTAAAAAAAGTTCTGCTGCTTAATTTATGTGCAGCATTTATTCATTTGTGTTATTATACATGCCTTTATTGTTACTTTTAATTAATTAAATGCATGCTAAAATATATTTTTAAAATTTAAAAAAAAAATGTATTTATTCATTTTATTTGTATTTATTTAATGAAATAAAAATAGCATTTAGCATTAAGATGTTCACTGAACATCATTGTATAGAAAAACAAACTGTATATAAATTCTTCGAAATGACAGCATACATGTTTGGAACAACATGAGGATAAGTAAATAATGACAAAACTGTCATTTTTGGATTCACTATCCCTTTAAAAGTGTCCTCCTTTAGTGCACTCTGATGAAGACATCTGCATAAAACACGAATGCCTTGTCTCAAATCTTTGCCCAGTCACACACTGTTAGTTAGCTAGCTGAGAGCAATATGCTCTGCCATCCCAAATAAAGGAAATTTTATTCATTAATGTGACTCATTTTCTCATGTGACTATATATCTCGCCACATCACAGTAATTCCTTTAGCCTAGAACTATTTTCATAGCCAGTGCTGTACTGTCAAGTTGGGTTTTTGTCAAGATTACATTTCTTACAGTATGTGCTCTGAAATTTAATTTAACTATTAACAGTATTATTTATTTAAGGCTGAAAATGACAATTTTGTCGTCATTTATTCATCCTCAAGTGGTTCCAAAGCCGTATTAAATTATTCTTGGCCGTCGAAAAAAGATGTTTGAAATGTCTGAGCTGCTTTTTACAACTCAATTAAAGTAGGTATTTATACCTTAAAATACCACAACAGCGCCATAAATGTAGTCCATAAAAGTCATTTGAACTCATATGTTAGATTTGTGTGAAGAATAGATCATAATTAAAGTGGTGAAGACAAAACCTTGTGTAATGTGTGTCCATTTTGACATTTTGAATTACACACAACAAGCACAAATGAGATCGAAGAGCTCCAGCGGAAGGAACATCTCTGGTTTTAAAGAAGAAAGAAATAGTACATGAGGGGGGAGTAAATAGTTTTTGGGAGAATTATTCTTTTTATTATCCTAAAGACCAAAAGGCATTTTCGAACCATTCTAACAACAGGAAGTGTTTTTAGACAAAAATTCTCACACATAGACGTCACATAGGAGATAATATTTTCTACTATTAATAAATTAACACTACCTTGAGGATGATTTTATGGCCTGGATCTGGACAAACCTCCTTGGATTTCGCCACATATAGAGCCAGTGCAGTGGTGATTTGCTTACAAATGCAAATTGCAATTAATAACCAACATTAACCCAAAGCTTTAAGTGCTTGTTTATTACTTAGTCAATTAATTCTAACGCCCAAGGTAGCACAAAAAAAAGAAAAGATTTGACTGCATCAGTGAAAGTACTCTACATCCAAAGACAAACTTCAACCACACGGACCGATGCTTTCAGAATTTCCTTTTCAATTAATTATTTTGAGGGCATCCTAGCAAATAGCTTCTGACCACACTTAGTTGCTTAAAGCTAAATAATTCTTAAAGGAGATGAGTGTCATTTTTTGATGTTAAAACACTTTCTATGTGGTGTGTGGTAACTGCGGTGGTTTCACAATGTTCAGTTTATTTGGGTGCTTTTTCATGTCAATTTCTAGCTCAATCAATTATCTGTTAGCTTAGGGCAAAGGAAATGTGTTTGAAAATTATATTTGCAATTTTGTTTAGTGCTAGGGGCACCAAAATTACACATTTCACATTTAACTACCAAAAAAATAATACAAAAATAAAAAATAAATTCACTCTATATTATATAAGGTGTATTAGCCAGTAAAGCAACAAATAAAAGCTACATCATCCTTCGCAAGTAAAGAAAAACTCCAAAAGGGTGGAGAGTTGATGTAAATGTAAATACTCAAAAACAGAAATAAAACAGTTAATGAAAAAACATGCAAACTCCACACAGAAAGGACTCCTGGCTCAGCTGGGGTTTGAACCCGGGGACCTTCTTGCTATGAGGCGACAGTGCCACTGATTCACCATGCCGCCCATTTTAAGGATTTATATATAGAGCACTAATTAAGAAAACGGGTTTTGCAACGTTTAGACAGCAAGCCTGCTGACTACATTTTGGAACAGAGCTACATAGTCTCATCCTGAAAGTCTACACATGTGCAAATTAAGCAGGAACCACAGGAAAAGACACTACAAAATAGGTCACTGTGTCATTATGCAATGAAGAATGAATCTATAGTTCACTGAACGCCCCCCCCCCCCCCCCCCCCCCCCCCCCCCGTCCCCCAATAGCATGCCTTGTCAGCTAATTTACACCATTCTTCTGAGATAAATTCCATTCAATATTTATTTTTCCTTAAGGCCTCTTTTTGTGCAACGCATATGGTGGTATAGTGCCCCTGTGTCGCTCAGAGAAAAGCTCACGTTCATCAGAACGTATAGCTGTGGGCAGCCCTTCTCGGAAACCGTGCAAATCCCAAATCGTTGTCACGGAAACTGCGAAAGGAGTCTCGGATGATCAGCAGAGGGCCACCTCGTTCAACACCTCACACAGATGTGCTATTCACCAGGAGTCAGCATGCTATACTCTTACAAATAAAGGTTCCAAAAGGTGGTTTTGCAGTGATGCCATAGAAGAACCTATTAGTTTGAAGAACATTTTAAGGCTAGTTACTATAGGCAAAAACATTGTTTTTTTCACACTCTGGTCAATTGTGTGCCATTTGGCTTTTCATAACGTGCTTTTCAAACTAATGGAAAGAAATAGTAAGCGTTTTTTTTATAGCACTTTATCTATTTGCATATATTTCAATTACAATATACAGTATATCCGTAAAAGCCCATTTAGCTAAAATGATCCAGAAATCTCCACTTCAGTAACACACCAAAACTTTTATCTATATTCAGTTTTTTACAGACGGGTTTGTTTATATATCATTTGCCTGATCCTATACAACATTTTATTCCTAAGAATTGTAATATATATATATATTATTTCTTTCTGGCTGTTGACAGATTGATTTATGGAGTGATAAAAATCCCTTAGGTAAAAAACCTTTGACTCTAATAATGACAAACAACAACATGAAAAAAAGATTCTGAAGCTGGCTTTATCCAATGTTCATATTACTGTTCTGGAAATGTGTGCAAATTTAGTGCATATTAAAAGGGGTACTTCACCAGTGGCAAAATGGGCTCTCAATAAAACTTGGCTGCCTATACAGTAGAAAGGCGAATAGAATTTAAATCGGTGCTCTCGACTAGAGAAAACAGAGAAAAAAGGCTGTTGTCTTCACTTTTGCCAAATAGGTAGGAAAACTTCAACACCCATAATGCACTGGGCATGTTGCCGTCCAAGACCACTCCCACCAGTCTGCTATGGATACACTTACCAGTCAAATCCTACCTTGCTTTAGTAAGAAATACTTCTTAGCAAACTTTTAGTCATAATGGTGTCGACTTGTATTGTTCCCAGGTGCAAGAATTCAAAAAGTAAACGTTTAGTGGGAGTGAGTTCCTTTCGGTTTCCAGTGACGGATCCAGCGCGTCGTAGTCAGTGGCTAAAGACTGCAAAGAATTGTAAATACTGAGAGAACGCCACGACAGATAATCTGAAAAACCTCTGTGTTTTTAGTAAACATTTCAAACTGGATGACCATGAACAGTGTTTCTGTCAGGACCACTATCGTCAAATACGATTGACAATTAGCATACAGTTTGGATTGTTGGAATGGTTCCTTTCTGGGCGAGAACTCCCTGCGCATCCATGCACCCTAGCATGGATAAGAGCAGGGAGAGCAGCAATAACTCCGCTTTGGGTAAACAGAACAGAACCAACGTGAATGTATGCAGATATGATTAATTCAAGATTTTAAAGTAAAACATAATTCGAGAATTTATTCTGATTCAAGGGGAATCAGAATGCCAAATCCTGACTGGGCGAGAGGAGGAGCTGGGGATGGAGGAGGGTAGTACATATATGAATACAGTGATAGGCGTCGTATTCCTATAGGTAGACGTGGATCAGCTTAGAGTCAGCTGATGCGATCTTGACTAACGTGACCTGCCAGAACTGACGCTATGCTTGATTTTAGGAAGGAGGAAGAAAACTAAAATAAACTGTTCTGTCAGTTCCACTCAAAAAACGCTGAAAAACGCTGTCTAGTACAGGTAAGAAAGCTGTTACCAAAGTGTTCCATTTTCACCATAATGCTGTTTAAAGAGCAGACAACGTATGATACAGTTTTCAGTGATAAACCTACCCTTACACTAAGGCGATCCGACTGTCGATCCAACTGTGCATGGGCGGGGGATACAAAAAAGGGGAAGTATAATCTGTGGTTTTCACAAAGACCCTGGAGCTGTCAAAAGTCAAACGCGTCATCCGGCGAACATTTGCTGACAAATAAATGTGAATTTCTCGGTCCAGGTAACACAGAGAAGGGGTAAACATTGTTCATTTATATATACTGCCGATATTGTAGCAATATAAAGCGGGCTGAAAATCGACAAAGTTACACTGTAAAGGTAGGTAATTGCAGAGAGGCTAGCAATATCAAGTTATCTTTGAAAACATGAGATCCCACGCTCCCTTTAGAGCGTCTCCAAAGCCATGCCTCCTTCAAAACACATTAACGCACACAGCAGATTCTGCTAGCATCACGAGAGATGGCGTTAAATTACCTCATATTTTAAACCACAAAACATTACAATAATAATCAACGTAAACAACTTCCTTGAACCACTTGACTGCTGAAGACACATTTTAGTGTTGATAGTGTTGACATAGGAATGCATAAATCCGAGTCTGAGGACAGGATCAAATCCGGGTAGAACCTCACGGGTACCCATCTTTACACCATGGCGTGAACGCAGCATAAGCTTGTTGTTATGGTTCAGGAGGAACTGTAAAAGGCGGCTGCTGTTCGTTTGTGGCAATGACGTGTGATTTCTGTGCGAGCAGGTGCGCTGAGGTATGGAAATACATATGTTGACAGGCAGGTAAGACATTGTTGGACAAAGTTTTTTGGTCCTGAGACTTCCACAGAAGATATATGTATATGTTTTAATATTTAGACCACTTCTATTATTGATTGCTGATGATCAGTATGCGAAGAGAGTTTCAACCTTCAACCAGTATTAAACAAATTGCCTACCCTATCTTTAATTAGATAATGCATTATTTGCATATTTAAACAATTTCAGATAAATTGTAATACAATTTTTTTTATTGATTTGTACATCTTGATGTAATTCATCAACTGGGGAAGTATGCTGATATCTATTAGTTAACTGTTTTACCCTATTCACCAAATGTCTTGCCTTAATAATCTAAAGATCTTTTTTCAACTATAAAAACCTTTTGTGCAATGGAAAGGTTCCATGAATTTTAAAGGTCCGTCATGGAACCAATAAAGAACCTTCATTTTTAATAGTGTAGGCGCTTTGTTAAAGATGTCACTGTCAAGGCATCAGATCGAGTGGAAGCAGGACGGCACGTGTGCGACTCACCCATTTCAGGATGGTGCCTCCCCTCCACAGGCACGCTGACCGTCCGTCGCAGCAGCTTGTTCCTGTGCGACTCGGAGCGCCGCTCGCGCATCAACAAAGGGTGAACCTGCGAGAGGGCAGAGATAAAAGGTCAGTGCAAAGAGTGTGAGGTCAATACGGCAAGCTGAGTCAATCGTGCAGGGCTCTGCGCTAAACCAGTCGGAAACCTCAGCTATTAAAACAACAAGTCCCGTTGAGACTAGATTCCTTGAAATAATAAAGCAATGGTGTGTGTTTGGGGTGAGTGGGCAAAATAATTGCAAACTTGTGTGTTTAATGTGTTTATTTAAGCCTCGGTATGGGGCTGGATCTCACGGGAATTCTTTTTAATAGGGAGAGCTCACTCATCTTTGTGAGCTCAGGGTCCGCAAGCACACGCAGGACAACATCTCAGTGCAAGTTTGCCTTCAAATTGCACAGGGGTTGTTTAGCGGTGTGAGCGTCTCTCCTGTGTTCGCCGGTACTATCCGGATGGAGATACGATCGGGATATCGAGAGCAAGGCTGTGAAGGAGGCGATTACCTACAGTCTGGTGTGATAAATGAGTGGGGCAAGAGAGGATCAGACACTGAGCCATATGGGAAACAGCTAAAATGTTTCAGCGGTGGCCTTGTCACTTGGACCCAGCTGCATTATGGGACACTTTCCATTTTTATGCACAGCTCAGCTTTTCACACACAGAGAAAAAAATGCAGATTTAGGAGGTCTGTAGGGATTGACACAGCTGACTGAAAGATAATGGTGCGCACTCTGCCTGACGGTGCATTCGTGCGGTTTGTCTTTATAGTTTTTACAATGAAGGATGTCTACATTATGCTATAACCATGAGGGTGTTTTCTGTTAGGGCAAAGCAAACTAAATATTATGTTTTATAGTCTTTTAAATTGGCTCTATAGCCAGCTGCAACGAAATTACAGGAAGGATTGCCTCATAAAAGATACACAACATGCAATAAATCCTTCATGACTTACTAGAAAGCATGCAAGATCGCTGTTTATTAACGTACATGCCCTTTTATGTGAACAATTATCTACTATGCAGGCAGTGCAGATTTATTTTCAAGGATAATAATAATAAAAAATAATAATAATTCGTTACATTTAAATAGCGCATTTATATATACTGGTGGAGAGGAGACAGTGATGAAGCCAGTCAGTATATGGGGATGATTAGGAGGCCATGATGGATAGAGGCCAAGGGGCAAATTTGGCCAGGGTGTCGGGGTAACACCACTACTCTTTTCCAAAGGACATCCTGGGATTTTTAATGACCACAGAGAGTCAGGACCTCGGTTTAACGTCTCATCTGAAGAACGGGATCGTAAAACTAATCCATATTAATTGAGCAGCTTAGTCCAAATTTTCTGAAGAGACACAATCGTTTTATATGATAAACAGATTTAATTTAGGCTTGGTCTGTCAAAATCATGCTAATTTTAAGAAAATGAAACCATAAGATTCACATCTACAGTGTGTATCAGGTCTTGCGGGACTCTACTTGTGACTTCAGCTGGGTGACTGGGTTGGCTTGGCAGCAATTACCTGGTTCAATGTTATCTGGCACACAACACAGAGAGTCAGAGACCAGGTGGAGATGGACCCGCTACTGATCGACAATCAGCTGCCCAAAAGACGAGCAATCACCGGATATAGAGTGCAACAGTGCCCGCCTACTTTTCCAACGGCCTTGGTTCTGGAAGCATTTTTAGTCTTTCAGAAGTCTTCATTAAAGACTTAAAAGACATTAACCAAACCAACCATGTTCCACGTACATGGTGAATCTAGGGGTGTGTGATATTGACAAAAAATGATATCTCGATATTTTCAGGGATTTTCTCGATAACGGTTGTTATTAGACGATATTTTGCTGAGTGGGTTTATTGTGTTGGTATTTTGGCAGGTTTAGGACTGTCGTGGAGAGCCAACTCCTAATGTTTTTGATATTTCATACTCTGTGTGGTGGTCACATCACAGCAGTGACAGAAATAATTTTTTCCAATAGGTTTCAATTGATTTTTAACTAATATGGGCATTTTTACCTATATAAAGCCATTTTAAACCTAATTATATGCATGCATCATCTTTTGTGTCAATTTCATAAATTTAATCTAATTAAATTATAAGACACAATAGGGCTGTTACCAATCAAATGAAATCAGTATCAACTAAATTCATCTTTGCAAAATTGGATATTTTAAATGATTTAAAACAAGAAAAGATACTTTAAATGTGAAATTGAAACCGCCAGTAGGTGGCAGCAAGTCGCTGTTAATGAGCGAATCATTTAGACGGGTTTAAATCCCGTCTGGCTAGCGCACTTCCCATAATGTTTCTGCATTAAGTCAGTAGCCGGGGAGAAGGCGTCTTTTGAGACTGTTCGAATGCATTTGACCACATGAACGTCTACAATCCGGTTTAATGTATTTTTGACCACTTCTGGAACTGGTCAAAAGTGGACAGGCTCAAAACATTTTAGGGTACATTTATATGACGACGATGTACTAAAAATTGAAAAAAGTTTTTCCTTCACATTTTTCGCATACAGATGACAACATTGTCGAAACTATCCCCGTTACACGGATCAGCGAAAAGGACTAAAAACACTGTTATGCATGCCAGGCCAGTAGTTGGCGATGTCACTTTATGAAAAAAACTATGCGCCAATAGACCTTATGTAGTCCTGTGCCTTTATAGTGCTGCGCTCGTTGTGTTTTGTCTTCCGGTTTGTATTTCCTCAGCATGAATTCAATGAAATATGATTGAATCAACAGCACGTTTTAAAATCTTCCCGGTATACTTACATTTGTTATGGCATCCACTTCAAACACTACAATTCTCATGATAACTTTCATTAACTCTACAATAAGTAGATCTATTTCACCTTCGACAGCGATGCCATAGAAATATACAGAGCAACTGCAAAAAAAAACGGAAGTTCAAAGATGTTCAAAGATGGCTGCGGACTTTTTTCTCTGGCGCATAAGATCTATAGACTGAAAACAAAATAAGCATGCGCATGACTTGACCATTTTCACAAATTCATGTTTTTATAGTTTACACAGAGATGATAACGGTATCGGTTTCAAAAACGTGCATTTTGTGTTTTCCCGTTTTTAGCTGAAAATATTTTGTGTCAATGACCCCTAGACACGTTTAGACCTGTATTTAGCGTCATCCACTTGTGATCGGATTTATGAAAATGCTTCTTAATACAAGGTGTAAACAGGGCCTTAGTGCCATTTCCTTGTTCTGATTCTCTGATTGGTGGAGATTTTGCTGCAGAATCATTGGTAATGTACTGTCATTTTTCATCAGGAATTCCACTGCTAAACATGCTTATTAAAAATAAGGTAAAATGATGCAGCATGATGGCTTAACCTCAGAGCTCACAGTAGTGCTCTCTTTAATGGTTTATAAGTTATCATTAAAAATAATTTCCCATGGATAAAGGATATCCTATATTTTATGAAATTAGAGAAAAGTAGATTTTCTTTTCAGTGGCAACAGTATTTTTTATTCAAACTTGGTAGCCATTTCTTGCATATATTAAAACTCTCCAGCTTGATCCAGACTTCATTGTATTATATATATATATATATATATATATATATATATATCCAATAGCAGATTGGGGGGGATGTTAGAAGGAAAATATTGATTATGTGTTGGTGACACCAATTTCACCTTTAGAATACAGCAGTTCAGTTTTGAGACATGTGTCCTGTTGTTTAACATCTAGCTGTTTTGAACCCAAGAACACTTCCTGTGCGTATCCCACCTAAATCTGGACTGAGCTCAGGCTTGGCAAACGCATCCATGCTGCGCTATAGGGGGGTATGCCATATGTCAGCGCAGTCTAAACCAGCCCAGCTGTGTGATGGGGCAGGTGAGGGAGGAAACAGGGAGGAGAGCAGCAGGTGTGCAGTCCGTTCTTTCCTAATGCTGCGCTAATAGATCACAGCCCAACCTGACAGCACCCCACCAGCAGCCCGACTGACCCCGAACCTCAACTGACTTCGCTGGCATCTCGCTCCATCCCGGATTTGCCCCGTGAACACCATGGTATCACAGCAGAACAGCGGAGGTAAAGAGAAGAAGGATGAGATCTGTCTGCTTCTATCAACATCACATCACTGTCAGGTTCCAGCTGCTCTGGTAATAAATGACACAGGATGATTTTCACTTGTTTGTATCCTGATCCTGAGAATGTCGTACCAGAGATATATCATCTCCTGTTTCATTTTTACTGTGCAATCATTGAATTATGGATAGAAAGTACAGTGCAATCAGTCAGATGTGGCAGTTAGATATGGATAGATGGATGCACAGTTCTCACCACAAATATATGGAAATTAATTCTCCACCTACAACAAAATGGCAGCAAAAACTGTCCGATCTGTTAACAAAACCTGTCTCGTTGCAGCTCTACTTTTCTTTTTACATTTTTTAATAGTGATAAATGAAATAACAAAACAGACATCTTTAAACCTATGTTAGTGCATTCAAGTCACATCTATTCAACCGTTAAAAGAAGATAAAATTAGCATTTGCGTTACATTTTTGTATCCCTGAGACTAACATTTATATGCTTGAACTCTCCTAAAATTTTACAAAATAAATTTGAAAACATAATATACAATCTTTTCTTTTCCTGCCTCTGACTAGCAATAGCAACTAAAACCTATTTGCTATTTTAGATAAGGAATCCCATTCATTTACTCATTAGGGGAATAGATTTTTAACAATAACTTATAAACATGTATGGACAGACCTATGAGCTACGAGCTTGTTAATTGATGATATATGCTTCTATTGAAGCTGTCAGTCTGCATTATTTTTTATCTTAAATCTTTATGTAATGCACACACACACACACTATATATATATATATATATATATATATATATATATATATATATATATATATATATATATATATATATAAATAATCAGTAACTAATTAATTGTAACCTGGATTACGTAATCAGATTCCAAAAATAAAATACTTGTAATTAGATTATATTACATTTTAAAATCTGAATTCATAATCAGACTAGTTACTTTTTACTGATTGCATGATTACTTTCAGAAAATGGCGGTAAATTATTCATTATTGCTTATATTTTATTTGGAAAATCTTCAGGTTTTATGCAATTGCACACAGACCAGCCACTCGTCAGACGGCTATATTTACACGGAAAATGAATACATCACACAACATAAATAAAATATTTCATCTTTTTTAGTAAGTTATTTATTTTGACTATTATTATTTTGCTGTGATACACCTCGCAACTGGTTGGTTTGGTTAATGACATGAATTAACTAAGACTTTATTAAAATCCCTTTGGGGGAAATACTTCCAGAAAGGATGTTGAAAAACTAGACAGCTACTGTTGCACTCTCTGGGTAAGAACATTCTGCTTGTCAAACCATTTCACGAGCTCTGTCATATTTTCACGTGACATCCCAGGAATCCATTACATAATCTTTTCCTCCAGTTCAAACAGACTCCCACAATGCTAACGGCTCTTCTCAAAGACTTGTCATGTTCTGTCAAACCGTCAGCTGCGCTCAAAGCCTCTCTGTTGACTGTGTCCATACTAATTAATATATTTACTGTGACATCTTGGAATACCAAACTGCGAGCAGCCACAGAGCGATTTGGTTAGCGCATGATTCCATAGCCTGATTCCTGGGGCAGCTACAAGAATGGCTGCCGCCCACTCGCAGCGAGAGAAGCCTTGCTCTGGGTCTACTTGCATAACGCAGTGTCACGGTTGCAAAGATCTGCACGTGGACCATTCATCTGAGGGCTGGTGCACAGAGAGTGTGTGGAGTCGGACGTGGGCCACTGTCACCAAACATCAATTAGGATATAGTGACATGGCGGCAAATCACTCCTCACTCTCTCACTCCCTCTAAAGGCTGTTTCTGAGCATAGCAACAAGTCACTACAGTTCTATCACCCATGTTACTGTGACCTACTCTGAATTTGATTCTCTTTCAATATGATTTTACGTGATGACTCAAATTAGCTGTAAATCAGACAATTAAAAGTATTTAAATGTATTTAGACGGTTAAAGCACACTGTATAATGTGTCACTGTCATTGCATGAAATACATATCAAGTGGTATTTATTTTAAGAAATATAAGCACACTTTTAAAAACAAAATTACCAGAAGTAGTTTTTAGGTGGTTTTTTAATTATATAATATAATATATAATATCAATCTAATATAATTATTATATAATGTAATAAATAATTTATATAATAAATAATAGTAATATTAATAGTAAAAATATGTATATTAAACATATATACTGTATAATTTATAAGTAAATAGTTACTCTGATAGGACACCTGAGTGAACTTGAGGACAAACTAAAAACTGAAACTATTAAAAAAAAAAAATGTTAATTGAAATAATGCTGAAATAAAGCAAAATAAACATTAACTGAAAAAAACACACTTACATTTTTTTTAATGAAAATTAGAAATGCTGCCTTTGGAACCAACTGAAATAAATTTGAAGTTTGACGTTTAAGTGCTAAAATTAAAAGCAAATTAGAACAATTAGAAATAAACCAATACAAATGACAAATTGACAAATTAAGTTAAATTTAAAAATTAAAATATTATCAAATAATACAATAGTATCTAAATAATACTAAAATAAAACTACATAAAACACATCCAGTGTGCATATAACACACTAGTTAAATTATTAACAGACGATTCTCAATTTGGCTGTTAAGTGGTAACATCATATATTGATTGGAAAGTACGGTAAAACTTTATTTTACAGTGTCCTTGTTACATATGTTACATGTACTTACCATAGTAATAACAGTAAATTATGCAAAATTACATGCAACTAACCATCGATCAAACCCTAATCCTACCCTAACCCTATAGTAAGTAAATGTAGTTCATTAATATTACTCAGTACTTAAATAATTACACAGTAACAATGACACCTTAAAATAAAGTGTAACCGAAAGTACTTTACTCGCATCACTCACCAACACCCCCTGAAAACAATTAGAGAAAGCATGTCCTCCTGCAGACTCCCAGAGTGTAAATGTCTTCATGGAAGAGATGATTGTCATTCACTACAGGACCTGAATGAAGACCCCCACACACACAAACAGGGCTGCAACTGTCCCCTGCAGCAGATGAGTGACAACCATGAATATTTCATGGTGCTCATCTTCACAGAGGTGACAGCCATTAGCCTGTCACGACTGATTCACATCTATTCAAAGTGTGGCCTTATCGGGACATGCAACAAAACGGGTGCAATTAGTCAGGACGGTGCCTCTGATTAATGAGCCTCTCAGCGCTCTCCTCCACTAGAGACCTGATCCACATCACTGCCTGCTTTACAGGTTAGCCAGTGTGTCCATTGGATCCACAGGCACTGCACGGGCTGACTTCCTCAAGGTGCGCTCAGACTAGACTCTTAAGAATGCAAAAAATAAGGGGGTTGAATCTTCTGCTGTAGAGAAAGTTTTCATTTAACATGCCAAAGAGCTTGTGTTCACATCCCAACCTAATATATATTTGTATTTTTTTTTTTTTTTACTAAAACAAGTAAATTGCATCTGAACCCCTCCAACCAGTGATCATTTGGATAGTAAACTATTTCCGTGTTCAAAGTTTAAATGCAGGTTTGATAAATTGTGAGTAATCACTGTTTGGTTAACTGCAGCAATTTCGTGTACATTTAATTTGCTATAAAAAAAGACATATTTTAAATATTTACATAGACTTATAATTAATAACTAAAAATATATATTATATTATATATTATAATATTATAGAAAAATGCTATCATAATATTACATATATTTTATTTATCAGGTATATTACAACATTATATTTACATACACTATTATAACGTGATACTGTATTTATACTGTATTATAATATATTATTTTTTGGATATATTACAACAATAATAATACATTTATAAAGAACATATAATATATGTATTGGGTTTATTACAACAATATAAATACTAAATTTTCTTTTTTACATACACTTATTTACATACACTATAATATTATGACATAATACTGTGTACTGTACTTATAACATGAAACATGTATAAATAAAAAATATATATAGTGTGTGTGTGTGTGTGTGTGTGTGTGTGTGTGTGTGTGTGTGTGTGTGTGTGTGTGTGTGTGTGTGTGTGTGTGTGTGTGTGTATACACAAAAGTATTCAAAAGTTTGGGGTCAATTTGTTTAGTTTTTTTGTTTTTTTTAAGAAATTAATACTTTTCTTCAGAAAGGACGCATGAAATTGATATAAAGTGACAGTAAAGACATTTATAATAATGCAAAATATTTATTTTTTAATGAAATGCTTTTCTCTTGAACTTTCAAAGAATCCTGAAAAAAATGAATCACTGTTTGCACAAAAATATGAAGCAGCACAACTGTTGTCAACTGTGATAATAATCATAAATGTTTCTTGAGCATCAAATAATCATATCAGAGTGATTTCTGAAGGATCATGTGACACTGTAATGAGTAATGATGCTGAAAATTCAGCTTTGATCACAGGAATAAATTACATTTTATAATATATTCACATAGAAAACAGCTGTTTTATATTGAAATAATATTTAACAATATTACTGGGTTTGTTTTGTATTTTTAAATCAAATAAATGCAGCCTTGGTGAGCAGAGGAGACTTCTTTTAAAAACATAAAAAATCTTACCGACCCCAAACTTTTGAACGGTAGTCTATTTATATATTTATACACACACACTATTAAAACATTCTTAATAATTAATTTTATATATTGCTCTCTAGATATCAGTAATGGCATCTGCCCCTGACTAACTCAAATGTACAATTTTAGAGTAAAATCAGGCATATACTGTATATAAATCATACATAATAACCGCTCCTTACTTTTGTAACTTGCCATTGAAAAATATTTAGAATAAAAACTTGTATTATCTTCTTCAAATATTGATTTAATCAGAATACTGATAATTAACAAACTGATAATTATGACTCTCCACACTTAATACTTATTAAGTGTTACACAATTGCACTTACATCACTCCCAGACTGTACATCCAAGTCAACTAAAGAATATAGAAACAGAAAGTGTGTGTTTTGAGCCATGGCAAGTCTCAAATAAAGATCTTCATGTGAACTGGCGGTAAAATTACCATCCGGCACACAAACTCTGTAAAGGAACAGGCTGGAAAGGAAGTGCTAGAGGAAGTGCATGATTACATGTGATTGGGCTGCCAGTACCTCCTCCTGGTCCAACATGTAGAGCTGATTTCCACTGATCACACACAGACGAGGATTCCAGTCGGGTTGCTCGTAGGAGGGAGCAGCAGCGAAGGAGGGCTGTTGGCGGTAGGAGGGGGGGACAGCATACCTCGCATCTGGGAGAGGAGGAGGAGAAGGAGAGGAGAACAGGTAAGGGACTGCATGTTAACAATAAAAATGCAAGACAGAACTATGCTTTTATTCCAATTAGTTCAAAGTCTATAACCGAAACATACAACATTTGACCAGTATGTGGTGCTGTTACCAAACATTCATCTGCAAAGTCATCCACTAAATTTCGAATGCAGCGCAAGTCGCTTTGAATAAAAGTGCCTTCAAAAATGGATAAATGTACTGTAAGTTTAAATCTGATTTAGCAAAAGCTTTGCCAAATTACGATAACAATAATGTTGACATTCAATTGTCATGGTAAAATTTATTTATGCATTACTGTAGAATGACTGAAAAACAATGTAAAATGGTGGATCGGCTATATGGCTGAACTAAAGATATATATTGTATGAATATCGATGAATTATCATACTTCAATTTGCTTATTAGGACTAGGTGTTACAATCCCTAACGATTCAGCACAGCGTTGGCCTTGACTGCATTGAAGAATTCTTCTTAGGTGGGTTGTAGCCAGATTCCTAGAAAAAGCACAACCGCTGCACGGAACTAAAGAAAGCACCAAAACCAGAAAAAAAAGTTCATCTTAGTCATGACTTTAGGCCAAAAATTTCGAGAGGATGCTCATTGCAGAGCCGATGGGCGGAACTTGACATCCAGCTCCTCCTCTATGAATGTTAGGGGTGGGGTTTTAGGCTCTAGCCACACCCTAACCCTAATTAGGTCCACAGAGGTGGAGCAGGACTTGTTAAAGCTCCACCCATTACATCATTTTACTTCAGAGTTCTGAGGAGTAATTTTATAACCAATAGGTGGCGCTATAACTGCTAAAGTAACCTTAGTGTAGACTTGTGGCATAAAGTCTAGTCCACTTCGAAGCTTATTAAGTCTAAAAAAACACCCACTTAGACAGTGAGGGATCATCAAACAACCACTAGTAAAGCAACCAACCACAATTCATTTTTAATTTTATGTGCTATTTAAGGCAAGATAAATCTGAAATGGATTATTTCACATTAATTGACAGGCACAGCAAAAATGTATTTCAAATGATGGCACAATGCGCAGATACAAAATGACATTGCGTTGCTTCCAATTCCTCACACACAAATACTCAGAGTCTATAAAATCATATTTTTTATAAAGGTCAGAAAAGTTGAAAAGAATTACAAGGATATTAAAATTTAATAAAAAATAAAAATAATATGTGACGATACTTCTGTAATTAATAAAAAAAAAGATTTTCAAGTTGGTAAATGATTTAATACGGGGGAAAAGTAGATCAAGAATAGTTTTGGAATCGGATCGTGACTCCCAGAATCCGGAACTGGATCGGATAGTGAGGTGCCTAAAGATTCCCACCCCTAATGAAATAGCAGCGTAAATATGTGTAGACTTCGTCATGAGAATTTCTGTGTCTAAAACCATAAATGGGGTTCACCCAAAAATGTAATATCTGTCATTAATTACTCACCCTCATGTCGTTCCAAACCTGTGAAACTTTCGTTCATCAAAATTAGGATCTTTTTGATGAAATCTGAGAGCTTTCTGTCCCTCCATTGATGGTCTATGCAACTACCACTTTCAAGCCTCAGAAAGGTATTAAAGACATAAAAGTAAGCCATGTGACAAGTAGTTAAACCTCAATTTCATGAAGCAAAGAAAGTGCTTTGTTTGCGCAAAAAAACAAACATAATTTACCACTTATCAGCCTACTAGCCAACACATCACAGTTAAACCAGTTGGTTAAAATGAAATTCATACCCTTCCCACTTAGTGTGCCAAATTTTAGCAACTTTTTACCCTATGGTTCAATGAGCTGTCATAGACGCCCAGCCAAAAACAGCAAGAAAAAACCCAACAGACACAATATGTATACCTAAGATGAGTGATACCTTTGGTCGGTGGCTCCTCATAAACATAGCAAACACAGCTTTCACACATAAACACCCCAATACATATGAGCTTCTACATTTTTAGATTTAAATGTACCTTACAGACACCAGGGTGTCTTTCTTCTCAGACTGTAAACGTATAACTCATGTGCAGACTTTGATATTGACAGCCCTGTACAGCTCTAGGGTTTCATGAGGTTTAAAACGAGCTGTAAAGCTGTCGCGTGTTCAGCTCTGGCCCTGTCAGCCAAGGCAAGAGCAATAAAGCCATTACTTTGGCCTTTGACTTTTTTACTTCATCCCTGTTCTTCTATAAAACTTACAGCTAGACGTGTCTCCCACACTTTCGCTCCAAAAACAGCTCAGAGTCGATATTCTGCCCCGGTGTCCTCTCGTTGCATGAGTCCCTAACCTCGGCACCTCCAGCCAATCAGAAACAGCCTTGACAGATGGTGGCGGCATCAGAGGGATGCTGGACCAGCTCAGGATGCTTCTGTCCAGACTCGCACACACATTTGTCCGATTTCCTCCAAGCACTCGAGAACAACAGAGAAATGCACTCACAAACCAGATCTCTCGACTTAAGTAGCCTTATGTTTGCTAGAATTGATGCATAGACAAAAGGACTTTTATTTTTTCTGTTTTTCATTTGTTGTAGCTATTGAAAACATCTTCAGAAATTGGAAAATAATGTCTATTATACACTGAATCTTTTACTGATTTGATTTAACACAAGGTACAATATGTTTATCCAAGGCAATAAAGCTAAAGGGAATATACACCTCTGTTCAAATTACTTTAGTTCAGCAAGGATACACAAAAGACATTAATGTGAAAATTATTTCAAAAAATTATTTCAAATAGTTTCATCAAACAATCGTAGAAAATTGATTACGGTTTCCATAAAAGTATTAAGCAGCATTTTCAGCATTATAAGGAATAATAAAGGATGTTTCTTGAGCATCAAATCAGCATATTAGAATGATTTCTGAAGGATCCTGTGACACTGAAGACTGGAGTAATGATGCTGAAAATTCTGCTTTACCGTCACATGAATAAATTACATTTTGAATTATATTAAAATAGAAAAGTTATTTTAAATTCTAATAATATACTGTAATTTTACTGTATTATTGATAAAATAATTGCAGCCATTGTGTGAGCATAAGATAACTTTACATTGAACTTAAAAAAATAAATTCTGATCCAACCAATCAGACCCCAAAAGAACTACAAAAGTAGTCGATATGATTCGACAAATGAGACTTAGTAGATAATGACTTTTCATTTTAAGGTGGACTATTCCTTTAACATGACAGCAGGCTATGAAGTGACTCAAACAAACAGCGTAAACACAGTACTGCGCTGCTGCTCTGAGCCGTAGCCCCACCGCTGGGCCGTGCAACACACTCACTACTGCGCGCTGGGCTCTCCGCTTGACAGTAAGCCAGCTGAAATCTTTTCTGCCATGGAAATAGCCTGTCACATCCAGCTCTGTCCTGACAAGAAGTCCCGGTGAGCTGGAGGAGCTGCCCAGCGTGGCTCTGTTCAACGGCCCTCTCGCAATGAAAGACACTGCTTATGACAATAACAAAATACTTCATAGGGAAAGAACATTAAATGATTTAGGTGCAAGAAATATATGAAGTGACTTTATGCCAGATTAACACAAGGTACTATGTTTGTGTTTATTCAAGGCAATAAAGCTAAAGGGAACTTACACTACTTTTCAAAATATGTTTTTTAATACTTAATACTTCTATTCAGCAAGGATTTATTAAATTGATAAAATTGACCAAAAAAAATACGTATCATGAGCCATGTTTCCATCCACTTGTCAATCGAATGATCTGAAGCTGGTGAAAGTGTGTTTCCATTAAACGGCTTTAAAGCGGATAAACCTGTGCGTAATGACATCACTTGCTGTTTTGTGATCAAATTGGTATATCGAATTGATTTGAGACATTTTAAAGGTCCCCTGACATGAAATTTTCACTTTCTGAGGTTTTTAAACATTAATATTAGTTCCCCTAGCCTGTATTTGGTCCCCTCGGGTCTAGAAATTTCAATCGGTGTAAACCGAGCTTTGGCTATCTTTCTCTGCCTGTGAGAAAATGAAAGCTCAGACGGGCTGATCTTCAATCTCCCCCGTATGACGTCATACGGGGAAAAGGTTACCTCCCATTTCTCTTCTTTGCCCGGCCAGAGAATTTGGCCCGCCCACGAGAAAATGAGCTAGGAAGTACTAGCACGCGCAATTTTAGTTTGTCCTAGAGAAATATCATTGTGTGTGAACGAGCGAAGCACAACAGTTGCGCAATAATTGAATGCACAAATGATCACTAAGTATTTTTTTACTTCCTTCATCCAATCCCCAGAAGGATCAATGGATAATTTCATTTACTCTGGAAATGCACCGACACAACACACCAAAGTTTTTTATGTCTGCGCGGCACCAAACATTTCACAGACGACTGTTTCCACAACATGGGTCAATTCAGAGCTGGGCTTGCTGAACGTCTGAAACTGAAGTCTGGATCAGTACCAACTCTCTTTAGCTCAGCTACAAACCTCGGACAAGTAAGTCAACTAATGATATATAATTGTGTTGCTTTACTATTTATGGTTACCTAGCTTGTTACACGTAGAACGTGGCTGTCATTAGTTATGCTGCTAACAGCCGAGTTACTGTCGCTAATGTAAAGGTAGATCGCATTAGGTATGTGTGTGAATACACACACTGTAACGCGAGTGTTGTACACATACACCATTTTAAACTAACCATTCGGAGACGTCCGGCTGGAGGCCCTGAGTTACAACAACTTCATCTGTTGCTTCTCCATCCGGATCAGACTCTGGGTCAAACTGAAATGCTTGAACGATTGCATGTCTGCGTGCCATTGCAATATATCCAATGTAAACATGCATGGTACCGTTGCCGCTAAATGGTGAAGGCCACACCCACCCTACACCTTGCCCCGCCTTTTTTCTTCCTCATTAGCATTTAAAGCTACAGACACCAAAACGGCACGTCTGAAGGAAAGCTCATTGTGGGTTGGCTTGTAGTGGCTATAATTCTGTACCAAGGCTAAATTTTGGAAAAGTGATTTTAGATAGAGTACTAGGGACCACTAAGGCCTATATCAAAGCCTACAATAAAATCATGTCAGGGGACCTTTAAGGTGTTTTCATTCATTTTCTCACCGAATTGCACAACATTCAAGCCAACATTTGCGAACAAAGTTTTACTAGGCAAAATGGATTGCGCCATATTAACGTTTCCATCAGCGTTTATCGCACAAGCCATATATCAATAAAGATAAAATCCGATGAGACCGATCGTATTTCATTTGAGTTGATATTCATGAAATTCAATCGAATTTGACTGTTTCCATAAGGCATTTTTCATTCGATATCACTTAATGCGCATACAAACATGTGGATGGAAACATAGCTATGGTTTCCATAAAAATATGAGACAGCAGAACTGTTTTCAACATTGATAATAATACTATTTTTTTCTTGAGTAGCGAATCAGCATATCAGAATGATTTCTGAAGGATCATGTGACACTGAAGACTTAAGTAATGATGCTGAAAAATAAATTCAGCTTTAAATCACTGGAATGAAGTGCATTTTAAAATGCATGTTATCCATGATGTTATCCATGATGTTATCCGAGATACCTGTATCTTGATGGGTTAGTTCACGCAAAAAAGAAAATTCTGTCATCATTTACTCGCCCTCATGTTGTTCCAAACCCTAAGACTTTCGTTAATCTTCGGAACACAAATGAAGATCTTTTAGATTAAATCTGAGAGCTTTCCGTCCCTCCATTGACAGCTATGCAACTGATACTTGGACACTTCAAAAAGTTCATAAAGAGATTGTAAAACTAATCCATATGAACTGATCCGTTTAGTCCAACATAAAAAAAAGAGAAAGGGATCGGTTTAAATGATGAACAGATTGAATGGCAAAGCATCCTAAATTCAATCTGTTCATGTAAAGTCTCGAATAAAGTCTCTTCAGAAAATTTGGATTAAAACGCTCAATTCATATGGATTAGTTTTACGATCTCCTTATGAACTTTCTGAAGCGTCAAAGATGGAGGGAGACAGTCAATGGAGGGACAGAAAGCTCTCAGATTTAATCAAAAAGATTTTTACTTATGTTCTGAGGATGAACAAAAGTCTCACGGGTTTGGAACGACATGAAAGTGAGTAATTAATGACAGAATTTTCATTTTTGGCTGAACTATCCCTGTTTTTGCAGCTTAATTTCGATAAAGTTTGGCTGAAGGAGGCTTTGTTTTATGAAAGTTAAAGAGGACCTAATGTGCTCTTTCAAATTGTCTTTTTCTTTCTTTAGTGTGTAATGTTGCTGTTTGAGCATGTAAAAGGTCTGCAAAGTTCCAAAGCACAAACTGATGCAGCATGTAGTTTTACATGCAGTACCGCGGGAGGTAGGGATGCTGAACGTGCTGCAGCACCCCCTGGCATGGGGCCTAAGAAAAGAAATCCCCTTACTTTAAAACGAATGCTTTGTGGTTCATTATTGTTTTTTAATGAAAACACAACAATAAAACAAGGACAAACTCGCTTATATTAGACAAAGAAATGCAACTTTTATTAACAAAAGCGCCTTTGCCTACGCCATCGTCGTGTCAGTCATCGTGCCTCACTCTCATCACGTGACTCCTGCGGCCCTGCGTTGCTTCTCTTGATCTATGGTGTAGACTCGCCTCACATTGCTACAACTGTAGCATCCGTTGTCCAACCGAACTAAATTGATTTTATGTCAATAAAAATTCAAAACTCTGTGTATGGCCAAACCGGTACACCAGTAACACTTCTTCCGCACCAAGCCTACTGTACACATTTATAACTTCATTCCTGGCAAAACTTGATAAACAGAGTGTTACTGACAGACTGGGAAGAGAGGTGCTGCAACAATGGAGAATATGTGAAAAATAATGTTTTTTGAACATTCAAGCATGAAAGCCTAATCTAGTAGAGCCCAAAAACAAAATCAAGACTTTGTAAAAGGGCATAATATTACCTCTTTAAAGTATTTCTAGAGCACAGTAAGTGTTTCTGTACATTTTCCTTGTTAAATGAAAAGCTGTTCTCCATATGCATTGATTTCAGCACATTTGCAACAGATCAGTAAATGAGTGCACCAGTTAGAGTCCTAAACACCCTCTGACATCAGACACAAACGCTGCAGGCGCCTCTTCATGTTCTCCATCACAAACGCTGAGTGTCGTTGGCTTGCACACTTCTGAGAGGGTGCTACTATTCTTTGGCGGGCTGTGGGTGATGATGTGTGCCGTGCACATGAGGAAAAGGCTACGGATGGGTCAGCCTCACAATGTCAATACACAGCCCAAAAGGAGAAACACTGATTATTCACATCGCTGCACTCAAACCAGTGCTAAAAATATTCACACAGTATCTCCAGATGCCCCAGGCAGGTAGTGCACAGAAAAGAGAGTAGATGCAAGTTTTTCATAATCATATCTGTGTTGCATTAGCCGATGTCAATAGTCTGTTACAGTAGGCTCAAGCACACTGAAAGGCCGTGCTTTGATGCATGCACAAAAGCATTTCTGCGTTCATACACCGTGATGGCCATGTGACCTTACATCATAATGGACTTTAAAAAGGCAGGAATGTGTCATTCAGCAATAGCAGGAACAAAATGTTATTGCTCAGAGGATGCTCTCATATAGCTCAGGAGATTTAAGTATCAGCTTTGTCTCAGACGTTTCTCCTAAACTCAATTGGAGAAATAAAAATAGATACTAATAGACAATATTTGACGTACAGTTCTAAAATGAATATGGATAGCAATTCAGATAATTTGGTATTGGAAGTAAACAGATGAGAAATGAGATCTCTTGACTTTTCAGAGAATCTGAGCAAACGCTGAGATAAGAAGCTGCTAAAAGTTCAAGTGATTTTATCAAACACATCTCCAAAGACATCTCAGTTATTCAATAATGCCAGCAAACCCGAACATGCAATATGATTGACAGGTTTAGAATGTTTCTGATTGGCTAGTTTTTAGAATGGCTCCAATAATACATATTTTGTTGTTTACAGAGCCCAAGGTCTCTCACCAAAGTAAACGTGGGTCAGTTAACCACTGCTGGTAGATGCCAACATTCTTAAGGCAAAAAAGGCCATTCTGGGGGCATTCTACATCGAATAATCAAGACATCACTAATAGGTTAAGAAAAATATAATGAATATATAGGCTAATATAGTGCATATATTTAGCAAAAGAGTTAATTTCCCTAGCTGACTAACAAGCTGTGGACACTGAATGACTTGCCTGAGGTAAATGTAACTCTTTTACTGATGTCTTTCCACCGTTGAAACACAGATTACACAAGATAATAAGTTTCAGTAAGTTTTACTGTATCTTTCAACATACCTTCAGATGTTCATTCATGTTTGTTAGGATCACGTTCACGCGCTGCTGCTTAAACTGAGGCGCCTATGTAGTGATCTGTCAGGCCACATTAAAGAGCATCAAAAGGGCATTTATTGTTTGAATTTCGTGATAAAATGGACATAATTTGAAAAATGACACTTTGCTTCTTATAGAAGGTAAAAACGAGGAGCTTATTGCGATTATTGTTGGTTAATGGTGGTTTAGGTTAGGCTACAACACTGTATTCGTCTTGTAGACACAAGACACATAAAAATTTGCAGTACGCATACGTGTACCGATATTGTGCCGAATTCCAACTGCCTGCCAAATTATTACCCCCCAATAATTTGGTGGGAGTCAGAATTCGACACAACACCGTTACATGCCAAATTGCTATTTAATCAAATGTCAAGGAAGATTTTTTTTTTTGTGACATAAGGTAACTTGAGGTCAACCTCAACAATGGGCTAGGGCTGGGCTGCACGACACACACACACACACACACACACACACATATATATATTAGGGGTGTAACGGTACATGTATTCATCATGCGGTGCATGCAGCCGCACAACGAATACATTCAGTCACAGGCGATCCACACTCCAATCCACAAGGGACAATGCGCGGCAATGCAACAATGTTTGCTAACAGTGAAAAACGCAGAAGAAGAAGAGACGCTGATCTCCGTATATATATATATATATATATATATATATATATATATATATATATATATATATATATTAGGGAGATCAGCGTCTCTTCTACGTTTAATCAGATACAGTAAACAATCAGGATTGCGATTTCTACAATGGCATTGGTAACTGCTGCTGATATCAGTATAAGCAAAAGATGGGACCTTTAATTCAGGCAACTTTTAGAATTACACTTGCACATATCTAGGCCTAAAAGCCACAAAACTACAATCCATACATGTTATTTTAAGCAAAAGCCTCCGTTTACTAATTTCATTGCTCTCTAGGAGAAACAACTGTGATTAAAGAGTGATTTTCCATGCTAATCCTCCCGAGCATTTCCACTGCACACTGTAGTTATGGAAAGAAAGGCCGTCCTCATGCAGTCCTGATCAATAGCTGGAAGCTCTCGAAGCAGCGTTTCCATCTACAGTACCTGCTCGTCTCCTCGCTGCATCCTCCACACGGCGTCACTGTAGCTGCACTTTTTTCAGCTCCCGCCCCACAAATCTCCATACAGGAAACAAGGTTACTGCCCAAGAGATGTCACTTCCGAAACACCCACTCTCTCTCGCGCGCATGTTCCCTCGCTCTCTCACCCACACACCCCCAGCTTATTGCCATGACAACCGAGAAAAGAATAGAATATAAGTGAGTGTTAAAGAGACAGATGATCAGAGAGAGAGGGGGAACGAGAGAGGTATGGAAGACAAGGATAGAACGGGACGAAAAGAGAGAGGGAGGCGGAGAGAAAGAGTGCTAAAATGTGTGGGAGAGAGAGAGGAAAAGCGAGAGACGGAGAGGAGGGAGAAAAAAAACAGAAGGGAGAGAGATGGAAAAGAAAACGAAAAGAGAAAAAGAGAGAAAAATGAGGGGTTTTGAGAGAAACAGAGGGAACGAGAACACTTTTTCGGGAAAAGAGAGACCATTTCTTGTTCCCATAGCAACCTAGCCATCCATGAAATACTCTATTTATTTATTTATTTCTCTCTCTCTCCTGTCATTCGATCTCTCCGTTCGCTATGTATAGCTCATAGTATGTGTACATGACACCAGAGATTTGATGAGTGAATGAGATGTGGAAATCAGAGGATGAATTAGTGGTGATGACTGTTATATGATCTCAGTTTGATGGAAACTACCACCCATGTCCAGAACAAGCAAGTAGTTACTCGTAAATCAGGGCCATTCAGAACCGAATTGAAGTGGCACACAATAGAATAAATAAGAACGTTTAGCTAGTTTTTAGTAATATTTGATTGCTTGTGTGTGTGTGTGTGTGTGTGTGTGTATAAGTGCTGTCAAATCGATTAATGGCAATTAATTGCAATATATATACACACACACCATTTGAAATCATGAAAACATTTGAAACCATGGTTTCAAATTATTTTTAAATGGTAATATACACTTGAAAAGGAAATGTATTCCGTAAATCATGGAATAAACAGGCATGATTACTCAAAATTAATGACGTAATTATAGTGCATAATGTGTTGGACTAAAAAAATTGGCCTAATGTGTGACTAGGTTGAAATTCTGTTAAAATGTCTTAGTTATCTTCCTGTCATTCCGATTCAAATTTAATTTAACATCCTGTTGCATTTAATTCAAAACCACACTCAAAAAGTGAGCCATATCTTAAACTCTTAAATATTATATTATGCTATATTTTGTCATATATATCAAGCAAGAGCTGTACGATTAACCAGAAAAATGAGGATTTCAACTTCTACAATGGCATTGGTTGCTTATGCACTATACAAAAAAAATACTTTCTGACTCAAACTTTTAAGTACAATCAACTTGGTTGTTTAAATCATTTCAACTTAAATATTATTAAACTGACTTTAAAAAATTAGATGAATCTTGTAGGCTACAACTCAAGAAAGAAAGTTGAAAATGGCTAAACTTATTTTGATGAGTTAAAGTAAAAACATGTTGTCATGACTTGACCATGACGTTCATTCACGCTGCTAAGTATCAGTATATAAGCACAAGATATCGACCAGTGCAACATATATTAAACATCAGAGTGCACATTTAATGTAAATTCTATTAATTGAAATGAATAATTATAATTACTTTAAATCAACCCTTATGTGTACTGTCATAATCGTGCAGCCCTTCAGATAAAAAAGGATGAGCTAAAAAATGAGATCCAACCCTCCAACAAACTCACTGGCAACCTCCGTTCCTGTGTGTTCCTCTAGCAGCCCCCCCTCCACCTTTAATCCATCTGTCTCCCGGCCTCCCTTCACACTCTCTGGCTGCGTCCGAAATCACATACTTCAGTAGGGACTTATTTTGAATAAGTAATTTCTTAGTGATCGCTAAAAGAGTATTTCCTATGGTATGAATGTGTGTGGTATGAATGTAATTTCGGGCGTACTACATTTGCCATGTTGTTACTGTCATGTGATCTACCAGCATCAGTTGTCGCTTCAATGCCATTCACAAATCCTCTCCTGTGGCCCCATGGGATAGTAAAGTGTCCATTGTATGCACACTTCAGAATCTTGTCGGAAGTAGGAGGTCATCTGGGTACTTTTGTATACTCTTTTATGAGCACTGTGAATTCAGACATACTTCTTTTGTCACATACTGTTTTACCCCTACCATATAGTAGGAAAGTGTGCGATTTCGGATGCAGCCTCTGTCTTTCTCTCTCTCATATGGAAGCTCATAAAAATTTAAAGTGAGACAGCATACACAAACAGTGACAAAAATAATATTTGATACTATGAAACACTTAAAAGAAATGTGATGCTGGTGCTTACGCCTGTGTGTGGAAAAAAAAAACATTTTTCTAAATGACAGAATAGCATAGCATACTACCATAGTACTCTTACTATTTCTGCAGTATGTAGTCTGTTGAAAACAGTTGTACTGCTTTATATTTTTTTGCAGAAACCTTTATAAAAAAAAATCTGGATTCTTTGATAAATAGAAAGTTCAAGAGAACATTTATTTGAAATAGAAATCTTTTGTAACATTATAAATGTCTTAACTATGACTTTTTATCAATTAAAATGTTTGTCTTGTTTTCTAATACAAATATCTAAATATTCTTAAACCAAGATACATTTTTTCATTTTATTGTATTATTATTTTAATAAGTAAATGTATCAAAATAAAGTTTAAAGAGTTTAAAACGAAAAAAAATCTGCTAATGGGTCAGAAAAACGTTGTTTAAAAGTGGATCGGACCGAGCACCAACTCCCACTTGTAGTAGCCAATCAGCAGTAAGGGGCGTGTCCACTCATGATGGGGGAGGAGAGAGAGCTCAGTGAAGACAGACATTAGCAAAGCACTACAGAAAGAGATAGATGGCAGAACAATACAAAAGAGGAAAAGGCCCGTGGAATTTACCTTAAAAAAAAGGATTATGATCAGGCAAGAGGTAGAACCCGTATTAATATCGGAGAAGCTTTCCAGTGCTGGAGAGACTTAAGGAGCAGGAAGGCCGGAAAACGGATGTAGGGGGTTATACATGTTAGGAGAGGTTATATATGTTTTTTCTTTTGGTTCCACTTTTAGTGATCTCTAGAACCCCTTAATCTTATCACATTTGTAATATATTAGTTACTTGGATTATCGTGTTATGTAGGAAGTTGTTCATGTTTTTGGGAAGGAAGGGAAGACTTTGCCATCAAAGTAAAGGAGCTAAATAATAATTAGACATTTGACCTGAATTATCATAGCAACACAAATTGCTTTCACTAATTGATGACACCATACCCTCAGGTGGCAGGCACAGCAGATTCCGCCATAGTCGTTGTCTGTGTTGCATAGTGTGTACGTGAATGTAGGGGCGGAGGCATCAAGATAGGAGAGTGATCCTTTTGGGTAGGGGCGTATTTGTTTAGGTGATTTCAAATATCAACAGTGTTTACCAGAAATCGCTTACGGCACCTTTAAGAATGTTTACATATTTGTACTGGAAACCAAAACAGAAATACTAAGGAAATCATTTTTTGCAGTGTACGGCATCTACCAGCAAGGGGTTACATATGCTTACCAGCTAGACCTTAACAGCTTGTGTAAAATAGCCAACTACATATGCTTAATGGTGCCATATACAACAGAGCACACTACACTGTGTGCACGGTACCCCACAATGCAGCGTTCTCTTCCTGGACTCATAATTTGCTCCGACTGCCAAGAGTTCAAATATTTTTACACAAATTTAGATGAAAATGCTCACATTTACTTTTAAGATGACAACTGAATGCCACTCACTGAATTATAGACCCATTTTCCCGTCCATTTTTTGTGCTGCGCTTGTTGTGTTCCGTCTTCCGGTTTGTAGTTACACAGCATTAGGGTAAGATCTAATGAATTTATGAATGAACCGCTCGTTTTAAAATCTTCCCGATCTAACTATCTCTTATGACATTTGCTTCAAACATTACAAAGCTAATGATAACTTTCGTTAACTCTACAATATGTAAATCCACTTCACCAGCTAATTACTCTTCGACAGTGATGCCATAGAAATACACAGAGCTACCAAAAAAACTAAATTTCAAAGACAGAATTCTAGAGATCTATATGCAACAAGATGAGGTCATGTGAAAACAATTCAGCATCCAAACATCTGAAAAGTTTATAGTTGCATTTTTCACATACTATGTTTTATATATCTGGCACTATACTGTGTATTCAGTAAGCTAATGTTCCATTCGAAACACAGCCGTCTTGTCCTCTGGCATCTATTTAACATTTAACGCCGGAGAAACTGTCAAAACAAGTACGAGGTGCAGCAGTGCCTCAATGAAGTTTGCATATTTGCATTGTACCGTATTTTCCGTTCACTGGAATATTCCACATGCTGAATAAATCACTGACAGTCTGGGGCTACAATATTTCCCATCCGTGTCTGCAAAAACACATGACACAGCCATCATTCGTTGCTTCAGCACAGAGATGTGTGTGTGTGTGTGTGTGCTCTGTTGCATTGCTGCTAAGTGTATTCCTTTATATGTCTTTATGCGCGTGGGTCGCTCCGCTGAGAGAAAACGGGTCGTGATTTGGGTCCTGAGAGATAAAGCGTAATTATAGTGATCCGTCCTCAATCCAGAGATAGACGGAGAACTGTGTCATTGTATCATTACCCTGAGGCCAGTCGCTAACAATCATACTTGCACTAGTGCGCTAACATCACAAAGCAGACACACGCAATAGTGCTATAGCAGATGGACAGAACTTTTTTGAGAAGTAACAGAGGGAACAAGTCTTAAGAGAAATCAACTCTAATATGTACACTATAGTTCAAAAGTTTGCGGTCTCTTCTGCTCAAGGCTGTATTTATTTGATTAAAGTAAAAAAAAGTTATATTGTAAAATATGATTGCTATTTACAAATAACTGTTGTTATTTATCTTGCAATTGTGAGTTTACATCTCGTAATTCTGACTTTTCTTCTGCTCACAATTGCAAGTTATAAAGTCTGAATTGCGAGATGTACACCTGCGACTGCAAGGGAAAAAGTCCGAATTGTGACTTTTTTCTCAGAAATGAACTTCATAACTCGCAATTGCAAATTTGTATCTCACAATTCTGAGAAAGACGACAAAATTGCAAATTATATTTTTTCTCACAATAGTGAGCTTAGCCTATACTTGCAATTCCAACTTTTTCTCGCAAGTTTGATTTTATTTCTCCGAATTGTGTTTATATCTCGCAATTATGACTTTTCTCGCAATTTTGACTCCTCAGAATTGCGTTTATATCTCGCAATTCTGAGGGAAAAAAAGATAATGTAATGCTAAAAACTTCCAATTACCTTTTGAAGAAACAAGTTTCTTCCAATTTTTTTGTAACTATTTGTGAATTTCTGTGTGTAAATTGCAAATTGTTTCAAAGTAACTTCAACACCAATTTTTTTCAGCGTACTGAAGAGACCAGTGAAGGTCCAGTGAGGACACTATACAGCAGAGACACAGGCACATGCTGGCCCACTTTTCATGCAACACAGCGTGTTTACCTGCGCGATCTGTGTGTGTCAGTGTGTGCCAGCCCGTTCCAGGTCACACCTTCAGTCCCAGACAGTGATGAGCAGGTGGCCTATACAGCAGAAGCCTGGATGCTCACTGATCTACAGGCCGAGGACATTGAGTGCAGCAGATTATGAGCATAAAATGTGGTCCGAGAGCGTGAAATGCAGTTAAACCGAGTGTGAGGGGTAGAGTTGGGTGAATAAGAGGGTTTAATAGGGACAGCGCGTGTGTGTGGAGCATGTTATTGCATATAAGTAACAATGCAGATATCCTCTCCGACTAAACCTAGGTCATCCTGCAAAAGGGCTGTAAGCCAGCGTGAAAATGAACCCTGAGTCGTTCAGAAGACAGCCTACAGCTACATGACTCTAATGCACTGTCAGTGGGGAGCGAACACAGGCTGATATTAAAATTCACACAAGACTCCTTCATCAAACTAATTTCTAAAGCTCACCTTCAAGAGCTGGTTTCCAGCTTTATCCCACAAAGACTTCACCGCACCACGTGGGAACCGTTTAAAGACAACAACAAAAAAACGCTTTTCTCATAAATGGATTTGCAGGTACTTATGAAAGAGCAAAGAGGTAACAGCTGTTTTGAACTCATAATCTTATGCTGACTGCACTGTGTATTGGATGTGCAAAACTATTGATAAAACTATAAAACTATCTCGACCAGTCTGTCTCAGCAAGCTCTGTATAATTAGACTGGTTTTTGGCTTAATCAGATACCTTTCGGTCAAGTGTTCTTATGTTCAAAAACAGCAGGGCAGGCTTCAGAATGCAGGATTTCAGGACTAATTTTGAAAATGTAACTATTTTTAACTTGCCATGGTGACTTAAGAACAAAATGCTCATGGCAAAAGAGGATCAAAAAAGACGTGATGCAATGGCAAAAACAGATAAAGACACAACAAGTTAAATTGTTTTAAACAGTTAAAGAAACAAAATCTAAAACTAGCGGATTCACTGAAGATTTAGAATACAAAAAATGTAACTAAAAAATATCCTATTTTCGTAAATCATGAGATTGTGTAAATTACTGTTTTCTATAGACAGCATAGTTTTAACCATACAAATAAAAACAAATCTGCTTAAAGTTAATAAAAAAATAATTAATTTTATATATTTTATATATATATATATATATATATATATATATATATATATATATATATATAATTAAATATATATACACACTGAACAAAATTATAAATGCAGCACTTTTGTATTTCCCCCATTTTTCATGAGCTGAACTCAAAGATCTAAGACTTTTTCTATGTACACAAAAGGCCTATTTCTCTCAAATATTGTTCACAAATCTGCCTAAATCTTTGTTAGTGAGCACTTCTCCTTTGCCGAGATAATCCATCCACCTCACAGGTGTGGCATATCAAGAATCTGATTAGACAGGTGTGCCTTAGACTGGCCACAATAAAAGGCCACTCTAAAATGTGCAGTCTTATCGCACAGCACAATGCCACAGATGTCGCAAGTTTTGAGGGAGCGTGCGATTGGAATGCTGACTGCAGGAATGTCCACCAGAGCTGTTGCCCGTGAATGTAATGTTCATTTCTCTACCATGAGCCTTCTCCAAAGGCGTTTCAGAGAATTTGGCAGTACATCCAACCGGCCTCACAACCGCAGACCACGTGTAACCACACCAGCCCAGACCTCCACATCCAGCATCTTCACCTCCAAGATCGTCTGAGACCAGCCACCCGGACAGCTGCTGCAACAATCGGTTTGCATAACCAAAGAATTTCTGCACAAACTGTCAGAAACCATCTCAGGGAAGCTCATCTGCAAGCTTGGTGTCCTCATTGGGGTCTCGACCGGACTGCAGTTTGTCGTTGTAACCGACTTGAGTGGGCAAATGCTCACATTCGATGGCGTCTGGCACTTTGGAGAGGTGTTCTCTTCACGGATGAATCCCGGTTTTCACTGTACAGGGCAGATGGCAGACAGCGTGTATGGCGTCGTGTGGGTGAGTGGTTTGCTGATGTCAAATTTGTGGATCGAGTGGCCCATGGTGGCGGTGAGGTTATGGTATGGGCAAGCGTATGTTATGGACAATGAACACAGGTGGATTTTATTGATGGCATTTTGAATGCAGAGATACAGTGACGAGATCCTGAGGCCCATTGTTGTGCCATTCATCCACGACCATCACCTCATGTTGCAGAATGATAATGTACGGCCCATGTTGCAAGTATCTGTAAACAATTCCTGGAAGCTGAAAACATCCCAGTTCTTGCATGGCATGATCAACATGATCAACTCTATGCGAAGGAGATATGTTGCACTGCGTGAGGCAAATGGTGGTCACACCAGATACTGACTGGTTTTCGGACCCCTGGACATTTTTGAGTGGCCTTTTATTGTGGCCAGCCTAAGGGCTGGGCGGTATGACGGTACATATCATTACAGCGGTAGAAAATGTCAACCATAACAGATTTTTTAATTCCGTGTATACCGTGACATGTACATAAGTGGCCGTGGTTAACTCACGTGCAGTGTGCGTGAGACAGAGACATTGAGATTTGTCAAAGAAACATGGAGAAAGCAGATCAAGAGGATACAACAAAGGAATTACGTTTTCTAAAGGGTTACAAATAGATCAGTGCAGCACCCGTAGGCTACAGTTTAGAGGAGTGCACGTTTGCAATGAGGAAAGCATGAAGCTTACTTGACAACAACAGTTCATATATCAATATCGTAACGAATATAAATAACCTTAAATAATGTATAGTTATCTGCATCTTCCCGTCTCTTATGTATAGTTACTTTTTAAACACGAAAATTGCATTCAGCATGACCGGTTCTTTTACCTCTTCACGTAATGACGTCAATTCTATCATCCTGGCGGATAAAAATACATTCAAATAAAGTAATTAGTAATCATAACTTCAGTTAGTTAATAGTAATCATCGACATCGTCACAATCATCTTAAGTTTCTTACATTTACGTTTTGCAAATGAAGGGTTCATTTGCAAAGCGTAAATGTAAGAAACTTAAGATGATTAAGATGATCTTACAATTACGTTTTGCAAATTAACCCTATAGGCGATGTGCAAAACATGGACGTTTCACATGTCTTAAAGATATAAAGTGAATAAACTGGTCTTCATCAATTTTTTTATTTGTTATTAAATAAACTTACATTTCGCCGAATTCGCCCCCAAATTCAAGTCCTCGGTTCACCCGTGCTCATATTATCAGCACAGCATCAGTTGGCCGAAATAAAGTTCAGTTCAGAGACGATTATCACGCATGCTCAGTATCTCCAGCTCATTGGTTCTCGGTATCAGACGTGTCCGAAAGAAACAGTTCTCGGTTCTGTACTGGCGATTCAAGAACTGCTGCAACAACCAATTCTCGACTCGAGAACCGCTGTAGCAGTGTGTGTGCTGAGCTGAGAACTGCTGCAATCTGAATACAATCGACAAAACTAAAAAGTCGACGCATATCTACAGTATGTTTAATACGTTTCTACTGTTTTGATTAACACATTATAAACATTTACTTTGCACCTTTAAAACCTTGGCAAGAGTTTACATCAAAGATTTATATCAACTTACTTAGAAATTAAATGAACTGTTCCTGAAAATGTTTTAATATAATTAATGTTTAGTTTGACAGTTTTACAATCCATTCATTGTTTCCAATCTTTAATACAGTGATAAGACAGTAATTATGTGATAACATGTTTCCAACATGTTTTATTTTGTTACACTTACTGATGTTCAACACAATACTTAGAAAAAACATGCATCTCGTCCCTCTGAAAAAAATTGCATGCATGCTCAACTCATCGGTTCTCAGTATGTCGAACGTGTCCGAAAGAAACAGTTCTCGGTTCTGTACTGGTGATCCGAGAACCGCTGTACCTGTACGTTTGGTAGTATGTGCATGCTCAGTATCAGCTGCTCATGCTCATCAGTTCTTTCAGCACAGCATGTCTCAGTTTAGTGAACTGTTGTAGTTACTGAAGTAACAAATACTCCGGGATATTGGTTTATTTTGAGTCAGAGTGACTGTCAGGCATGTCCGAATGTGAGTAACTTTAGTAACTTGCAGATCAACGTTTGACCGGTTCGCTAAAAAGAATCGGTTAAAATAGAATGATTCCGGACAATACTAATCCCAATGGGCACATACAGTCGCTATAGCTGAATAAACAGAAGATTGAAACGCTTTAATTGATTAAACATGACTAATAAACACACGACTACGACAATATGGTTTATCTGAGTTCTTCAAGCTTTCTCCGATATTTTCAAGAAAATAAAGTATATTTATACTTCAATGCTAATCAACAAATCCTTTATCACTGTATAGAATACTATGAAATAATATGTTGTGTGCCTTATTGTGTGTAATGGTGTGTGCACAGTGCACAACAAAAGCGAAGCGAATATTTGCATTGTGTTACTCGCTCTAGATTACTCGCGGGATTACTTGTTTTCCGGGTCACTCACGGAAATAAAAACATCACGCAATGAGGAGTGTCTTCACGCACATCAACAACAGCGACAGCATATTTTCGTCACTTACCAGGTAGTCCAACTTCCTCACTTACTTTTCTCCAAACTATCTCCTTTTTTGTCCAGTCTTTGTATGAATAAGAAGTTGTGTCAAATTTCAGGGTGCCTGCAGGCGGCTACAATAATGCTCTCCCCCATTTTCTGATACAATCGGACATGTCAAACATGACGTGTCAAAAAGCTCTTCGCTGATTGGCTTCCACTACAGCAAGTCATGCTAATTTCCCGCTTGAGTTGAAATTAGATTGAGGTGAATATCGTGCGTTCGCGGCAATCGCATAGCCCAATTCGCGTTATTCACCCGGCACAAATTAGTCTTTTCGCATCTTTGCATCGACTTTGTATGTAATCTACTCGCACAAATAATTACATTCGCTTTTGGTGTGCACACACCATAAGAAGCCACATAACCTCACAGAAAGAAGTTTTCAAACACTTAACTGACGGTATGAAGTGAGTTTGGAGTAAAAATATGTTATTAAATGTTACCTTTTGTTGGACAAGAGGTTCATAAATTTTTCTTATGTTTAGAAAGATGTTTGCCGCATGTTGCTTTTTCAAACGCACGTTATAAGCAACTCAAACTCGCAGTGATTTAAGATGAAGTAGCATTTACTTCTGATCACAGAGCCGTGCTTCACTGACAAGCGGCGCATAAAAAAATAAGTGCAGCCTTTGCAATTTCATAATTGCACTAAGCCAAATCGGTTTAAGCGCAATTTCGGATTAATTGCGATTAATTGTGCAGCCCTATAAGAAATTGTTGATTTGTTACTCTAACATTACTCTACTTATTGGTTTGATTAACGTGTTGTGTGTAACCTGCGCTGTCATTGTCTTCGACCGTTTGAGTTTCTTAACGTGGTGATTCCATTCAAAAAGCCATTCAAAGAATTCAATATTATGCTTTTTCAAGAAATCACGGAGAGATGAGCGAGAAGTAGAAAAAGAGCCTACTTCACCTGCGAGTGAAGCAGCACCTGAGGCTTCCCATTTCCAACATTTGAACTGCTTTAAAGTTTTTTGTTTTTTTTTCATTTGTATCATAAACTGAAACCCAATACTTACGTTTAAAAGGGTAATCCGGCAATTTCTCTCAAAAAGTACTGTCGTCACAGGCGCACAATTCTATTCTGGGGTAGGCAAGGCCGCAAAGGATCCATCTGTTTTATCCTTCATTTCACGAAAAACAAAGGCCACATTTTTTACCAAACAGCGTTAGATTACAGCGCGTGACCCCTTCTGGACTTGTGTATTTGTCATCTAACTGTATGTACCGAACTGTGACGTCCGTACCGTTCAACTTCCCTCTGATTTATACATGAGTCATGACCTATGGTTTACATCTAACAAGTAAAAAAATACAATTAAATGTCAATAATTTTTGCTTTTATGACAAAATTTCAATTTAAACAAGTTTTCTTTGTAATATGAAACTTATTATTTTTCTCACACAGTATAAATGGGTCCTAAAATATATAGCTACTTTTATATTTTATGAAGGCAGTCCTTTAAAAGCCAATCATTTTATTAGGTGATCCTTGAAATCCAAACAGTCTGAAAATCCCTGGGCTAGTCAGCTAGTTTGTGAATGCAGCTTCACACAGTGAAGCTTCCACTCAAGGGAGGGATGTCATCGTGTTACATGATAAGCAAGAGCACAAGCACAACCTCAAGGGTTACTTCCATGTTGAATAGCAGTAACTGGAATAGACACATGCCCTCCACTCGTTCTCGCTTCAATCTCAAACCCAGAGCTTTTGAGAGAAGGCCACTAAACAGTCATAAGCATTGCTGCCAGATGTTGTTACGTCATGCCATTATCTCAAACAAACTTTGATGTCAAAACATCAAAACAGTGAATAATTGCTTACATTTTGGCTTGATATTGTCTGGCTTCAGAAGACTTGAAATATAACCAAACAGGCAACTTTATGGAACTTTTCTGATGGTTTTTGTCCTTTTTGAAGCTCGACAGCTAAGGTCCCTAAAACCGGTCACTGTATGGAAAAGAGCTGCCTTAAATGACATGCTTTAAAAAATGTTAGCCAGTACAAAACCCATGTAAATGATCAATTTCTCTAATTTTGCAAGCCCCATGAGCAAGAATGTCACATCTGGAGAAAAGCATGCAGGGTGGAAGTAAAGAACAAAGTGCTACGTGAACTGCCACCAATCTGAGTTGTTCTAGACTAGTGTATCGGAGAAAAAACAGAAAGCTGAGAACATGAATGAAAATCATACATGAAAGCGTGAAGAGAGAAACCTCAATATCAAACCATTTTTACATGCAGTGCTGCAGACGTGCAAAAGAACAGTCCCTGCAAAGAGCCTCAGTGCTTTACTGATGGATCTTACATGCTTATTATCTTTGCTAAACTCATTTAAAGGCATTTAGTCATTGTAAGCAGCACCTCATGCATGTGTTTTTTAAAGGAGCAGTTGTATGGAAACAAACTCAAACTTACTAAATTGTGGTTGAAATGCAAATAAACATTGCAATATAAATTATTTGAATATTACAGGAATATAATTCACTTTATCTCAGTAATACTGAAAAAAACATGTTTGTCATTTCAAATAGAGTCTGTAAAAACCCTTAAGGCTACAGATTTGATTAATTCCTTAAGATAATATTCAAAAGATAATGAATGTTTCTAATATCTTTCCATTCCCAAAGCACCTGAGTGTTTTGATGAAAATATGGAAATGTGACATGAATTAGAGCCATACGAGTCTATAAAAGAAATTCACCTCTGTGGATACAGCGCTCGATCACCGCACTAATGTATCCCTGCAATATTAATGTGTAATTCCCATAAGCTTTATTTATTCAGATCCTTTAAAACCACACAATTTTAGTCTTTAAGATTAAAAGCATCACTATTATAATCGATTTTATTTAGGGTTAGTGATTTTAACAAACCCTCAGTACACTTTAGTAACTCGTTTACACACAAGAGGCATGACTGATACCTCAATGAATTATAATAAATTTAAAATATATATATTTCTTAATAATCTTAATAAAAATGTCTTATTTACTTCTAATTGATGTACAAATAAAAATGGAAATGAAAATGTTTAGACATCAAACAATACCATACAAATTTTCTTAATAATAATTTAATTTATTTTGGCTTTAGTACAATAACAACATAAATGCTAATTATTAATGTTATTTACATCAAACTTTTGATTCTGTTGTGAGCCATATTTTTAATGAAACAAATATGCATACAGTTTTGTGAAAAATACAGTAATTATTTTATAATAGTGTGATAATATTTCTTAATATTTTGAATTAACATATATACATTATAGATTTGTAAGAACTGAACATTTAAATTGAATGTAAATGAAAATGTTTCTCATCAGGATATAACCGTACATAAAATGTTCCTAATAATAATGTAATCATGTCCTTTGCCTTTAGTAAAATTGCAACATAAATGGCAATTATTTAATATTATTTCTATGCCTTTGTAACATCATGCGTTTTTTTCGCCCATTATATCATGAGTCATAGTTTTAATAGTGTAAATTAAACAAATATGTATACAGTTTTGTGGAAAATTAGTATAAATGATTTTATAATAAATAGTATAACAATTAATATTTTAATCATAATAATTTTAATAATAACTTTTGGCTTTAGTAACTAATGCCATTTATTTAAATTTTAAATATGTTGTCTTCATATAAAAAAATTCACACACAGTATAACCAGGTCTTAAAATATACATATTTATATTTTATGAAGGAGGTCCTAATTATAAATGTGTTGTTTTACATAGCATGCATACATACTATATAATGAAGGAATGCACACACATTAAACAGTTTCATAACCAGTCATAGCCAGTCTCATAAACGTGCTGTAATGAAATGCCAGTATGGTGGGCTTCTGTGGCGGGGTCCATTGGCTCTACTATATTGCCCTGGCTGTGTGTGTATGTGTAGAGTTGATTACAGTCAATTACAGTAAGCTTCATTCTTTATCACTGCATCAGTAAGCGAGAGCGTGAGCCGTGAAGTCCTAAAACAGGCAGTCTGCCACACTCCACCTACCTACTGCATCTGTCTCTGTGTGCTAATACTCCATCACTGGAGCTAAGACTGCAAAAAATGAATGATTTACACAGTATCTGCTGCTTTGAATCATTTGAAAAAACAAATGATTTTGGACACATAATAACATCTATAATGATCTATATCTATAATATCTAAATGTCATTGCATTATGTATATACAAAGTGGCATCTGCAAACAAATGATGCATGAGCTTTTGTTTGCAGTTATTTACATTAGCATAGCTAGTAGCATTTGCATTCACATACTTGCATGGTCTATGTTTAGGCCTACACGATGTCAGAAAGCAAGAAAAAACATCCGAAAAGTGTGAGAGTCTAAAACTTGGGTCAGAAAAGCTACAGTAAATGGTGAAATGCTAAAAATCTGTTGGTCATATTTTGTATCAAGAGAATTGAGAGCGGATGATCCGTTCTTCCCCAAAAGATTCACTAAAAGTTGCTGAGGCACAGCTGTAGTTTAACAGTGTCAGCTGGCCGATGCTCTCAGTATAAGAGCTTTAAATATAACTCTCACTCACTGATGGCCGTCTCGAGTGAGAACTAATGGATGGACTCGCATCCACTGTCTTCATGTGGCACGAATAGCTCCTCAGTGTAAGGTGCCACTGTATAGGTTTCATATTAATTTCTACGCAATTATATCATAAGCTGCTACATCAGCATGTAATATGACACAGAGGAAAAGATCAAATCCCTTGCAGGCTAGTTAATGGAAAAAAGTTCAAGGTGTTAGTCATATAGCAGGCCTACATTATGTAAAGAACAGTGTGAAGAACTATAAAAGTAGGGATGCAACTAACACTACTAACAATTATTCAGTAGTGTGACACCATAAAATAAAGGTTCTTTATTGGCATTGACGATTCCATGAAGAAACTTAAACATAAAAATAAAGGTTCCAAAGGGGGGGGGGGGGGGTCAGTGATGCAATAGAGGAACTATTTTTAGTTCAACAAACTAACTTTCAGTTAACAGTTCTTAGTGTAAAGAACATTTTCCATTATTAAGAACCTGTCAGGGTTATGTCCGGTTTCATCTGTGTTTGAGTTTTACAATGACAATGACTAGTTTACACATTGTTTGATTATCATTTGCACCAGATGTTCATTTAGTTGATACACTGGTTTGTTCAGTGTATTTTAAGCTCTGTGTTTCCTTCTGTTCATTGTCAGTTCTTGAGTTATTTTGTTAAATAAACTAAACATGCAGCACTTAGATAATTTCTTTCTTCAACCACTGTGTGATAGAACCTTTTGTGCAATGAAAATGAATGTTCAATGAATGTTAAAGGTTCTTCATGGAATCATTAGTGGCTTTTGCACTGGAGGAACCTTTTCATTGTTCCTAGAACTAATTGCAGAAGTACACGTTTTTTGGTGTGTTCGCATCGCAGGAACTAATGATTTTAGTTCTAGGAACGACTTATGAGGGAACTAAATTAGCTCCTACTTCAGAGTAGGGTCTAAACCAGATCAATAGGAACTACCGGTGACATAAGTGTACTGATTGGCCAAACACACATGAAACACCAGCACTTGCCATTTAAAAAAAAGGCTGTGTACACACATATATTATAGCCTATATATTTGCTCCACAAACTAACTCTACGAAACATGGAAAACAGTGATAGATGGACCCCTCAACCTTTACGCTAAGGAGAAAATCCAACGTGACTTTGAGGGGACAAAGCGATTATTTCTGCTCAACTAGGGACATTGGGCGTCAACCAAATGCTAAAGCTTTTTCATATACTGCTTGCTTTCTTTGTATACTGTTTGCTTCAAAGTCACAATAACAAGCGTGGCTTACGTCACCAGGAAAACGGCACAAGTGGAACCGCCCTGGTGGCTAGTTCCTATAAAGTTCCTAGAACTACCCGGTGCAAAAGCCCCTAATGATGCCAAAAAATAACATCTATTTTTAAGAATGTGGAACTTTTCCATTGTGCAAATGATTTTTAAAATATTCTTCACATAAAGAAATATAATTTCTACAAAGACATCCTTTTTATAATCTTTCTTTTTAAGAGAGCAGCTTATCCGTTTTCATAATAGTCTAGCTTTTCCAGAAACAAGCTAGTTTTTCCACAAGTATGTCATATGCAGCATAAACAAATCTGATACATTTTAGTGAATGTGTTTGTTTCAGAAGGTTCACCTGAATAAATGATTCACTGATCAAAACTCCTGTATCTTCTCTTTTGAAGTGAAATAATTAAATTATAGTGTTTATCACTGCAGTATGTGTTTGTCTCAATTATAAAAATGCTGAGCATGTATTCTAATTTTAGCAGTTACACTCTTAAAAATAAAAGTTATCTCTTTGCTTCTATAGTTCCCTTAGGAACCTTTAACATCAATAGAGCATTTCCACTGCATGAAAGTTTTTTTATTTTTTAATGTTGTCGTGGAAAAGGTACATTGTGTGTACATTGTAAAATTAAGAAGGGTGTCAGATAAAATGTGCTAACTCCTGAATTTAACAGTATCATCTGACTCTTTTGAATTTATAAATGCATTGTTCCCTTAAATAGCTTTAATAGTTGTCGACTTTCTTAACAACATGTAGAGTAGCTAAGTACTTTATTTAAATCAGTGAGTTGACTGTACTAAACTTTAAACTAGTTTGCATGCTATTGTTTAAAAAAAAATCGCTCTATGATATTTAGTCCTAATGTAGATATGGTCTATAGTCTATGAGTAAAAAGTATGTCAGTGATCGAGCGACACAAAAGTAATAATAGCACACCTCTTTTCAACAATCTCATGAAATACCCAGGACAAGCTACACACCAAAGTTTAATAAGGTTAGAGGTTTGTTCAAATCCCTTGAAAATGAGCTACAATAAAAATAATGCTTGTCTAAGCAAAAAAAATAATAATTAGCATGTTCTACTTGCAGCTTAAAATATGAATTTATCACAAACTGTAGCTGCTGTTTATATGCATATAGTATACCGTTCAGAAGTTTGGGGTGGATCAAATTAAACAAAGCTGCATTTATTTTAAAATGTAATTTATTTCTGTGATGCAAAGCGGAATTTTCAGCATCATTACTGCAGTGTTCAATGTCACATGATCCTTCAGAAATCATTAAAAAAATGCCGATTCTTTTTTTTATTATTATCAGTGTTGAAAACAGTTTATTTGAAATATAAATCTTTTGTAGCATAATTGTCTCTACTAATCAATTTAATGCATCCTTGATGAATAAAAATCGTACTTTCTTTAAAAAAAAAGAGAGAAAACTATAAAAATTACTCACCCCAAAACTTTTGAACGGTAATGTACGTTTATAGATCCTTATTAAATAGTTTTACTGTTTAAAATGACTGATGGATATAATACCTGTTAAGAACACCTTATTCTGACTTCAGACTGAATCCGTCTTTAGGTTTTCTGGCCCTAAATGACCTTCTGGCAACATGAATAGTTAAAACCAATCAAAATGGGAAGACCATCTTTTCTACAGAAGCCTGTTAAATCAAGCTGTAGGCTAAACATTTGAGTATAATTGAATTACTATAAGGCTGACTTTATAATAAGGGGACATCTTGCAGGCCTCTTTGGTCCTGGTGTGAATATTGAAACCCCGGAGTACAGTGATGTTTTTTCTGCACTGCTGATGTTAAAGTGAGCCAGAAGCTCTCTTCCAAACCCTGGTGAACTCCCTAGCCAGAAATGTAAGGCATAATCTCAATATATATTTCAATATTTGAGTGACAGGAAGCTCAAGTGAATAAGTTTCGCAATTCGCCACGTTCCAAAGTTCAAGTTTGATGAACTCCTGCGAATTCGTATCACGTGAAGACGTTTAATCGAAAATTGATACGCCACAGTGACCTTTAACTGGATTAAAAGAATGCAAAATTTTAATCTGCAGAATAACAGCGTTGCAGTAAAGTGGAGTAGATTGCATATTTGTAAAAAAATAAAAAATAATAATGTATTGATATTGTTGAATTATGTTTTTCTTTTAAATACGCCACAGAATGTGATGTAATTCTGCGACCATGATGGCATGATGCCCTTTCTTTATAAAATATATCTGAAACAGTCCTGAAGGAGAGACCAAAGAGTGTAAAGTTTCACTAGCTATGTTTCCATCCACCTATTTTTATGTACAGTCTGGGATATCGCATAAAATTGTGCTGGATGGAAATACCAGTTGCAGATAAATTCTAAAAATGAGCATAAGAAAATACGCTCATCTGAGTCGGATCATTTTTTTTACCCGATAAGAAAACATGCGCATAAACGATGGAAACACATTTACCGAATAAATCATCAAAAAAGACACGTGACTTTGCGATGGGACGGCATAACTGGACCAACCAGCGGACCGATCTCTGAAATGCTGATTTGGTCATTCTGAAATGACTGAGCAAAGTGGTTCGGTATAATAACCTCTTACACGACTGCATTCCCAAACAGCATATCCACCTCAGAAAGAAGGATAACATGACCGTGTTAATTGCGTTTCGTCTGCGCACTTGGATGAGTAATATATTACATACAAAAATTATTATATACAGTGGCTTCTCCTACTGCATCATCTTCCATTCTTCTTAGTGATATTTAGCGGCAGTTTATCAGGAAGAGACCATTTTGATCTCTTTGACTCACTGGATGGAAATGGTGCTTTATTCGCAAATGTTTTTTGCGATATTCCAATTTTGCACAAATGAAGATCTTTTGATGAAATCTGAGAGCTTTCTGTCCCTCTTATGGGTTTGGAATGACATGAGGATGAGTAAATAATGACTGAATTTTCATTTTCACTATCCCTTTAAGGCCCATTCAAACCAAGAACGATAACTATAAAGATAACTATAACAATAACTCTATTAGCGTCGACACCAGTGCATAATATCGTTCCGTTTATTCTATACAGTTTTGTTGTCTGTCACTTTAAATGCTCAAGCTCTTTAAAGCAGGATGGATTCTGATTGGCTGTCAATGTTTTTATCATTCATCAGCTGGAAAAAATCGTTCGGAAAGTGATTCCAAAGATATTGTTTCTCTGTGCCGTTTTCGTCATAGTTGTGGTGCGGACTTTGCTATTCTTTTATATTAAGGCCCTTTCACACCGGACGCATAACGAAAAAGCGAAACAGAAAAGCGAATAGTTCGCGTCAAAACCATTCACATCAGCCGCGACGCGATTTTGCGATGTTCAGAACGTCAACATTCCAAAAAAATACATGGACACTTCATCATCATCATCCAGTGAAGACGAGCTTTTCATTTTCTTTAAAAGACAGAAAAGAAGGTTTTGTGTGCACCCAATCTTAAAGAACAGAGTCTGAAGGGGAGTATGCTAATCTTGTAAAGGAGCTAAAACTTTGCCACAAAAAACAGCCAAAGTAAGGATTATGCATTAAACTTCTGAATTTTTTATTAATAAACTAGTGTTTTCTGTCAGTTTTCGGTATGAGACGCTCTCCAGTTCACTCGCAGGTGTTGTGAAGAGTTTCGACCCCCTGCCAAATTATTACCCCCCTTGTTAAAGTCAATACCTGATTGCCTAATCCTAACCCCACCCCTAATCTTAACCCCTCCCCCACGACTAATCCTAAACCTACCAATGCTAGGGGGGTAATAATTTGGCGGGGTCGAAATTCGGCACAACACCGGCGCCTCCGTGTCCTAATTATGTCTACTATATTTACTTCTTATTTATTAATCCAGGCAATTTGTTGATGACACATTGATAAAAATCAAGATGCAATTTATACAAAACGAAATTCACTTTAAAGAAAGGCTTTCTACAAAAACAAAACTTAATAAGTGGCCAAAATTATGTCTGACCCAATCCAAATGTTTTCGATATAGGCTATTGGGCATCTTATGATCCTTACTCATCTCATGCGGTTCCCTTTTCATATATCTAATCAACAGATGAAATAAAAAAATAACATTATATTATTTAAACATATATGAAACGTATGTTTACGTTTTTAAACTTATATTTAAGGGTCACCCTGCTCCGCTTTACTCGCATGCTCTGGTGTGTGGCCTATACATGCATGCAAAAATAATATGAAACAACCATAAATGTTGAAAATATTCTAAATCAATTATTTCCCTCCTCGTCACGAATGTTATAAATCATCAGCACGCACTTCATCAACTCACCGGAGACACCAACTATCCCAGATATTTTATCCCATGCCTCGTTCTTTTATGCGTGCATAGAGATGCAGAATAGGCAATATAAAAATGCTGTCATTATAAAAGGTTTCTAGTTTCAATGTAGCCTATTGCTTGTTTTTAGTTTACATTTCATGTTGTGACACTTCTCTCGCACATGCTACGTTAGAGCGGCCAAAGCGTCAACAGCGTCGCCTTTGTTTCCTTGTATGTGATTGGCTGAAGCCTTTTCTGTCGCCGCAAAAGTTAAAAAAAAAAAAATCGGCATCGAAGCGAAAATATGAAAGTCGTTTTTTCGCCGCAGCACATTCGCGTTCGGTGTGGAAGCACTTATTACACAAACAGCTGATCAAAAAATACAACCATCGCACAAATTATTTGCGCGTCAAAATCACGTCCAGTGTGAAAGGGCCTTTAAGAACGATTTTAGAACATTTTTAGAACTATATCGTTTTCATTATAGTAATTGTCCTTGTGAACGGGCCTTTCGTTTGGGGCCTGATAGTATCTTTTACAAAGCCAATGATGATCTTTACAACAATCATTGTCAATTGTCCATGAAAATGCTGTGACACTGAAGTATGTCTGTAGACATTAATAACAGGCAGCAAAAGTCTTGAAATTAGCTTTATAGTATTACTTTCACATTATGAGGCTTTTAGGACAGTTAGACTATTATGATGCATTTTTTTAGACACTGACCATATGTCTACTTTCACTGTAGAAAGTGTTCCAAAACTCCAAAACAATTTTTCTCCCTAATGGAACAAACATTAGAAGAAAATTCCCATTAAAAAAATGCTCTTTGCTGAACAAATTGGAAACCGCTTATAGGTTGAACTCAGGCACATTATATTCTCAAAAATCAGTTTCCACACTTCGACTTTGAACCGACAGAGGTCAGTCATTGGGCAAGTTACTTCTCGACCCAGTTAGTCATCTTTCCTTTTTCATCATACAGTATGAGCGTTCAAAGCTACTATTTACACTGTCCACACAAATATTAGGCTATGCAATAGCATCAGTGGCGGAGCCAGGGGGTGGCCAGGGCCACCCTTGGCTTAAGCTTGGCCACCCCTCTCACAACTGCTGTTTCTGTCTCACTCTTATTTTTACAAAAATGTTGTTTTTAAAACACAGAACCGTCGCTTTAAGACCACAAAAAACGTGAGAGTTTTCAGACGCGCACTCGAACTTCACCTCAGCGCCAGGCGCAAGTCAAACGAGTGCGGAAATGTCCGGGTCCCGAATGAGCTTCAGCAGTGATCGGAGCATAGTAAATATAGATTAGATGTTCCTCAACTGGTGGGTTGCGAGACCGTTTTGAGTGAGTCGCATATGTCCAGTCAAAGAAACAACAACGTAATTCTCTTTTTTTTTGTCTGATTCTACTTTTATTTTGAAAGATCTGTGTGAAAGCTTGTGACACTTCTGTCAGATGCGGAGAAAAGCGCGTTGTCCTGAATCAGTAACGTTAGGCTATCTGCGGTAAGATGAGATGTTGTAAGGTCAACAAATGTCAGTAAAACTAACTTTCCTGTCCTGACAGCCGTTGTACTGTACTTGCACATCACGCGCAATGTGGCGTGCTATAGCAGTAATTCTGTCGTCAATTAGCTAACTCATGAAATAATCAAAAAGGCGATAAAATCTGTGTCAAAACTGCATACATGTATTTGTTATATATGCGTCACATATGTCTCGACTAAAATATTCTGCCATGTGAAATCACAATTTAAGGCACAAACTGATAGGCTATGTGATTTTCTTTTAATGTTCAAATAAATGTGAGCACTGTGGATTTGTAGGCTACTAGAAGATAGGTGGTAATTTTGCGTTAATTTGTAAAGGAAAAACAAAAATGTATCTAATTTTACATTCTGGTATTTTTGTGCTGTTTACTTCCGCCTTGTTCACATTCTTGCACATAGGGATTCAAAAGAGATGTCCCCCCCCCCCCCCTTTTTAATTTAGGTATGATAGAACGGTTTAGATTCTTTATTTCGACAACTAATATAGAAAGTTGAAGAGTTAATAGATTATGTAAAATTCAATGAAGGTTAAATAATCTTCGAACTACAGTAGTTATCTGCATGTCTCATCCATGAAGGTGCAACAATGTTGGGGGTTTTGAGAACCAGAACCAAGCTAACTGAGCAAGTTGAACTTTAGCTATAGTGTGTGTACTCTTTATTAATATGCCTGGAGGTAGGAAGTAGCTAATAGTAATAAAAAAGATCAAATTCACTCAGTATTCCATGATTCCTAATTCACTACTATCTCAATTACAATTAAGTACAAATGAACTGTATCCAGTTGTGTAGGAAGGCACTAAAACAGTCCAATACATTATTTAAACTAATTTTTATGTTAAAATAATTCAGATTTATATGCCACCCCAGACTGTTTGCTGGCGCTTGCCTGGCCACCCCTATGAAAAAATCCTGGCTCCGCCACTGAATAGCATAACCAGCAGCACTCAAATACAAGAGCTGAACTGACATCATTTTAAATTCAGCTCAAGACAAAACATCAAAATATGAGTGTGATGAAGTTGACTTCTCCTCACAAGAGATAAAATCGCAAAGCCACTGAAGTGACTAAATATTACATGCACAAAAAATAAGAACGAATAATCAGCACTCACTCACTCACTTCATTTAAAAACTATTAAGTGACTGGTAAAGTATTGATGCGCCTGCTATTGAGGATAACAGATGCACCGTTCCAAAAGGAAGGCAATAAGCTCATTCACCCCAAAGCATGCAATAACATCCCAGTCAGCTACTTCACAAAACTCACACAAAAAGTATCCAAATGAAAGGATATTTCAGTACAATACTTGTAGTGAGCATCTGAGCCATTTCATTTATATACACAAATCAAGATAATTCCTCTAACCAGTGAGCTTCCATGCAGTGGGATAGAGACCCTGCAGGGTTTGCAGTTGCAAAACAGATTGTAAAACGTCTTAAAGGGCAGAGGGGTCTCTAACCCTCACGAGCACACACAAGCTGCCTGACTTAGAGTGATAAAATGACAGCAGTCCTCCACCTGCAGCACTGAGAGCATCAGCATCAGCATCAGTGGTCCTCTAGCGCAAGAGGACGCTGAGGGAGGAACTCGGAGGATGCAGCACACATCTTACCTTGAAAGGGAACATATGACATGTTCCAACGGCATTGAACGTGCTCTCAGTGTCTAATCAGTCTCTCGACATGCGAAAATATCCTTCAGCAGTCAAAGGAAGCCAAAAACCCCTTGTGCTCATGGACTGCGTCGACGCTGGAGCGATATTCCTGTAATGCGAATGGAAGAATCGAAACAAAATCATCGTCCATGCTCGACAAGAGCCATTGGAATGATTACAGCCCGTATATCGCATCACATATCACACACGCGCAAAACAAGAGTGATGAAGAAGGAGAACGGAGAGAGAGAGAGAGAGAGAGAGAGAGAGAGAGAGAGAGAGAGAGAGAGAGAGAGAGAGAGAGAGAGAGAGAGAGAGAGAGAGAGAGAGAGAAGGGGGCGGTGAAGAGAGAGCGCGCATATATGTGTGTGTGTGCGCGCGTTTACCATTGTAGATCGATCTAAATGCACTGTGTGTAAGTCTGTAAATTGGATGTGATATAATCCCATTTAGATTCAATTGACAATTAACCATGTAAATGCCATCGAATATGATCAATATTAACTGAGTAGGCTGTTTCTGATGCCATCGCTAGGTTTTTAAGTTACACGATGAGTGAACAAATTCATTTGAACCTCGATCAAACATCTAAAATAATAACTTTAAACAAACTACTGTACAGGCCAGTTAAATATAAAACTGATTTATTACTATGATAAGTGCTTTCCGTTATAGGCTAGGCCTATGATAAAAAAAAATATGGGTCGAATATATGGACAAACCCAACCGTTGGTTTACATTTTTAAATTAAATTTTAAACCCAACGGTTGGGTTTGTCCATATTTGACCCAAACAACCCAGCATTTTTTAATATAAAGCAAAGTATTACTATTGCTCCTGATTTGAAGCACATACATAACGTTAAAAGTAGGATAGTTCACCCAAAAATTTAAATTGTGCCATTAATTACTCACCCATGTCGTTCCAACCCCGTTAGACCTTCGTTCATTCGGAACACAAATTAAGATATTTTTGATGAAATCCGAGAGCTGTCTGACCTCCAGACGGCAACGTTATCACCACTTCAAGGCCCAGAAATGTAGTAAAGACATCGTTAAAATAGTCCATGTGACTACAGGTTTAACCTTGATGTTATGAAGCGACGAGAATACTTTTTGTGCGCAAAAAAACGACTTTATTCAACAATTTCTTCTCTTCCATGTCAGTCTCTGACGCTATTCACGAGAGCACCAGGATGCATGCATGTGCTAGGCCTGAACCGGCGCTGCACAGACCGATCGGTTTATGACATCAAAGTACCGCCGATTCAAAAGCGTAAGGAGCCTTCTGCTCTCTTATCGCTCTCGCGGTACTTTGATTTCATACAGTGATCGGTCTGTGCAGCGCCGGCTCAAGTAGAACAAGCCTGTTGTCTTTACTACCTAATATGGATGAATAGTTTAGAATATGATAACATTTCTTTTCGATAGGGGGAATTTTTTCGACTTTTTGTATCCTTTTTACAAGATTTCAGATTAAACTTTGAAAATTTCCCATTGACTGATGACATCTTTATAATATTTGCACTATATTATATATATATATATATATATATGCCTTTGTTTGGCAGCTGTAATACATTTTTATGGTTATTCGAAGAATATTAAAACATTACAATCTAAAAAAAAAAAGTTTTTTTAAACAGAAGTTAAAATCACATTAAAAATAAATAATTACAAAAGCACAGCCTTAATTTGAACTGGTAAGATGAATCTGAGCTTAATTGGCCCACAGTATATTCGCCTACATTTGATTTACCCCATTACAATAGTCCCTTTACAGTTATTGCTATCATAAAAATACACTTTTGTGATAATACCCACCAACACATAAAAAACACATAATTAGAACAATAACCAATAAATACGTAGTAAAACAGTTTTACATATGATTTTTTTTTAAAAGACAAAAGAAATATGAATAAATATTAATAAAAATGAAACATTCGCATTTTTATCTAAAACTCTTATAATGACAATTCATATTGTGTTATTCAAGTAATATTAAATATAAAATAATAAGAATATTAAGTAAATAAATAAAATAATTAGAATTAAAAGGGAGGGTTATGTAAAAAAAAAGAAATGAATGTAATATGTATTCCTTTATTTAATGAAATATTCTTTGATTTTGGAGTTGCCTATATCTTTTCAAAAGGTATACTATTGCTCTTAAGTTCATGTTATCCTCTCCATAGTGTACTTTAGAAACTAAATCTAACCATTTAAAACTGGGGATTCTTGCTTTCTCCAATTATTATTTTTTATTGCTTTAAAGCTGTAATTCTCAGCATTCTAAATAAGAACATCTTTATTAAGAAGAATATGGTCATATACCCAAAATTATATTTGTATCTTTATTATATTTGGCTTCTTAAAAATGTCTTCCCTGAATTACTTCTGTTCAAGTATAAATTATGAGTGTAATGAGCTATAAGTTCTTATATCCAACATACTAAAGACAAATATTTATAGTTTGAAGATATTTCTGGTGTTATAAAATACTGCAAATTAATTTTCTAAGCAAAATATATATTTTAGTCAGAATTATTGCGCCTGTAGGCCTATTTGGCGCGCATGCAAAATAGCAGCGCTTGTTCAATGTGAAGTTTAGCAGCAAAATGGATATATTTGCACGACTTTCTAACATTTACAGATGGAGAATTTACCTGTGAAATGTAAGTTTTGAACTGAGGAAAAACACCATGTCTCAAACGCATAAAACAGCACCAAAAAAGCATGCTGTTTGATGGTGGATCGATTTGATCCATGCCTAGGGTTGCTTGGGAAAAGCTGCACACGCAATTATCTAGATTAGATAAACCTGGATCAAATTAGTGGGATTGTGTGAACTTCAATTTCCTTTTATGAAACCACTTTAGCCCCAATTTATTTGTTAGGTTCATTCAAGTCAGGTGTTGGAGTTTAATCCCTGCTGTCTTGTATGAAAGCCATCAGTTGTGGTAAACAGAAGCTCGTGTTCGCTTGACGTGTGAGAACCATGTGGTTCATTCTCGTGTTACGCAGCACGTTTGTGCTTCCACAAAAAACAAATAAGGTTTGTTCTCGCGCGTCAAGCAGGTTCGGTTGTGCTTCTGTGCATGTTTTCTGATCGATGATTAAATTTGAATAAAAGCCTAAATTCAATCTGGTCATCATATAAAAAAGCAATCGAATTTGGACTAAACCGCTCAATTCATATTGATTAGTTTTACGATCTCTTTAGGAAAAGACAGAAAGCTCCCTTTCTTCATTTGTGTTCTGAAGATGAACGGAAGTCTTTCGGGTTTGGAACAACATGAGGGTGAGCAATTAATGACAGGACTTTCATTTTTGGGTGAACAATCCCTTTAAGCTTGTCAGCAACTTTTTTTAAAAAAAAATTAAAAATTCCAATTTGAGTATGACTACCGGTACGTGTTAGAACAAAACATAAAATCTCTTATAGTATTTTTTATTTTATTTTTATAATAAAAATCCAAAAATAATTAACATTAAATGAACATTTTGGATTGTCAAATTACATTTGATCTCTTACATTCTCTTTACTGACATTGTAACTCTTATTATAGACTCTTACATTGCCAAACTATTAATAAGCATAAAACCCTCTCTCTTTACCAACTAACACATGCTGCCTTCGAATGTACAGTAGGCCTACAAGCCAATCAGTATTTTGACATTCACATAGGCCTACTCAAAATAGAAACAAAATACAGAAGTAGCCAAATAAACAATGCATGATGGAGACAAACTGTTGTAGAAGTGTTTGCATATAGGCCTATACCTGCATCACTTTTACACTGACTATGCATGGTAGGCTATCTACAACAACAACAACAAAAAACGATATAACAAATCAATAGTGTTGAAATAAGTAAAACTTAAATAACTTTAATTTCCCCGTCATCTTTCATGCGAACAATACGACCCCTTTAACTTGTTTTTCACTGGAAAACACGACTAGGCTTGGTCAAAATCATGTGCATGTAAATAAAAATGACGATATTTCAGAGTTCACTTGGAGTACTGAATTAACGCACATATGTCTCTGAAGATTCTCCAGAGCCAGAAACTGAGGCCTGCTGTCAAGGCAACCGGAGCCAAAATGGCGTTCAACGCATATAACTCCTAACTACAACATTCCAGCTTTCTGCTGTTATGTTATTTCTCAAAATACTTTACAGTTATTATAAAACATAATACAACGTGCTTGAACCCGTGAGAATTATTATAACGAACTTTCTAGTGTCATTGTGCTCACCTGTGAGGGGAAGGTGGGCGTTCAATGGCCGTACACGGCTGCCACCCGGTGGTCGCAATAATAAATGCACACACACACACACACACACACACACACACACACACACACACTATAAATAATCTCTCACACACGTTGTGTTTTCATGTTTTATGGGGACTTTCTATAGACATGTTGATTTTGAAACTCACAATCTGTATATTAAATCCCCTTACACTAACCCTACCCCTAAACCTACTCATCACAGAAAACTTTCTGCATTTTTACATGTTCAAAAAACATCACTTATGATTTATAAGCTGTTTTCCTCATGGGGACCAAAAAATGTCCCCACAAGGACAAGGATTTCAGATGCTGACATCTTTGTGGGGGTATTTGTCCCCATAACGTAGGGTTTACCAGGCAGGCCACTCTCTCAAACAAACACACAAACACACACACACACACAATTTGAATCTAAATTAGAGGAAGTTATATATTTTTTATCATTATTTTTTATGGGAAATTAAACAGAGAAAGTCGACAAGTGCAACTTTTATACAACATAATGGTATCTTTTTATTGTTTGTTTACATTTTAGGTGTCAACCTAGAGTACATATAAACATAATCTGACAAAACGTCAAAGAATACATCAAATTAAACTTGACTATTAAAAAAAGTACTACAGTCTGCTAATTCTGGTCACCCTGACATAAAATTTGTCTATCTATGACCTAACAAGTACGTACCATGGATTTGAAAAAAAAAGAAAAAACTAAAAAAAAACACAATACATTCATTATCATTCACGGATGAAATGAGCTTCACATACGGACTAAATGCCTCATGTTTTTGTTCAGGTAGAATGATCTGCATGTAATCTGTATTGGACCTGATAAATGTTCAGGGACTCGTTTCTGTCATCTTTAAATATATTTCTGTTGCAGTCGTTCGAGTTACAATAAAAGCCTACTTCCACCATGCAAGGAAAAAAAAAACATGACATACCGGTACATACTAAATCCTATTTCTGAGATAAAAAGTCATAATTATGACGCATTTCATAATTTCAATTAGTCAATTTCAATTTGTCATAATTATGAGTTCATTAACTTTTTTATGTCAACTTGTCATAGTTATGACAAAAGAAACATATGATAATATGAAACATATGAAATTATGAGAAAATGTTTTTTTTTTTTTACCTTTTTATCCAAATTATAACTGTCACAATAATGATTTTTCAAGTCATAATTATGACAAAAAGTATGTTGTTTTTTCTTTTGTTGCAGAAATAGGCTTCCATATAAGTTACAGTGATTTTAACAGGGTTAAGAGTTTTAAGAACAGTCTTATATTCATTTAAATCCACTCTCTCAATAGCTTCTTGACAAACTTCTAATTTATGTTGTTAATCGTTAAAAAATGATCTCTTGATGTTTAAAGATGGGGATTATCTGCATTTTTTATGTTTTATTTGCCATCCATCATGAAACATTTGAATGATATGCTTACTATTAAAGGAATATTCCTAAATTCAGTGCAAGGGAAGGTCAATCAACCACATTTGTGGCATAAAAATTAAGATTACGGTGAAGCATTTACAATGTAAGTAACGGTCAACTTTTGGAGGATTTAAAAGCAGAAATGTGAATCTTATGATTTTGAGCTTTAAAGCTGTTTAAATCATTTTTACAGTTGTTAAATATGGCTGTACTATTGAAATAGCGAGCATTTTAACACTTCACTTCCATTGTAAATGTAACTGTACCTTTTTTTTTAAGGAGGGACAAGAGGAAATTAATGTTTGTGATAATCAACATTATGCCATAATTGCTGTCGACTGAACTCGTACTGAACCATATTTCTTTATTGACTATTTTTAGAGGAGAACTCATTTCCCTGTCATTAAAATATTACAATTATTGATGTGACCGCATGAAAAAAAGCTTTCCTGAAATTGTACATTTTGACCGTTATGCGTACATGAACAACATGGGATGGCGATGAATAGCTTATACATTACAAATCATGATAATAAAGTTCAAGGCATTCTAAAGGCGTTTTCTAACAGTATTCAAAATATAGGAGACACTGTAAAAGAAACTAAAGAGATTTAACAACAGTATAATCTCAGAGTGAAGCTGCTGTGTAGCTCAACCTGGATTTGCTCGCTGTGGTTTTCTTCTCCCGCTGCTCTCGAGACACCCACCTGCTCATTGATGCTTTCACACCTCTGCTTGTAACCATGCAAACCCTAATGATGCGTCTTGATGTCTCTAGCTCTTTCCCCTTTCTCTTTATCTCACACAGTCTCAGTACACGCTCACATTTCCCCATTCAACCAGATACTGGACTTTTCCGTCCGCCGTCACGCGTCTCGCCAGGATCCGGACGGCGTCGCCTCCCCCCCATCCCATGGCCGTGGGCCCCCCCATGCCGACTGTACTGGGGTAGGGTGGCACGTCCCGCAGGAAGAGAGAAGGGCAGCTTTCATACCGCTGTCCGGGTGGGTGAGCCGAGGACGGAGAGAATGGAAGGCAGGGGGCTGGAAGTCGACAAGGGTCCTCTGCACTGAACAGAACAATTACACAGACATGCAAAAAGTACTCAATTTGAACAGAAGAACAAGAACAGTTCAGCCAAAACCAACATTTTTTTTTTTTTTTTTTTCTCAAAGGGAATTTGGAAAGCATCCTTATACAGATATTTTCTGTACAACAACCGGTTACAGCAAAAAAAAATCTAAAATCTTACTTAGTATTTTTGTCTTATTTTCCAGTAAGCATTCTTAAATCAAGATACACTTACTTAAGAAGCAAAATTACTTCAGATATTAAGTCTTGTTTTATGACAAATCTATCAAAATTAGGTGTTTATGCATAAAACAAGAAAAAATATCAGTCAGTAGGGTAAGAAAAATAAATTAAGGGGGGGGGGATTTTTCATTTGTCCTGTTGTCGTCAGAAACTGAACGAGGATCTGTTTACTGTATCCAGTGTAGACCATGTCAGTAATTATAATGGGAAGAAAATTCTTTGCATTTGCATTATTTGAAAATTGTTTGCATTTGATGCGACACTACGCTTACATGTAGGCAAATGTCAGCCGAAAATTGACCCTTTATTAACCCCCTGGAGCCGTATGAATTATTTTTATGATCGATGCATGGATGCACTTTTTTGGGCTTCAAAATAAAATGGTAATATTCACTCCCATTATAAAGCTTGGAAGAGCCAGGATATTATTTAATATATCTCCGATTGTGTTTGGCTGAATGAAGAAAGTCATATACATCTTGGATGGCATGAGGGTAAGTAAATTATGGGATTTTCATTTTTGGGTGAACTATTCCTTTAAGCGACAGTGGGCGGGGCCTGTGGTGTGATGATGGATATCTATTTGTGATGTCTGGCTCTGGAGGCAGTCTTTCCCAAATGCATTTGCCCGTGTGACGTTGCAGATCCCGCAATATCAAAACGAGCCATTTTTAGGACTTGATTAAATGTTTGTTTTTAATGAGGAGGATGATTTAGGCTCTGAAACTTGCAGGATGATTTAATGGATCAAAGACCTCTTATATGTCAAAAGATCAAGGCTACTTTGATTTCTCATGCCATGATCCCTTTAAGCATGAATTCACTCAATATTGATACATTTTTCAGAAAACAAGACTTTCTTAAGTATTTTTCCAACCCAAGTAAATGTATCTTGATTTAAGAATGATTAGATATTTGCAATGGGGAAAAAAAAGACAAAAACACTTAGTAAGAAGTATAAACACTGTTGCTGAGTTATTATGGTGGTCCTTTTTGGAGCTCGATACCTGCTGATCAGCTTGAATAAAGCCTAGCACATACCGGCTTGGAACGTCAGTAGTGGAGTAAATCATTTTCATTTTCAGAATGACAGTAGCATTAAATTGATCTCTGACTGACTTCAGAGCATACTTTCTTTACAGACCTGTAATGATGCAGAGTTCTAGACAGGTCCTGAGATCCATTGTATGAAGGGTGATAGAGCGCAAACATTCTCTTGGGAGGTGAACTGTAATACATAGACTTTTTTTAAATAAATGAAACCGTGATTATGGTTCATAGTATAAAAGCTTGTTACCGCTATGGAATAAAAAAAGGTAATTGCGACTTTATATCTCACAACTCAGACTTTTTTCTTGCAATTCTGAGAAACAGAACTCAGAATTGTGAGATGTATGTCTCAAATGCAAATTGATAACTTGCAATTCTGATAAAAAGTTGCAATTGGTCTACCTATTTAATTTTTTTATTCCGTGGCAGAAACAAGCTTCCATATCTGAAAATGTTCTGGTTTTTCATTTTAACATGCTACTAACCCCAAACTCATCTCTTCCTCTGGTTTTCTGTGGTTATACAGGCTTGTTCCATCAGCATAACCGTGGCAACATGGCACTAGGTCAATAGCGTTTGTCGCAACTCCTGGTGGGCAAGTCTAAAATGACATGATCAACTGTTATAAATAACAAATATGATCAGTTTAAAAGGCATATTCACCAAGATATTCTTCAAAAAATCACTTAATAAATAGTCATATGTATATACTATGGAAGCTTGTTTCCGCCATGGAATAAAAAATAAAATAATTTTAACTCACTATTCTGACTTTTTTTCTCGCAAATGCGTATTATAAAGTCAGAATTGAGAGATATAAAGTCAGAATTGCGTGTTATGAAGTCAGAATTACAAGATAAAAAGTTGCAATTGAAAGATATAAAGTCAGAATTGCGGGATTTAAATACGCAATTGCGTGATATAAAGTCAGAATTGCCTGATATAAAGTTGCACTTGTGAGAGAAAAATTAATCGTTAATGTGAGATAAAAAGTCACCATTATCTTTAAAAAAGATATATTCTGTGGTGGATAAAAGCTTCCATGATAAAATAATTAAGATAAAAAAAATACAGCTGAAAACATTTGACTGATATTATTTTATAACTGAGTCTGAGGTTCATTGTAACTTTAAATAAGACTGCAAATGTCATAACTGCACAAATGCATTTATTCATGTCACCTGTATATGCCTTTGGACTCTTGTTATTATCGTTATTATTTATGATGATTATTACAAAATTGAGACGCCTCTCCAACAGAATGGATTCTTGTTCATAAGTGCTGGAAAGCACAAAAGAAAATTAGACTTTCAAATGATATTAGGTGATTTCTGCCCATAGTCTTAAGATTTATGGCTGTGTTGGCCGTGTAATACAGCACACAGTGGGGGAGAAGCGATGGGGCCATGTGACACCAGTGTGAGGATGAACTCGTACACATACTGAATCTAAATGACTGCATTATTCTGTGGTACATATCATACCAAAGTCAATTGACAATAGCAGTTTGATACAGCAGCTCTAAACTAGAGATAGCATTAGTGCCCGATCACTTGGAAATGATGGTAATGAACAAACACATTAACTGCATGAGGTTTGGCTAGTTAGCTATGGCTGTTAGCCCCTACTGGTAGATGTCCTTACTACAACAATCGGCATGCAAAAAAACATTATTCTCCATTATTCTCCATTTAAAAATAAGTGTGTATTGTGACAAAAAAAACATTTTTTGCTAGCAGCATATAAATAATTTAGATGGTGCTTACCACACTAAAGGAAACTGTGGTCAAATAAAATAAAATAAATGGTATTTTGAAATACATATTTTTATGAAATTAAATAAAAAAATACAAAAGTAAATGCAAAACATTACAGACACAAAGGCTATTTTAAAATATAGATTTGTTTTATGTAAGATGTATGAGGAAAACAAAAGTAACTGGACTACCTGTGCAGTGCAAAAAAAAAAGGGACCAAACGAGATTTAAGAAAAAGCAATTGCAAAACAATAACAAATATTTTTTTTACATGGATTAGGGGAAAAAGCTAGATTACCTGTGCAATGCAAAACAACAACAAAATAAAGCTAAAGATTAAAAAAAAAATATTAAAATACAATAAAATTACAATCCTAGTTTTTGAACAAACCCTTCTCAAAATGGACGCAAGCAATCATTGTGACTGTGTGTACATGTTTTGTATGGCTACTTGCAAGGCTAGACAGACCTTGTTGACTCAGTGTTGCATGTTGCAAAAAATAAGTCAAATGAATATGAAGAGAAAAACAAACCCAAAAGGTGATGCCAGGTGTCTTTCATGAATGAGAAAGTCTCAGTACTGATGGCCTCTGCCAGACATCTGTTAAAGGCAGACGCACTGACCTGTGTCTCGGTGACCCGACGCTTTGACTTACGGGCCTCCGGACCCACCGCTCTCCGCTGGCAGGACAGTGATGTGGGGCTGGAGCAAAGACAACAACTGATTTTTGAGCATGGCAAACATGGTCACAAACACTGTCAATAATTATTTAAAATATGAAATATTATATTAAAATTTGTAATTCAAAATAAAAATTATTTACATATATCATACTGATGGTGTTTTTGTGTCCTGCTTTTAAGATTGGCAAACATGGTCACATAAAACGGTCAATAATAATTCAAATGAATTATTAAACATTTATTAAAAATATTAAATATAATATTAAAAAAAATATTTGTAAAATATAAATTATTAAAAAATCGATATGGTTCATATTGGGGGGGGGGGGGTGTCCAGTTTTTGGGCGTGGCAAACATTGCCATAAAAAACAGTCAATAATTATTTAAAATATTAAATATTATATGTGTCATTTTAAATATAATTATTAAAAATATATCAAACTGATGGTGTTTTTGTGTCCTGTTTAGCTCGGCAAACATGGTCACATAAAACAGTCAATAATAATTAAAAATATTAAAATTATATTAAATGTTAAACAATATTTCATACTGGTCATGTTTTTGCATCCTGTTTTTGAGCTTGGCAACCATGGTCACAAAAAAACAAACAGTAATTATTTAAAATATTAAGGATAAATAGAATATTTTAAATATTGTTATAATATATAAATATATATATATAAATCACACAGTGGTTTTGTGTCCTGTTTTTTGAACTTGGCAAACATGATCACAAAAAGCAACCTAAAGTTTATTCAAAAAATTTGACTTTTGTGTTTTTCATGTTAAGGAAGTCATGAACGTGAGTAAAATAATAACAGGAAAATGTATTTTCATTCCTTCAAAGTTAATTCTGCCTTGTGTTAAAGACAACTTACAGGGTTTTATTGTTACTATTTTGAAAATTCGTTATAATCTTTTAAATCAAATTACAAAACATTTTGTTTTCGGCTTATGTAATTAACCCCTCTTACCTTTTATATCATATCTATCTTACTGATATCCTGTTTTACTCAGAAATACATCCGATTACAGAAGTGAAATAGTTTGTGACCTGCATTTAATGTTGATATGAAAAGAGCTTGATGTGCTCCTGCCTCTGACCTTCTCCTGTGGGTGATGTTGATTGGCTGTTCAGCGATGAAAGGAGATTGGTCCGATGACAGAGGGGGAGGAGCCCGAACTTGGAGACCGAAGAGACACTTCTTCTTCTTTATTTCCTTTCCCGAGACAAACCTTTACGACAGATCAAAATCACATTGGATTGGTATTCAACTGCTGTTCTTCAGGGCTCGCTGACAGATTTTTATTTGTTCCTGGGCGTCTCACACTCGCCAACTAATCTGATTCAGTTATTTAAGTGCTAGCATTTGAGCGGCATCATCCACAAACCTTGACAGAAGGAAAATGGAAATGGACTTTGAATTATTTATTTTGAAAGACAGAACCACCTTCAGCGATCAAAACACTATTTGTAGAGAGTGAAATAACACATGCAGAGTCACTTATAATGTAAAGCAATTACAGTAATGGTTTTACAGATATTATTAGAAATATGTGCTATAATAATCCTATGGGCTGCCACATGGAAATCAAGCAGAACGGCAGTTTTCCGAGTAGAATCCGTGTCTCACCTGTCTTTGTGGGAATTTAAAGCATTGAGCAGGTTTTGGCAACGGTCTTGCCTCGGTGTGTCCGACAGCTGAGGGACCAAAATATTGAGTCGAATGAAAGGCAGTGCGTAACAAATGCATTTGAAAGGTAAAAGCTCAGATTGACCACAAAGAGAGAGTATTCAAACCTACATTCAAAGTGAATACATTCACAACGTGAAATCAAAATTGACCTTTTTAATTTCCTTAAAACCTTGCGAAAAAGCTCTATGAGTTCAGGCTTCTTTCCTGTGTTGATGTGTTTCTCATTGAAATGTCGGACCGGGACATATTGAAGTGCGTAATATTAGTCAATATCCTTTATGTCAAAGCCATGAATCATGATGGGCGGGTGGCATTTCCAATTTATGGAGGAAAAATCCTTATTTTGGAGAAAACATTATAATTGCCCAATAAAATTAATATGAATAACATTTTGAATTATTCTTTTTTTAAATTGTTTTAATTATATATTTTTAGCTTTTATATTTATTTCTATTTGTTTTTTAATTAGTTGCTAATGCAACATTTCTAATTTTCATTTGTTTGTTTTTTTAAGTTTAAGTTTTACATCTAATAATTTAATCTATTTCAGCTTGATTGCAATTAATGAGAGAGAATTTTAATGGTTTGGTTGACAATAACAATACTGATTTATATTGCTCTGCCTCTAAAACTTCTTTTGATCCAGTTTATTGTAAATAAAATAAGGTCCTGCAATAAATAGCCTATTTCTTTCATAAATATGTCAGAAAGCAAAAGGAAAATTGCATTTGCTGTTTCATGTTGACTTTAAATCGAGCTGTGCAATTGACTAGGATATTTTCCTACCGTGCCAAGAAGCAAAGATTCCCAGTTTTCATTTGCAAAAGACATGATTTCATGATCGAAATCAAAATACTTCCTCTTGCAGCACAGGGAGAGGTGATACAACACCAAATGGGCCAAATCTACCCTGCAATACAACAGAATAAGGATCATCAGACATGACATTCAGCTCTTCAGATCAGTTCTTGATTCAGAACAGAAGAAGTGCACTTACCAGGTCATTGGAAGCCTCTGGATGGTCTCTAGACCATTTGTGCACGATGAGCACTGGAACTGATAAAAGCTGAAAGGTGAAGCAGAGACACAGATGAAAAGGTTTAGACAGGATTAGCTTAGCAACCGCATTTGCTTAACAATGGCATCAGCCTCACCGGTCTCCATAGAGAAGAGGTTTGGTCAGGCACTGAGTGCAAGCTTCATGAAACCACTGCCCACAACTCCCACACTGCAACATCTTCAGATTCCACCTGGCAAAAGCAACATGACCTACATGACCCCGGACCTACGTACATGTAGTTCATCTTACATTTCATATAGTTGACTGATGATGAACATGAAGCAGGGCAACAACTCACTGCGTATAGACGGAGCCTATATAGAATGCAGTTTGAATGCCTCTAAAAGCCTCTAAGATATCAGGGCAAAAGTGCCCCTGTATGAGTTTTGTTTCATTTATAGGCCTAAATGATATGATATAGTTAAGCAACATCACATGAGTAATGAGCAAAATGTCACACAAGTGCTGTTTTTATCCTAAATAGCATGACTGCAAATGTGAAATTGATTTTAAATAGCAGTTTAATAAATAAGAAGTCAATATTTTGATATGTTTTAGACACGATATTGTCTGTTTTTGCTTAATTTTTCCAACAAAAATATTACCTATAAAGCCAGAGCAGAATTGTGGTGGGTCTCCGAGCAACACACAGCATTGCTTCATTTCTGAATGAATCCGTGTTTCGGGTGAGCCAATGGTTTAATAACCAAGCCATTTAGTTTTTTATTTAGACTATCATTTAATTGAAAAAATTATTTTATATTTTGAGGGTAGTTTGCTTAAATTTTTTATTCTGTTTACTGACATTTATTAACCCTCGTGTCGTTTCAAACCTGTATGACTTTTTTTCTTTTACGAAACATAAAAGAAGATATTTTGAAGAATGTTAGTAACCAAAGCATTTTGGTCTGTAAAAATATCTAAATACCAATTCAGATGCAGCGTCTTTAAAAAAAGCATGGCCGTTGTAGCCTTATCTGTAATAAATTATATGTTGAATCAAATAAACTAGTTTTCTAGTATTTTTAAGTAAATGTCTTTTAGGGGGTAATTTCTCAGCCAAATTTGATGTGCGATTAATTAGTGATTAATTAGATTAATTAATCGGCATATAATGTAATGTAATCATATATTGTCATGTAATTAATTTGATTAAAGATCGTAATTGCTTGGTAGCTCTATATTGTATATAAAACATTTTTAGAATGATATATTGCTTACTGTTTTTGAAATTAAGTCGTTTGCATTATGTATCTGTATGATATCCGAATGACCGACTTTATTTACGTCCAGTATAAAACGAAAACGAAAAAAATTAACACAAAACTGAATTGAATAACTTTTTTTTTTTTAATTCTTGCACACTGTCCACAAAATAGTATATACTTACTATATATAGTATATACTGGCGTATAGAGTATATAGTATATAGCAGTCGCAGTACACTAATATTCCATTTTAAACATAGTCATAGTCATGTGAGAATGTTCTAAGTTGGACTCACTCTCCTGGTCCAGCACAATAGCAGTAACACTGCTGCTGGTTGGTCAAGTGCTGCGGGTCCCAGTCTAAAGATGACAGCTGATAGGGCAGCCGCACTTTCATGATCTGCATGAGCCGCGCGAAGCGTCCTCTTTTCAACGCTCCCCCTCTCTAGGACAGAACACAGATCGTCATTACAATGTATCTCACCTCTCCGTGACATGCGCTCTCCTGTCATGTAAGCACATTTAACAGCGATTTCATCAGAAGATTGAATTTGGAGAAGACCCGCTGAAGGAAGTCATTAATATTTGCTGCTGGGGGGGGGGGTTGGTGAATATGAATTTATCTTCAAATCAGCATGTAAGGCCTGTGAAGCGAGCGCGCTGACAGACGGATTAAAGCACAGGCCCATTTAACGCAGCTCTACCACCGACATCACCTGCAGAGTGCTGCAATGTAATAAACACGCAGTCAAGTGCAGTAAGCCATGGATACCCTTTACACCTCAGAGCAAGATTAAAGCCTTGTCAAAGCCATGCCATTTGAAATAGACCTTGAATGCCGACGTTGTCCGTGTTTCTAAATATTCACTTCGGGATTTAAGCAAAGTACAACCTTTGTTGCGACTGCAAAGACACATTGGCGACATATCCAGCTACTGGGGTCAACTTCAGGTTCAATGGGTGGTGTGTGGCACTCCGGATGATAACCTGGGGGAACAATGGATCAAGAAAAAAACTGCAACATTTGTAATATATTACTTTATACACAAGGCCTAAAAATGAATATAAGACAAATAAAATGAAAACCAAAACCAAAGCTTTAAATCTGCAGGTCTGTATAATCCACACAAGCAGTTTCTATTAGTCGGATTACCGTGGCGACATTTGAGGCAGTTTACGAGAGGTTCTTTAAGAGGCGGAGCGTCACAGATACAGCACACATCCTCTCCTCCTGAAGAGACTGAACACAAGACACAAAAAACAGGGCCATTTACTGGACAGACGCAACTAGATGCTTCAAGATATCTAGCACACACCAACATTTCTTGATCTTTAGATTAACAAAAAGGTCACACTTTTTATTAGGTGACTTTAACTACTATGTAGTTACAACAAAAAATGAGTACAATGTGCTTTTTGTGTTCACTTTTGCTACTATTGAGGTTAGGACATGGGTAAGGTTAGAGACAGGTTTGGTAGGTTTAAGGGTGTTGTAAAGGGTTAGTTCGACCAAAAATAAAAATGCTGTCATTAATCACTCCCCCTCATGTCGTTCCAAACCCGTGAGATTTTCGTTCATCTTCGGAACACAGATGAAGATCTTTTTGATGAAATCTGAGAGCTTTCTGTCCCTCCATTGACAGCTACGCAACTACCACTTTGACGCTTCAAAAAGTTCATAGACATTGTAAAACTAATCCATATGAATTGAGGGGTTTAGTCAAAATTTCGCTTCATGAACATAAACGTAATGATGGCAATTAACGCCTTTCACGGTTCAAACAAACAGGGCTGTGCAACCGGGCTCGTCATGTGCGGTTCAAGGGTTACTCTTTTGGTGTATATCGATGCGTAAGGCCGTCTGCCGGAAGCCAGTAGTCGATAAAGTTTTAAATATGGATATTTTACTTACACCATTGCATCGCTTCACTTCAGAAGGCCTTTATTAACCCCCGAAGACGCACCGTGGAGCACTTTAATCATGAATAGATGCACTTTGATGGACTTCCAAAGACATACAGCCATTCACTCCCATTTTCAAGCTTGGAAGAGCCAGGACCTTTTTTAATATAACTCAGATTGTATTCGTCTGAAAGAAGAATGTCATATACGACTAGGATGGCTCCAGGGTGAGTAAATCATGGGTTAATTTTCATTTTTGGGTCAACTATTCCTTTAAGGTGTAAGTGAAGGCTCAACAGTGTAATAACAAGTAATTACAGAAAATTAATTACAGATGTATTTACATGCATGCATTTTTAAAATATAAGTACAGTGTAAAAACTGTAGTACAGTAGTAGTTAAAGCCACCTAATATAAAGTGGGAAAACAAAAAATACACAAATGAAAAATAGTCCTATATATTAATGCACTACACAGTTTCTCAAATTATATATAATGTAAAAGGTGATGTGAGCCATTTTTTAAATGTTAAAAAAGCATCCCAATGAGCCTGAGACAGCAACACTGGCTCAACCAGTAGTGTGAGTTTGGGGCGGGACTATATGTATGATCGACCAATGGCAGAGAGGAATAGTTTTAGGGAGACTTTTTTATTTTATTTTATTTTATTAGCAATTCCATTTGAGGACATTGTGATACAACAGAAAAAAAAATTGAAAAAAAATTTAGAAAAAAAATTTAAGTTAAAATAAACGCAATGCTTTGTTTTATTAGAATTCTTATTAGTATTTTGTAAATCACTCCTAATTCTTTCATAAGGCGTAATTTTTGATGCTATATCCAGGGTTTATCACAAAATCTGACTAGAACATGTCTGGGTCATATTTCATTCCAGAACAAAAAGAAATATTAAAGAAATTATTTTTTTCTTATAGAACAAAAAGCCTATTTTTCACCACGTTTTATTTTAATAGCACATTTTGCATCCAAAATCATATCATTGTAATGAAAAAATAAATCTCATTCTCATTTCTATGATGAAAAATAAGTAAATTATATACAGTACTTAAGTTTTTTACTTACAGTATTTAAAGTATTTATACATCATGGCAGTGTTTGTTGTATTCATTTATGTTGATTTGTCTTTCATTTATGTTGATTTATTTGGAAATAAAGTAAAAAGTAATGATTAATGAGACTCACTATTAAAAAAATACAAAAAATACAAAAAAGTTTGAAAGTGAAAGGCATACATTAAATAAGATAACAATTTAATGAAAATGTCACAATGACAATGAGAATTTAATTAAAAAAAACCTTGACAGATTTAAAAACAGCACACTGTTTTTTTTTTTTTTTACTTTGGTTTTTGGATGTTTTTACTTACTTTTTGAGTTTGAATTTAAAGTTTATCCACTTACATGAGTGGATGTCTTTCCTGAGGACCCAGAATTCAGAGTTATCCTCAAATCTGATCAAACAGCACTGCTTGACACTGTCCACCTGAAAAATAAATACGATACAGTTAAATATAAAAAAAAACTACAATGATCTATAAATAAATAAAAACCACAGCAAGTCACATAGTTTAAAACTTGCTTCCCTCTCTCTGCTAGTGTCTCTTTCTCTCTTCCAGACAAACTTTGAGAAAAAGAAAGAACAAACTTACTCGTTTGACATTGCCAAGGTACAAAAGTCCATCGCTCCACCTGGCTAAAACATCCTCTCCTTCACTGACTCCCCCCATCCTGAAGAGCGCGCGAAAGAAAGATCAAAAAAAGATCCAGAGAGGTTAAAATGTGTTTCCACACAAGCAAACAGCGGCAGCCTAAAGGGTTAAACTCTGTGCATAGCGACAGTATACAGTACAGTGGGATAAATGATGAAGAGTCAATGCACATTGCAGTGCCACACATGATCAAAAACACTGGCTGCCATATGCAACGAACTATAATATATGCAGATGCCACAACAATGCATCAAAGAGCGCACAATTGATTGCATGCAAAATGCATGCATGCCAGATGTGCATAATCAATGCACACACAACTCATCTGAGCAGACACATATGATGGCACGCGCATGCACATATCAATTAACACGCATGACATATCATACGTGGACGGGATGTAGGCTACCTGTGTTAAGTGTTCTGCTCTGCTGGGGTCACAGAGACGGGGACGAGATGTCAGACTCACATGAAATGCCTGATGCCCGGTGTTGTTCTCCGTCTCAATCACTGTCCCGAATAATCGGCGCGTTTGGAGAGTCGCGGTGGATCAAACGCGCGTCACTCAAACCATCAGTGCGCAACCGTCTGTCCGTCCGTCTTTCTCTCTGTCTGTCGGGACATGTTCCCAGCCCTCCTCTGTCTCTCGGATGATGCTATCAAGCGTGTTTATCAGGGAAGCGGCATGAGAATCAGCCAGAGAGAGACGCCATCATAATCTCTGCCTCTCTCTCTATCTCTCCTTCGACTTGTTGTGACGCAGACATAAAACACAGGGAGATGGAGAGGGAGGGATATCCTGAAAACACCTTCACATCTGTACGACTGACCGACATCCCACCGGATTGAAAGCCGGCACGACCACATGCGCCCGACCCCACAGCCGCTCGGCCAATGCGCACACGCACAGCGGATCATTAGGGAAAGTTTGGGGATGTAATTAGTCCAGCAGAGCCGCGCCGAGGACTTTTTGGACTGGAGAAAGTTTGAAAATGCCCTTACGTGCCGGGAAAAAAAATGTGGCAACGCTGTTACGCGCAGCCTTTCTTGAAAAACAGATTTGAAAAGAGAAAACCCGCGTCATAAAAAAAAAAAACAATTTTAAAAAATACAATGATGATAAATGATAAATAAATCAGTGTGGGTAAATAATAATAATAATAATACAAAATACAAGAAAGAAACGCTTATGTACACAATATTTATTTAAAGTAAAATGTTAGGCGATATGATAAAATGCTTTGCATTATGCATTTTTTAAACAGAATTGTGTATTTGTTGCAATAAATGAACATGAAACACAAAAAGTGCAATATATAATACATGATTAATTATCAATAAATTATACATGCATAAACACACACACACACACACACACACACACACACACACACACACAGTTATTTCAGTTATTTCACTTGGATATTGTATGTACAATAATAGTATACAACTGTAATAATAATAATTATAATTATAAAGTAATAAATAAATTAAAAATATTTATAAATAAATGTATCTGACACCCTGACTGTATTAATCGACCACCATGGTCTAATTGGTAAATAAATTATACAACTTTATCTAATATAAATCTACTACTTCTACGTCTACTTTCACGGTAGATGCGATTTGATAGCACTAATTTTTATATACACACACACACACACACACACACACACACACACACACACACACACACACACACACACACACACACTCGTGTGCACATTATTACAGTTGTATACTATTATTGTACATACAATATGCAAGTGAAATAACTGAGATCACTTTTGTTTTACATTTTTATCGAAATTTTGAAGACGAAATTTGTTTCATGTTGCAAAACAGCCGACTGGTAACACAAGTAGCCTAAATGAGGTAGATCAAAAGAAAACAAATTCATGGTATATCAAACACATCTGTGTAACGCATATTGTGTGATGATGGTAGTGCAGGAATGTTCAAAATGGCCTCTAGCGTGTCTTTTTTAAGCGGTTTTCTGAGAGTCCAGCAGGGGGCGCTAACACAAAAGATGCAAAGAGACTGGCTTCGTTCGTTCCTTTGTCAAATTACAGCTAACTCAAAACAGTCTGCGTTTAGTATTAGATGCTTTCTAACTTAGTGATTCTTCATACAAACGTGAAAGAGTTTTGGGTAACAACATACCTTTTGTATAAGTTGCCATGCCATTAAGAGAGCAGGCCTAAAGAGCTTGATGGGAGTGATAAATTATTCATAAACACCAAACCACTGTTTTAATTAGTCCACTCCAACGAATTGAATGCATAGATCACATTACCAATGCTTTTATTCACCATAACATTCTTTTAATAAACACAGAAATCTCCCTGAGATGCTGAAGTCTTGCATAACACAGTTTCTAACTCCATAACAGACGGATACTGACAAACGGTCACAATATGGTTTCTTGTGCATGTAGGCCTACAGCCGCTTTGTTTTAGAGTGGAAAATTATGAGCTTATTCACCAACACAGAATTTAAAACCTGTTGTAATTTCCAGACATTTATTGTTATAATAAACAGAACAAGTAAGAAGAACTTAAACAAACACAGAAGGTAATTCTATAGTTTTTCTGAATCCCCTTGGGCTGCTAATTTATGCCATATGTGGAGTACTATAACTGGAAATAAATGATAATAGACTGTAGTATGATGTTTATTTGGTGACTAAAGCAATTGATTGGTTTCCACTGCAAGGTTTACTTGCATGCTATTTTTTGTCCTTATTTTTGTTGTCTTCTCTTCAAGGCTCTGCCATAAAAATATTGCAAGGTCAGAGTGGAGTCCACAGCTGACACTCTGCTCAAGGATTAGCTTTAAATAATCACCCTGCTAGGAACTGCACAGCCATTCACACGCATTAATCATTTACATCAAAACTTCAACACCACTGGCCACTTAAAATTCAGGCCGTGAAACAACACCAGGCAATAAAATACAACCTTGACAAAGTGTGAGGATACACACACACTCATGCACATGCACACACGCATGCACACACACACACACTCACTACACGCACACACACACAGCTAAATGGGACTTTTTATTGACATTCTTCATAAATAAAGCTAATATTTATAATGTGGTAGTTATACACATAACATAAAAAAGAGAGAGAGAGAGAGAGAGAGAGAGAGAGAGAGATTGCAAAAAACAAATTATATTTTGAATAATGTTTTATTTTAGATGAATGAGGGGAATAAAGTGGCTGGAGGAGAAGCTAAAAATTAGGTAACACTTTATGTTAAGGTGACGTAAACGTTACATGCACTTACTATAGTAATAACAGTAAATTATGCATAATTACAAGTAACTAACCCTAAATCAAACCCTAACTCTATAAGTACATGTAGTTAATTAATATTACTCGGTGGCCTAGTACTTATTTGAGTAAGTACAACTATGTCACCTTAAAATAAAGTGTAACTGATCATTAAAAAATAAAATAATTTTATTTCAGATGAATGAGGGAAATAAAGTGGCTGGAGTAGCATAAATATTTGCAAAATAACTACAAAAAATAAAAGATTTTTTAGATAATTCAGATATTTTTTATTCAAATGGCTGAGGAAAAAAGTGGAGTATAGTGCAACAAAATGAAATAATAAAATAAAATAAAGGTAATTGCAAAAATATAAATGTAAATGATATTTTAAAATTAATTATTATTATATAATTAATTACATAATTATATAATTATAAATTAAGTATTTTTAGTACAGATGAATAAGGGAAATTTAGTGACTGGAGTAAAGCAGCAAAATAAAAAAATATGTATAGCCAATAATAAAATAAGTAAGTAATTGCAAAAAATAAATAACAGATGATCATTTAAAAATAAAATTAGTTTATTTCAGATGAATGAGGGAAATAAAGTGGCTGGGGTGGCAGTATATATATATATACTGTTTTTTTTATTAAAATGGTGGAGAGGAAAAAGAGAGGATAAAGTAGCAGTGCAACACAAAATAAAATGTATTAAAAGTAAATGCAAAATATAAAAAAATAAATGTCAGATATAGTAAAATATATATATAGTAGAGCGAATATATATATATATATATATATATATATATATATATATATATATATATATATATATATATATATATATATATATTGATTAATAAAAGAACATGAAGTAGAGTAACTATGCAGAGCGTCAAAAATAAAGACGCTCCCGTTGCATTGGGAGCTTCCAAACAGCTTCGTCAAGAAAGCTAGTTCTGTCGCGACGCGTCCGGGGTGTAGATCAGCGACGCTGCTGTGAAGAGGCTCTGAATTTACCGGGCAACGCTTCATCAGTGCGTCCAGCCAATGACCACACGCGCTGGAGCAACGGCAGGAACTGCGCCCAACGCGCCGCTCGCGCGTCACCAGCGCACTGAACGCAACGCAGACCTCACCAACACGCTCAGCTCGCAGCCTTCATCGGGCCGATAAGCGTTGACGGGCGAAGCAGGAGAGGAGAGATATGGAGGCACAGAAACTCTGACTTCCGCGGAATCTACACGCAGGGGCGGATGGACGTGATATCGGTCTCCTAACAGGTACGTTTGCGCTTCGGTCTGCTGAGAACGCGCAGAGGTGTTTTGTGCCTACGAATGTAGAGAGAGGATGTGCTGTCCTGTATGAGGGCTGTTACTACAAACTGTAAGTTCACGAGAGAAAAGTCCTTAATAAAAGCGTGCGAGACGAACTTTGACTATTGCTGACATTTAATGACAGTACATGGAAATGTATGTTGGAAATACTCATAGGTACTTCCCTGATAGATTCAGTAAACTGGAAATAGCGCAGTTAAGCTGAGTGCTTTCCGCAGGGTTAGGGACAGATGAAAGAAAGCTTTATTTTCCTGTTAGGTTTGACCTAATTCAGTCTTGTTTTGCACACTAATACTTGCACATGTTTATCCCTGACTAGTGAATGGATGCATTCAAAAGAGCAGTTAAAAATCTGGCTTGTTTATGAACTTGCACTTGTTTGAAAGACCTTAAAGATTTGGGTATTTGCTGTTTGTGACAATGGCACTGTGAGCTGCGCTCTTCCATCCGTCTCTTCCTGAAAAAGATCTCTATCTGAAGCCTAATATAAATACCAGTGAGGGAAAGGAGACGAGGCAAGGGAGGGACCTGAATTCAAATTTGAAGTTGTCTCTTGGCAAAGGGAAATGTAAATGATGAAAACAAATGATCTACCAGGGCGAATGACTCCCTGTTGCTGCTTGTTCCTCTCCAACTGACCTCAGTTTTCTTTGTATGGGCCAGCGGCACCATCATGCTCCCCCGTAGTATGAGAACATCTGGAGTCGAGCTGCCTGGAGTGGGTTCGAGAGAAGTGCCTCTCATTGGGTATCGACCCCTACAGGCAGAGGTCCACGGACCTCCGGATCAGCTGTGGAGGGAGAATGAAAACAGGAATGCAGATCACACGCAGGTAAGATGGCAATGATGTCATGATTCACTCCTTATCGTCATTAATATATTATAATAATATAACGAGGGATCAGGAGGAGATGTCACACCTTTGGTAGGATCTAATCAATACAGGGAGATGTAAACATGGAGTAAGTACTGCCGTGTCTGTGTAACCTGCAGGGAGAATGTAAAATCAATGCGTATAAATGAAAAATAGCTTGTGGTCAGTAAGCTTTTTAAAAAGAAATTACTGTAAGACTTTTATTCAGCAACAGTTAAAACATTTATAATGTTAAAATAAATTAAACTTCAAATAAATGCTGTTCTTTTGAACGTTCTATGCATCAAAGAATCCTGATATTATTACGGTTTCCACAAAAATATTGAAGGCAATGTTTATCTCTTTTTTTTAAACTATCGCTGCATCTGAATATGCCTTTTTCCATTCTATAAAGTGGGCAAAAAACAATATGTGAGCCAAGTAGTATGTCCGAATTCATAGTATTCATAAAACAGTAGCGAAAAATACCCAGATGACTTATTACTACTTCCGGCGAGATTCTGAAGTGGTCATACGATGGAAACTTTACTATCCCATGATGCCACTGGAGAGAATTTGTGAATGGAGGTGAAGCAACACAACTGATGCTGTAGGTCACATGACGGTAACAACATGGCGGATGAAGTACGTCTGAAATTCATTCGTTCTACACACATTCATACTGTATTTATACACTGCCCGGACAAAAAGCCGCTATTTGGATTTCAATAGGCAAATGCTTAAGAGTCTAGGATATGCTAGAAACATAATAATCACTGCAAAAATGATCCAATCATAGACTCTTAAGCACTTTCCTATTTAAATCCAAAAATCGACTTTTTGGTAAAAAGTAAGTTTCAAACCAAACGTAGCACCCACTATACAGTATGTGATTTTGGATGCGGCATATATCATTATCGTGACCGTTATAGTTATCGTCCTTGGTGTGAACAGGAGTTTTAGAGTGTATTTGTAATAACCGATATTTTTTTACACCCATATTTACACAAAAGGGCATTTTTGTCAGCTTCTAGGACATTTTTGCATTTTAAAGTTCTGGTTAATTTTTAACCTTGGTTACAGCACATGAATACAACCAACAACAACATAATGTGATACAAATATTTCTTGGACCAGGTCTTCCTCATTGGGTTTCCTTGCTTACCCTTACAATGCGTTTCTATGCCTAAGAGAAGGGCACACATTTATCACACAGTACATGTGTTTTGTCTTACTGAATGCATTAGTGTTTTGTATCTTAGATCAGCTTTCACTTGTGTATTAAACCTTGAAACAGGATATTCAGCTGAGTTGTGATCCTTTCACAGTGTTTTCATCTGAAGTGTTGAATGCTTCGTTCTCATGAGACACATAATCATAAGGAAACTGAAGTTGGTTGGTTCTTAGAAAAGCTGCTTTTAGTTTGACTGAAGGAGACAGTAACAAGCTGCAAATGTTCGTTTAAAGGGGATCTATTACATAACTAACTGTGGTAAGGCCAGAAAGTTAATAAAATTTAAATACACTCATCTGGCGCTCTCCGATTGACCTGCTTTGTGTTTGTTTTAGAAGTACTACGATGGGGTGGTGAGTTCCTTATCAGTCTAAGGCAAAAGCTCTCGTGCACAGCTGATTGTGACTCCACCTGCTATTCTCTCATGCTGTTTATACACCGGCAGCTGATGCAGGCGGGCTTGAGATTACACGTCAAGTAGCTTACATACATATCAAGTGTTTCCTTAAAATCAAAGGAGCTTTCAAATTAGCAACGACCACTTATTATACATTTTTGGCATTTAAGAGGTCATTGCACTATAAAAGTATCCTGCAAGTTTCAGAACTGAACTTCCTTGTTAGTTCAAAAACAGCTTTTATAGCAGCCAAGCTCAGAAAATGACTTGTTTCGGATTTTGTCACATTATTACGTCATAGTGCGACGAAAGACCGCCTCTGCAGAGGAAGATCAACGCCTACTTCTACATCATTGCCACTTTAGCCCCGCCCACCAATTTGCACATATCATGTAGTAGTAAATACGAGAAACACAGGAACACTCCGGCAACAAAACGATAGAGACGTCTCTGAGGATTACAAGACGTTTTGAAGTGGCCAGTTGTGGAAAAACACAGTGCCTTCCTTGTGACCCTAACATTAAGAAAGCGTGGATGAATTTTATTTTTTAACAGTTCCAGTCAGATGCATCAGTAAGACACTGTTTCGTTTTTCGCTTCATTTTACTGTGGATTTAACAAGACACAGTTTGACGCAAGCTTTATATATATATATATATATATATATATATATATATATATATATATATAAAAAATAATATATAAATTATATATAAAATAAATAAATGTATATAATTTAAGTAAACAGTGCTTTTTATTTCATCATTATTATTAAAATGACAACGTAATGATATATGTAAATAAAATAATTACATAATTATATATAATTATATAATAACAAATAAAATAAACACAGAATATATATAAATTATATATAAATAAAAAAATTAAGTAAACAGTGCTTTTTATTTCATTATTATTATTGTCATTATTATCATTATTATTAAAAAACTCAAGTAGCCTTCAAGCATTCTTCCACAGCATTTAAATTATTAATATAAAAGTATATGTTTATTAGTTGTTTAATGATAATAATTTATTGTTATTTATTTATATTTTTATATATCAGATCAAAGAAGAAACAGTGCTTTTTCTTTAATATAACTGAATGAACATATACAGGTATGTAATTGTAGTATTGACTTATATTGGGAAGAACGCAATTGAGAAAATCAAGAATCGTTCACTGAAAAACCCATATTGATCAACAACCTCTAATCTGAATATTGAGCATGTGTCCGTGTCTGTGGTGGTCAAGGTTCTGGACTGCTTTCTTGTCACAACATCCTGAGTATTGACTAGAAATTGCTACACCAAGGTAAAACTCATTCAACAGTTGGGTTCCCCGGTCTAAAAACAGAAGCCCCGCTGGCTCATACAGTTCACTGTAGTAACTTCCCTCCTGTACAGGTCACATGACCAGCTCGCAGCTCTTTGGTAAATAATGCAAAAGTCCAATACGAATCACACTGGCTCTTTTGTGGAGAATTGCTCAGATGACACAAAAGCAAGGCCAGAGTAGTCTCAACAGGATGAAACTAGATCCGGCCCTTTCTTGATTCTTTAATGACTGTGGCAGGATGCATATGTGTAGGTCAAAATGTGTTTGCAGTCATCACCGTGCAACTTCCTTGTGTGTGTATCTGGGTGTAACATAAAAACAGAGAGAAAGAGGGAGGGAGATAAGTTGAGGGTGGAGAGCTAGGAGGGCTATATAATTGTTTAGCTAAAAACAAAACCTCATCTGACCCAGTTTGTCTACAGAGCGCTCATTATGTCCCTAGACGGTGCACCGCGGGCCACATGAAGCACCGTGTGTCACGCAGAAACGGCTGCGAGGAAATGCCAGCACTGCATCGACCAAACCTCTCAACAACAGTGTGGAAATGTTTGACTGATTTCCATTAAGCTGCATTGTGATGGTCAGTGGCAACCGCTCAGAGCCAGTCACGTGTGATTTCCATTAGCAGAGAAAGAGGAAAAGTTGGTCGATGCAGTAATAGATGAGAACACAAGAAGAGGAGAGATAAAAGAGAGAGCGAGACGAGGTATTCATAAAGGAGGCAGAAACAATAGGTATCTGTAAATGGCTCCCTTGTGATGTATTTACGATGCGTCTCAGTGAGAGTGCAGCCGGCGGAGACATAAGGTTTTTTAACGTCTGGGAGGTATTCGGGGCATTTTCATTCATAACTCACAGACTACTCCGAATATACCTGTCCTAAGGATGGCCCTGATTGCTATACTATTTAATATTCATTCATCCCCCCCCCCCACACACACTGTTGTCAGTCAGGAATATATTTTTAAAGCGAAAGTCTTTAAAGGGATAGTTCACCCCAAAATTAACCGAATCAAGGACTCAAATACAGTATTGACAACCGTATTCTGCTGCAGTATTAACATGGCATGTCATCATCACGCTGACCTGTTTGTTACTAAAAGAAAATGTGTTTTTGTTTACAGTTGCCTTCTGTTACAATTGGCCCAATCTCCCCTACTAAAGTGGAGAGAGGATAGTAAACACAGAGCAGCTGATATTGTCTCTGGAAATTCTATAGAGGTTTTCTTGTTCACCCTCCCCTGAGGCTAACACTTGTGAGTAAGAGTGTGTGGGGGGAGGAAGGGCAGCATGACATGACAGCATGTCCTGTTTCCTGTGTTTGTCCAGTTATAATGCACTTCCTGCTGCCCGAGAAAAGACATGGAAACTCACAGCTGGTTTAACCTAAAGGCGAAACACAAAGTTTTCAAACGTACCCAAGAGTGAGTGTGGATTTCACAACATTATATTAACAGCTACTGTAAACGTGTGTGTGTTAATGAGCTGATGAGGTTAATGCCAAACCTGACTCAGAGAGGATTGGTAAATGTTATCGAAATGAAGAAGTTTTGCACCTTGTGTTGCATATATCAAAGAAGGACTCAGTATAGCAAAGCAAATACACCAACCAAACTATCTACTGAATGCAAAGACACAAACTTTTGTTAGATGTGATTAATCGATTTGACAGCACTAATATATACATATATATATATATATATATATATATATATACATATATATATATATATATATATATATATATATATATATATATATATATATATATATATATATATATATATACACACTACCGTTCAAAAGTTTGGGGTCAATTTGTTTTTTTTTTGTTTTTTTTAAAGAAATTAATACTTTTCTTCAGAAAGGACGCATGAAATTGATATAAAGTGACAGTAAAGACATTTATAATAATGCAAAATATTTATTTTCTTAATGAAATGCTTTTCTCTTGAACTTTCAAAGAATCCTGAAAAAAATGAATCACTGTTTGCACAAAAATATGAAGCAGCACAACTGTTGTCAACTGTGATAATAATCATAAATGTTTCTTGAGCATCAAATAATCATATTAGAGTGATTTCTGGAGGATCATGTGACACTGAAGACTGGAGTAATGATGCTGAAAATTCAGCTTTGATCACAGGAATAAATTACATTTTAAAATATATTCACATAGAAAACAGCTGTTTTACATTGAAATAATATTTAACAATATTACTGGGTTTGTTTTGTATTTTTAATCAAATAAATGCAGCCTTGGTGAGCAGAAGAGACTTCTTTTAAAAACATAAAAACTCTTACCGACCCCAAACTTTTGAACGGTAGTGTATGTACACACACACACACACACACACACACAGAGACTTTTATGTTAGATGCATTTATTCACGATTAATCGATTTGACAGCACTATCAGAAAATTTAGATTTGTTTACAAAAAATCCCAGAACATCCTAGTAATGAAAAATGTTCAAATTTCTTAAAACACACTAGAACTTTTTAAAACACCTTAGAAACTGCACAGCAATGCCTTGGCAACAACCCAGAATGCATAGCAACATGCTAGAAACCACTCAGAACACCTGCAACAGCATAGCAACACACGAAAGCTATTTAAAACACCCTAGAAACTGCATAGCAATGCCTTGGCAACCACACAGAATCTGAATGGTTTCTAGCATGCTGCTTTGAAGATTGCTATACATTCTGGGCAGTCGCCAGGGTGTTGCTATGCTACAAATGGCAAAGCAGCATCTTGGCAACCACCGATCTACATACAGTAGCAACATGCTAGAAACAACACAGAGCACTCTAGCAACTGCATAGCAACACACTACAACTACTTAGAAACTGCATAGCAATGCCTTAGCAACCGCCCAGATTTGGAGTGGATTTTAGCAGATTGCTATACGCTCTGGATGGTTTCCAAGGTGTTGCTATCCTACAAACTTTACAGAAACACCTAGAAACTGCACAGCAACATTAAAAAACACTCATAAAACCCTAGCAATTGCATAGCAACACCCTGACAACCACACATAACACCATTAACATTGTGGCAGAGAGCTTTGCATGGGTTCTTCAGAAAATGTATGTTAACTTAGATTAACTATATTGCTATATATAACTACAAACTATATAAAATAGTTTTTTGGAATGAGATGGATCTTTCACCTTTTTAATCAAACACCCATACACCACAATTGCAGAAAAAAAGAAAAAAAACCTAGATTGAGGTGATCTCAAGGGATTGGTTTCAGCCAACTTTCAGTTCGGCTTAGACTAATATAACTTTATGTCTGTGGTTCGCCTGTGGCAGTGGCTCACCGTCAGCTGAAACATGGAACTCATCTGATTCATTACATAATCAACACTATAATATATAGAAAATGGGTTGTAATCAGTGTGGTCAATGCACGTCGCCCTCAGGACTGCATAAAGTGTTCCCAAAGCCCTTACACCTGCACAGCATGTCAACCTCTTTATGTCAATATGTGCATTTGGCCGAGTATCCCTTTTAGATAAACAGGTGTTGCCCTGTGTTTTATTAGCAGGCATTTGTCATGTCACGCGTTGCTTTTTAAAGAAGATCTCTTTTAAGATCAGGCGTAGAACGATGGCTGTTTTACGTACAGCAGTTGACGCAAAGGTTACCGTTCTTGAAATCTGAAGCAACACAGTCATGTGTATTTATTTACTCCGGCTTCATTCATTGCTTTAAACTTCGCCAAACAGGTTTATCAAGCATTTGTCTACATATTTAACGAACAGACCTATCAGTCATATTTCCCCTCAAAATCAAAATAAGTACTCATATTTGTATAAAGAAAAGAAAACCTATTTTTAGGATCATTTAGATTTTTTTCTACATTATTTGCATGAAAAAAAGGACATTAATGTATTATATTTTTTCATATCATATTATATTTTTTATTTATATATATATTTTTTAATTATATTTATATAATTATAATTATTCCCCAGAGGAATATGACCCAGAGGTTTTGTGATTCACCCTTGAATGAATGAAGGAGGAAGAGAGATATTGTGGTGCGAGTCTGTAACAGTGTAACAAGGAGTGCCCTTGTGACGTGTGTGTGTGTGTGTGTGTGTGTGTGTAGAGGGGGTTGACCTAGCGACAAGCTCAGGTGTGTTTGAAAGGCTCCATAACAGAGAGAGTGAGATTGGAGCGAAGAAGCGAGAAGACAGATTGAATAAGAATCTCACCGAATGAAATCAACACCCATCTAAGAACAGCAGCTAGAAAAACAGATTCAATCGAACAGATGAAAAGGCTTGAAGGAAATGCAGTTTTCCGGCAAACTCTAAGGATTTCAAGGAAGTTGGCAAATTTCTGCCTGTCTGGACTTGCTGAGTGGAAGGTAGCATTTTTCCTTGTGTTGTTTTTCAATTTGTGGCACACAACACTAAATGATTTTGAGCGAGATAACTGGAACTGTGGTAATGTTTGAATGTTTGGTTTGCTTAGGATTATGGCTTTTCTTTAAGTATCTTGTGTGCTTTGAAACAATTTAGCATTTAATGCACAGGCAAAATAGCTGCTTTTTTGAGTAAAGATCTTAAATTTGTATTCAAATTGAACATTGGTCTTAGAAAGTTATCAATGTGTGTCAGTCTTCCGCAAAGCATGTGGATGTCTCAGACACTTACTCATAACCTTGTCACTGGGTTTGTTTTTGGCCGTTGCCTCATGCATTTTTCATTTCGGAAAATCTCGGTCAGATGAGTTGATTAAATCAAAAGCATTCGAATACGCACGTCAGTTTAAGAGCTGCATGTTGAGGCAGAAGTTTGCATGAAGAGATTTCACTCCTACATTAAGTTTTTATTGGAGATAACATGTAAATGTGGTGCCGTAGAGCATTTAGGGTTTAAATGTCAAACCAGACACATTGGCCATTCATGCTTACCTTGCTTTAAATGCAGCCGTTGTAAGAATAGAAAGTGGAGCTTTGGCTATAGCTAATAGCACAGCTAAATAACTGGGCTGATATTTAGCCATTTCGAGATGAGGTTGAGTGCATCCTGACCAGCTCAACCAATGGTGTGAGTTTGAGGTGGTGCAATCTGTTTGTCCAACCAATGGGAGATGTGGGGAGTGTTCTGGAAACCTGTTGGAAAACAATCAGTTTTCACACTTGCAATTTATTTGATTGTTTAATCTCAATAATTAATTTTGCTACATGTTTGCATTTCCAGTGTTTACATTCAAAATCTATGCACTTACATTTTCTATCTGTGTTCTATTAGGGGGATCTATCCCCAATGAAGACCACATGGTACTGTCCACTGGACCTGGTAAGACTAGGTTTTTCCTCTCCCCCCCCCCCCCCCCGCCCCCCCCTCTTTTAACAGAATGTGTCAGCTACAGCAAAACGTAAATCTCTTAATGCGTTGTGTATGTGGTTGTGTAGCTGAAAGAATGAAAATCCAATGAAGGTATAGTCTCAGCCTCAGCTAGTATGCGTTGGGACTGCCCACAGTATGATCACTTTACCTTCTGATGCATATTGCACACAAAACATAAACATTTTTTAAAAATAGTGAGTAAAATATTTAATTAACTGTTTCACTACCGTTATAAAGTTTGGGGTCAGTTAGACTGGCAGCCTTAGCACTCAGTCGGAACGTAGCCTAAGATATTTAAATTAATACTTTTATTTAGCTAAGATGCATTAAATTGATCAAAAAAATCTATTTAAAAATGCTGTTCTTGTGAATGTTCCATTTATTGAAGAATCATGTTTTCCACAAAATTATGAAGGAACACAACTGTTTTCAACATTGATAATGATAAGAAATGTTTCTTGAGCAGCAAATCAGCATATTACAATAATTTCTGAAGGATCATGTGACACTGAAGACTGGAGTAATGATGCTGAATAAATGCAGGAATAAATTACATTTAAAAATATATTCAAATAGAAAACAGCTAATTTAAACTGTAATAATATTTTACAATAATAAGTATAAGAAACCTGTTTAAAAAAAAATACTAAGCCCAAACTTCTGACTGGTAGTGGTATTTCTGCGCAATAATGATTATTTATTACTTTTGGATTACAGTTGTGTATTCATTTAAATAGTTTTTTCCACACCAGGATATTAACATTTGGTATTGCAAACATTAAAATGGCAAGCAAAAACAAAAAAAATTGTGATTGATCACTTTTCATGTCAGTGAAGTGGACAAGTCTTGGCCAAAATAAACTGCCAACTAGAGCAGACTTTAATCAAAAGTTTGGCTATACAAGACAAACAATAAGTTTTTATTAAAATGACCCAGAGTGAGGCTCTTAACCACAAGATCTTGTAATAAGTGTACTGGAAGTCACTTTGGATAAAAATATCAGCAAAATGACTGCTTACTCACTCTGATCTCTCTCTGGTTCAGTCCACCGTGTCTGAAATGAAGGAAGACGGTATCATCTACACTGTAGTGGTGAAACAAGGGCGCGATTCCCCCACCGTCCCACGGGTAAGTCCCATCTTCCTGAGCCAGGCTCAATGCTGTGTCAGAAGTTCTGTCCTGACGTCTTCACCCCTCTCTTCCCAGTCCACAGCGTCCCGTTCTCAGCACGTCAAAGCAGGGACAGAGGAAAAGCTGGTCCTCCATCTCCTTCATTCCTTCTCCATGGGCGACTCCTCCTTCATCTCCATCTTCTTCTCCACCTATCGCACCTTCACCTCCACCCAGAGAGTGCTGGACATCATCATTGACAGGTAAAGCACCTGTACAGTTAGAGAAACACTTATAAAGTCATTGTCTTTCATATATCAAATACTGATGATACATTTGCAATGACAATTTGTGATATTAAATTCAGAAACATATACAGTAAACATAAAGCTAAGATCAGTTGTGTGATAATTTCTTGTTTTGTAATGTCTTGCAGCATTAGTCATGTCTTGTCAAGTGTTTTATTGTCATTACTCTACTGAGAATGGGGAAGAAACAGCATAGTGCAAACAAACATATACCCTAAAATATACAGACTAAAATGCATGTTTGAGAGGTTTTAACTGAAAGCAACTTGCACTGGCATATCTTAAAATATGTCAGTGCCATTGTTCTGCCTCAAGATGCACACCAGTAAAAAAAATGTAAAGGCATGTTTATAAAAGCTACTTAAATGCCCTAATTGAACGAAGGCCTAATTCTGGCTTAATCTGAGCCCTGTCTGTGAAACCGGGCCTTACTGTATGTTATGTTATGTATATAGACAATATAGCATTGAATTTTGAATAAATGAACTGATTCATTTGAATGATTGATCACTCAAAAATGTTCAATGACTGAAGTCCCTTTACAGCATTTTTATGCATCACAATGTTTTCAATGTTTTTTTCTAAAAGTATAATGCTGAATATTGCTATACTGGTAAAAAAAAAATGGATAAAAGAAAATTATCAAATATAATCCTTTGTGTTCATTTAGTGAAAAAGAGTGTGGAAAACATGCCTTATTAATGTTTACTTATTGCATTAAACATTTTTAATCTTCTCAACAACAATTAATATTACACACGCACACACACATCAACTATCATCAACATCCTCACAAATATTGAGATTGTTGAGCAATATCACCCAACCTTATGTACAACCCCATATCTAGAAAGGTGGGACAATTTTTAAAATGCAATAAAATCAATGTGATTGGGTGGAAATGCTGTTGTACAATATCACACAATTTGCAATAGTATTAATATAACAATTATTTTCAGTAATAACTGACTGTACATTAACCCTTAATTTTCATATGAACTATTTTCTAGGTTGGGAAATCCTCCTGGTGAGAACAAAAGTAACACTCGTCAAATGTTCAACAAGTATGTGCTACTGAACACTTCAAGCTATAAACAGAAATGAATACTAGCCGGTTATGACTGTATTGTGATAGTTACAGTATTGATGGGCATTTGCTGTGTTCAGGGCGGTGTGTACGGTGTTCAGCACATGGCTGAGTGACTATCCTGAGGACTTCCGCTCTCTGAGCGATCCCTCCTGCCTGCAGCGGATCGGCCCCCTGCTTCCAGAAGACTCCTCAGGGGCGGAAATCAGGGGCCGACTGCTGAGGATCACAGAGGAGCTGAGAGAGAAAACACTGCTGTCTGGCTCACTCTCAGGTCAGGATATTTGGCTCTTTAACAAAAGCAGTCCTACACCGTTTTTTTGTGCGTTTGTGACAGACAGTGCAGGTTATTGTGTCACTTGCAGCAACACAAGCTTGTCAGTCTCACTGTAAAGCCACCTGTTGCCACCTGTCACAAGAACATGGATTTCGTTCCTCATATTTTCATTTTGGTGGCAGGATTACTACATGAAGTTCTTGAGTTTTGAAATGAGGGGGAAAAATGACGTCAACAATGAGCTTTTCCTTAGTATGCAATTCTTAGATTTGATTGACTTAATTTGAATAATAATTTGAATGTCAAACTATCATTTTTATATTAAGGGTTCAAATGCTCATAGAAAACCTGGAAATCTTGGAATTTTAACATTGTTAGTGAAAAGTCATGGAAATTAATGCAATCCTAAAAAGTCAGGGACATTTCTATAGGCAATCTCATTATAATATTCTTCACTGGCTAGAAATTGTTCAATTTTTAAAAACATTGCAGTTGCAGTTTTAAACAATGAATTTTGTAAGCTTATAAAACAGTTGGCAAAGGTTTGGGTTGGTAAGATTAATGTGTTCTCTTTTGCCAACCAAGGCTGCATTTATTTGATAAATAATACAGTAAAAACAGTAATATTTTGAAATATTTCAATTTAACATTTCTATTCTAATATATGTAATGTCTGTGATGCGAAAGCTGAATTTCAGCATCATTACTCCAGTCATCAGTGTCACATGATCCTTCAGAAATCATTCTAATAATCTAATTTGCTGCTCAAGAAACATTTATTATTATTATCAATGTTGAAAACAGTCGTGCTGCTTAATATTTTTGTGGAAACCTTGATTTTTGCAGGAATCTTTGTTAAATCAAAAGTTCAAAAGAATAGAATTTATTTGAAATAGAAATATTTTGTAGCATAAAAGTCTTTACTGTCACTTTTGACCAATTTAATGCATCTTTGCTGAATAAAAGCATTCATTTCTCAATTAAAAAAAATCTTTCTGACCCCGGACTTTTTTATTTACTTTTTTTTTTTCATTTAGAAGCACATTTGCCTCTTAGCAAGCATTTATGTTGAGCTCTGACTTCTGGTTAGACAGACACAGCAGTCCGTATTGTCCACTTTGTCATATTCATTTCATACTGTATTTATCTTCTACAGATCCTAGCAAAGGCGTGACATCTCCTCCTGATCCCTCGGAGTTTGATGCCACCAGCATCCTGGGGTTTCCATCCAGTGTGATCGCAGAACAGCTGACCCGGATTGAGACCGTGAGTCTGATCATACCACTCACAAACGTTACCTTTACATCTGTGGAAAAGACCAGTGATTAGTTTGATACTAGAAATAATTATTTAAAGTAAAATGTTCCACAGCTTTCCACACTTTTTGAGGGCTTTGAACATCTTAGACCTGTCTGTAATATCCTTAAATGAAATCCTTTTGTTTTTACTTAAGGATCTATTTCTAAAGCTGGTTCCCTATCACTGTCTGGGGTCTCTATGGTCTCAGAGAGATAAGAAGGGCCAGGAAGGAGCGTGCTGGTCAGTAAGAGCCACTATCAAGCAGTTTAATCGCTTAACTAATGCCGTCACAGCCTCGTCCTTGTGGAACACGGGTCTGAAGAGCCAACAGAGAGCAAGACTGCTGGAGAAATGGATCAGTGTTGCAGAAGTAAGAGAAGTTTAACTGTAAACTCAGACACAGACACTGATGATGTCATCAGCCAGGATAAATGACTCACATGCGTGTGGTTTGTTTCCCAAACAGGCCTGCCGAACCAGGAAAAATTTCTCCTCACTGTACGCCATTCTATCAGCACTGCAGAGTAACCCAATCCACAGACTGAGAAAGACCTGGCATGAGACAGACAGGTATGCGTTTACTTGCATTAAAGGGATATTATTAAAGTCAACATTTATTTGTGTGAATAACAGCTTGGCCCATAGATTTTCCATCCATATGGCAAAAATATGTTCTGATATGTTTGAAATACATTTTAAAATATACAAAAATGGTCAAAAAAAATTATATTATATATTATACAAATCCATTTAGCATTTACTGAAAATTTATTTTAAGATTGGAAATTATTTTCTTGCCCCTTTTTTACATTTTAAAATAGATTTGGGCATTTAAAGAGTTAAGCAAAATAGATTTTTAATTTGAAAATGTGTATGTAAAATATAATTTTTTTTGTAAAAAATATAAAAACTTTTGTTGCTGTATAGGATTGTAAGTGCATTACAATAGCTTGTTTTTACAAATTATTTTCAATGGTAATATTTTAGTTGTATTTAATCTGGAATATTCCTTTAATCCATAAAGTCATGTTTAGTTATTATTCCCATTTGCATTGATACGCAAGATATGATGCATGGTATATGAGAATGTTGCATACTTTTTAACAATAGCAGCACAGAATAACCTAAAGTATGTTTCTCTATGCTGACAGAGAAGCTGTGAAGAGATACGAAGAACTTTCTGACATCTTCTCAGAGAAAGACAACTACTCCCAGAGCCGCGAGCTCCTCAAAGAGGTTAGTCACACCACGACACAAAGCAGCCAATTCAAACAGTGTTTTCGCTAATGTTATTAGAGAGCATGGCGATGCATTGATGGGAAAATATCAGGCCAATCGATGGTCAGTGCTTCATCGCCGTAGAGAACGGCATCAATTTAGCGTGGCCTGAAGGGAGGAACTGATGACATGAAAAGAACGAGCAATCACAGATTCGGTGTGAGATTGTCTTTTATGCACTATGCTTGTTGAGTAATTCAACAACATGCCTGATTTGCATCATACAGAGACAGAGTTTAATTGAATTATTTATGCCTCTGTAACAACATGCACAACATTCATTTTCATTCTACAGGAGGGGACTTCCAAATTTGCAAACCACGACACTAAAATGAACAACAGGAGATTTACAGGGGTAAGCATCCTTAAATATCACACACACACACACACACAGTTCCTCTTTAGCATAATCAAATATACTTAAAGCTGCAGTCCGTAACTTTTTTGGGTTAAAAAGAATCCAGAATAAATGTTTGATCAAGTACATAACCAGCCAGTGTTTTAAAACTATCTGCTTACCGTAGCTCGATTCAAAACGGTAAGCTTGTAATAATGTTTTTAATTCCAATGGTGCTGGTGGATTTCTGCGGGAAATTTGAGCATGTCTTTGCGTCATTACGTCACATCTGTACACAAGGAGGAATCTCGGCTAGTAGGCTATATTGCGTGTGAGGATGTTGGAGGTGGAGATAGCCTTTTCTCACAGCACTTGTTATAATTAAACATCAATTTGATGGCGGATACAGAAACGTTGAAACGACAATCACCAGTGACAACTGCAGATTCACCCGTTGTAAAATGCAAAAGACTTCGTTCGGACCTCGAAGTGGCTGCAGAAATAAAGAGACTGCAACCGGCCCATGCGAAAATAAGGATAATATCGGAAGGGCATTAAATGTAGTCACGCAATGCTGATGTTGTTAACATTAGCAATTTTAGAACAAAGTATAATTTGCACGGTTTGACGTGATATGATAAGCGATCGTTAGATTTAATCAGCGATTTACTGCAATGCTTTTTTTCTCTTAGTTGGTCAGAACAAAATGGATGTTACTTGTTCAGATGACATTTTACGTTGAAAATTCTTATGTTGGTCATACATCCAAAAAGCAGAATCTGTAATTCCGAATGCCAGAATCCACACTGGCGCGGTGACTGCACATTCTCCTCAAAACATTGGATTCATCAGCGCTGTGCAGTGCTGAGGCACAACCCACGTAAAGTTGATAATTCTGCAAATAACTGCAATTGCAGATTTCGAACAGAGATGGCAAAAAAGAGAAAAAACTACGGACTGCAGCTTTAAGTATATCTTAAGTTGGACCTCTGCACTATTTCTGGATAACTAAAGTACAATAAGCGCAAAATCAGTTGTTCCAATTTAGCAGACTAGCAGAAGTATATCAATTTAGTATATTAAAAGTACAATTGCAGGGTACATAAATATGTAAATGTATTTGTAGTATACTTAGCATAAAATAAATGTATTCCTCTCATTTTAGTATATTTATTTTTCACTAGGGTAATTTAATATTATCACAGTGTTATGTGCCGTTTCTAATCTTTGATGTATACCGAAACAAATCCGCCCCTGAATGCTGTATTTCTTTTGCAGTCGTGTGCTCAGGGAACTGTGCCATACCTGGGCATCTTCCTCAGAGATCTCACCATGCTGGACACTGCAGTCAAAGACAGATTGGAGGTGATGTATAGTTCTCAGCTCGCCATGAAACACAATTAACAGAAATATACAAAATAGACAGCATCCGCAGCACATCCAGCTGTGAGGTATAAAAATAGCAGTGGTTTCACAATGTTTGTCAAAAATTATCTGATAGGATAGAGATGTGTCAAAGCAAAACTAACAACTTTGCATAAGCCAAAGCAGGTCATAAAGTGTGAACCAAAATGTACTCTCTTGCAGAATGGCTTCATTAACTTTGATAAAAGACGAAGGGTGAGTTTATGGACATTATATACTTGATTATCATTTATTTGTGGTTTTAAAAAAGTTTAAAAGGTATTAACATCACATTCTCTTGATTTTAGGAGTTTGAAGTCATTGCTCAAATTCGCCTCCTTCAGTCCTCATGTAAAAACAGCATTTTCAGAACGGATGAGACGTTTGTTCAGTGGTATCATAGCGTACCCTCTCTATGTGAAGAGGAAAGGTCAGTGTTACTTCTGTAACTCTATGCTTAACGTCTCAGATACACACTGTTTGGCTATATGATGTTGACCATGTGTTTTTTTTTAAATAGCTACAAGCTGTCCAATCAGATTGAAGCACCGGGCGAGCCGAGTCCTGGGCGTGGCTCGAACCCTACAGTGATCATCACACAGCATCCTGAGTATGAACATGTTCAGTAAACAAATGTCCTACATTAACAACCACACAGCATTTGTTACTGTAGAGTCCAAAATTTGTTTTCCATTCAAAATAAAATAAAATTTGTGCTGTAAAATTAAGATTAGTCATTTTCTTATTATAAAATATATATATATATAAAAAAATATATATTGATATGTATATATTTTAAGATGACAAATGCATTTGCACCACAATACAGTATAGTTTGTTCGGACACAAACATTGCCAAAGAAATGGGAAAAAAAATATTTTCTATACACAATTATGTGTACCGTACAGATGCGCGGTTGGCGGTTATAGCCGCGGACTTCACGGAGAAACCGCGGATCGGGCGGATGACATGACGAAAACAAATATTTTAATTAAATTCGGGCGGGTGGCGGGCGGTTTCTAGTCTCGCGGCTGTCATCAGCAGCGCCTTGTATCAGCGGATGGCGGGCGGGTGCGGTTTTGAAAATTGGTCAAAAACGTTGGCGCGGATGGATGGCGGACGGATGATGAGTTTTGTGATGCGGTTGCGGATGGAATAATAGCCCATCCGCGCATCTCTAATGTACGGTAGTTGCATATTATATTTGCATTCAGTGTTGTTATTTTTTCTCTGCTGAAAATATATGCAGCAAATGTGTAGGTCTTTTTTAGAAAACTAACTAACTACCATACAGTATTCTGTAGTATGATATGCATTTTTCTTATTTTGCTAAATAAATCCTGGGCTTTTTTTTCTTTTTCTTTATAACTATTCATGCCAATCTTCCTGTAGGCTATTCTGAGGATCAAGCTCAGTCCCTGACATGCACACACAGACGTTTCTTTCATGAGTTCTTAAGCACCGTGATGCTGCTCGAGTCTAACGAAATGAAGTTTTAAAGCAGGACAAAGACACACTTATCGTCTGCAGTTAGCGTGTGACTTCAAAGCTACTGCTGATTTTGAGTTTTGTATTTATACTCCAGGTTACAGTCAATTCAGAAAGAATCAATGTCATAAGCAGCACATGGCAAAGAGCCTCCCGACAGAATACAGTTTGTGACAAGATCGTTCTTTTCTCCTGTTACAGTGCTCTCTCAGCCGTGGCAAATACAGCAATGGATGCTGATGGCATATTTGACTTCCCGTCTCCTGTCAATCACCTGCTCTCTAAGCTTTGCAAGGTAAGGGCGAACAAAGAGCTTTATTTTGATTACTTCGCAGTAATGGCCCTTTAAAAGCCCGGCTTCCAAAGTGTTATCAGCAACTTTGAGATATGTATTATTTGAGAGCCCACAGAGGCTCTTTATAGCATTTTAAAATTGCTTTTTGGAATTGATCCATGACAACCTTTTATTCTGTGCACTTTACATGAATGTTGTGAAAATTCACACTATTAGACAAAAGGTGGGACACATTTGACTGAATTTGTGTTTCTCATTATCCAATTGGATTTTAATTTGAAGGCTTTTATGCTTAGCTTTTTTTCCTTAAATTAATTTTTCTGAAAAATTTTATTTTATAATTGATGAGCTAACGAGCTTTCATTAGACTTTTATTCTATTATTCCAAAATGAGGAAAATATTATTGATAAAAATCTTTATGTGTGTCTGAGTTTTTGACTGGTAGCGTAGAACTAATTATTTTTTAATATGGCTTGTTTTTATATCTCAAGCTCACCTTTTAAGACCAATATTCTAGCTTTTGACATCAGAAATAATTCGCCTAAAAATAAATATCTGTCATCATCATGAGCGCAGCTCCAAACCTGTAATTCTTTCTTCTGTGGAACAGAAAAACAGACGTTAAGCAAAATGTGTGAGCTTTAAGAATATGTTTGAGCACATTTGAGATTCAACAACAAAACAGATGAAATAACCCATAGACATCAGACCCTTTCGCACTACTGTCTTTAATGTTAAATGTTAAGTAAAAAATTAACAAATTGAACAGATAGTGAAACTAAAGTGCTTCTCCTCATGCGTGAAAATGAAAACAACGTCACAATGTTTAAAGATAATTTCCGATGACTGACATCACAGAATTTACCGGTATTTTGGAGCTGATGTGTGAATGGTCTCTTAACGGTAAAAAGCTAGAACAACTTTGCTTGTGTGAACAGCTCATTTGTGTATTTGCTGGTAAAATCATTCTGGTAATTTTAAGAAAATGAATGAAAATCACAGACACTTTTGTTTTCCTAATTTTGTTTTGGAGGTCTCCTAGAATAGGTTTACATGTATCCAAGTTTAAAAAACAACAAAAAGAAAAACACTTTTTGCCATAATATACACAATTTTCCCATAATATACAGTGCAGCATCACCTCTATTCTCAGTGTCTGAAACGGTTGACCGCTTACAGTGTGCGTTGGAAACTAAACTTTTATTACCATACCCGAATTTCAGCTCTGAAGACTTCCTCAGCTCTTGTTAGACAGTAATACGAACAGTAACAATAGTGTCGGTTTTACCATATCAATTGGAGCCCGAGTCCTTATACTTTGCATAGTGGATTTGCTTTTGCTGTGCAGAAAACAGCGTTTTCTCAACATGTCGACAACATGAACCGAACCCTTACAGCTATAGTGTTTGAGGACGGGTCAAAGTAGACGTTGTTTGTAGGCAGCCAATGAAGACCATAGGGTGACATTATGCAAATTTGCTACAGAGTAGGATGTAATACTCGTTTCGGCAGTTCAGAAGAATTTTTTTCTTTTGGGAGACAGTAACTCCATTTATCAAGCACTTTGATCTTCAACATTCATAAACAGCTCATAATTTGTATTAACTATTTCAGCATGTCAAATCCCCATCTGTTTCCTGTTTGGATGTTGATTCTTCACCACCGCCCAATGATGCCACACCCTCTGTCCTGACCACACCTACTACAGCTATCAAATCACATCGGCGGTCTGTCTCCTGTGGCAACAACCCCACCAATAACAAAACAGAGGCGGGGCCTGAGATCAGAATCATCAGAATACGGATGGACTTACATGACGGCAACTTGTATAGAAGCATTCTGGTAGTCTAACAAACAAAAGTCAAATGAAAGTGAAAAAAACTGTGTTCCTACACTTTTGGGCTTTGAAACTTCTGTATTTCACAGCAGCAGTCCAGTGTTACATCAGACCAACTTTTGCATTTCATGTCAGCTCCTGTTTAATATGGATGCTGTCGCTCTTTGTTCTAATGTATACTTTCTTTTCTGTGCTGCCTCAGGTCACTAGTAATGATAAAACACCCACTATAATCAGCTCTGCATTAGAGAAGCACAACCAGAATGCCCAAGAAGCCTCTAAATACGAGCTGATCCAACTGCTGCCGGAGGGTAAAGGTGATGTCACATTTTTTTAAATTCCACACTGTCATGTTTAAATGTTTATTTTTTCAATCACATCCTAAATTGAGAAAACATTATTCTGGGCATAATGGTTTGACATAGTGACTTATGATTAAAAAAACAGCTGTCAATCAAATACAATATTTGAATAAAATATAAATTAATATACACTATTGCTCAAAAGTTTGGGATCAGTTCAATAAAAAAAAACGTAATACTTTTATTCAAAAAGGACACATTGAATTGATCAAATGTGACCGTAAAGACATTTATTGTCACAAACGAGTTCTATCGCCTATAAATGGGGTGAATTATCAAGGTTTCAACAAGAATATTAAGCAGCACAACTCTTTTCAACTGTGGTAATAATGAGAAATGTTTTTGAGTAGCAAATCAGCATATTAGAATGATTTCTGAAGGATCATGTGACACTGTTCAGGGTTATGTGAAAACAGTTATTTTAAATTGTAAAAAAAAAATTCACAATAGTACTGTTTTTATGGTACTTTTGATCAAATAAACGTAGCCTCCGTTAGCATAAGACTTTTTTTTTTTTTACTGACCCCAAACTTTTCAATGGTAGTGTATATATATTTATGTAATTTAATAGGATTTAATCCAAATTATTTAAACAAAATATATATATAAAAAAATTAAACTTTTTAGCAAAATTATTTAAACTGATTAAGCGAAATACATCATTTACTTTTTTATGGTTGTATGAGTATTTCTTTGTCTTTCTTTTCTTCCTCCACAGAGCTAATAATACCTCCCACAGGAAACGTCTTCTATGCCATGTCTTCAGCTAGCGTGGAATTCCTGTTAATGAGAAGAGGAGGAAATACACCAACAGGGTCTCCGTCTCTTGGCAACGAAACCAGCGCAACCTTCCCACGAATCAAAGCCAAGGGCAAAAGACTAGTCCGGACACTATTTTAACAGAAAAACAGGATATTCATGTCCAAGTACTTTCAAAAGAAAAGACACAAAATATTTAATTCAGCGCTTGGTGACGTAACTGTGTAATTTTGACTCAAAAATATTTTTTTTAAGTCCTAATATTAGTAATTTGAGTGAAAGCTTGGTTGAAATGGCTCTAAAATATTAGTTACTGCTAAACATTGCACTATTCTTGCATTACATAAATCCAGAATGAATTTCAAGACAGAATGATGTACCTTTTGCTGATGCCAGCATCCCCCGTCTACCTCTAAAGCTCATTGGTTACAGTATATTAATCAAGAAAATCCATTATTAATGAACTGAGAGAGCAGATAAAAGATCCCAACATAATAAAATAAACACTTACAGAAGGTACTTACACCTGTCTAAACATTTCAAACCCTGAGCTGTTCTGTGTGGGCAAAAAGCTACTGCAAAACACATACCTACCTGAAGATGAGTTGCAAACAACACTGCCTCTCTCGAATGGCCTCACCAAGTATGCAAACTGATCGTTGCTTACTGTGTGCTTTCTCTTTAAATATTTAAACAGAATTCATTATGGTAATGATAATACCGAGGCTCTGTTCAAAAACCTAGTAAAAAGTTTGTGTAAAAGAATACATTCTTAGGGGCCGTTTACACAACACCGGTTTCAACTAAAAAACCGGGGGGTGAAAACTTTTTCAAAGTGCAATTTTTAAACTATGCCATTATCGTCTCCACGTAAACTACAAAAACGCGAATTTGTAAAAACTGTGTCATGCGTATTACATATTCATCTATAGATGCGTAGTGTTTCTTTACAAAGTGACATTGCCAACTACTGGCCTAGCAGCAGAATACAGCATTTTTAGTCCTTTTCGCGGATCCATTGGAACGGGGAACGTTTTGACAACGTTGTCGTCTGCAAAAAAAATGCGAAGGAAATGTTTTTCGTTTCAGTACATAGTTGTCGTGTAAACGCACCCTTAAAAGGCCTACATTTTGAAACTGGCTTTGCGTGGGGAGCACCTATAATGCCTTGAGGTGCTGCCTATTTAGACAGCTCACTAGGTTTTGGGACAGAGCCAATAGAGTGTTGAACTGCAGTTCTCCAGGTCTGGCTGTTCTACGAAACCAAATCGATTCTTTAAAAAAAAAATTAACAAAGCTGTGCCTGTGACATTATTTTTGTACCGATAAATGCATAATGCTACGATCATCAAGAATAGAAAAAACAACACTGTTGTTTGTACCCTGATGAACCTTGCGCTCTCTGACTCGTATGCTGTTGACGTCTCTGTGGGAACGGAGGCATGTGAGAGCTCGCAGTAAGGAAGAGGGGTCTCCTTTTATTTTTAGCCTTTTGTTATGTTCGGAATAGCATACTACCATACTTACTATTGCTGCATATAGTACATTTCTGTATACCTACTACATTTGTTAGAATGTGCAGTATATGAAAGAGTTTTTATTTTACAAGATGATAAGTGGATGCTGAATTAAACATAGTACAATGTGATGATGACAGCAACGTAGCATACTCCTGTTTGAGAGCTTATCCTGGAAAAATGGCAACGGTTTCAAATACTCTTTCAACAAAATAGTGGGAAGTGTACAGCGAGTAAGCCGAAAGCTAGTATTCCTTTCCAATCTTAGCCTTCGTTTTTGGTCACTTGTTTGTTAAGTGCCTTATTATCAGGTGCTCTTGTGTGAATGTTGTTCCGGTGTGTTGCGCAGTGAAAAGCATGTTGCAGCTTCAGTCTTGTACCGTCAGATCTGTATTCTGACACGTTTATGCACTACATACCTCCTATTCTTGTAATAAACTTTAATTTTGATACAACTGACAGCTTTCAGACCTGATTCATGCAATCAAAATGTCATTACGTTTACATGTGAAACCCAATTATGAACTAGATGTTGCATGTTTCATCAACACATTCATGATTACTGGATAAGGACTGTTAACAAGTATTTTACAGAGACTGCTCTCACAACAAGCACAAATAGAAATTGTTATGATGACTAAAAAAAAATGTTACAGTAATAATTTTCTTTACATCAACCATGGCCTGCTAAGTCTCTTGCTCCATTTTTTTGATCATCTGCAGTTATAAAATATATTAATAATAATAGGAAAATAAATAAATAAATATAGCTGCACACAGCGATAAACAGGGTTCAAGCGCTTTAACGCATAAAAGGTATTGTTTTTTATTTAGCAAGACTGTAACCATCTAGATCAGAGATGGAAAATACAATTTACAGCCAATACTGGTCATTTTTAAGGAAATATGTTTCGTCAAATCGTTTTACCCGTTACAGCTGCACCTACTGCACGATTTCCATAAATGTTTGTATGCTTCTTTAGTATCATACGTCACATGTTCTCACCTAATTCCGTGAAGTTCTACATAAATCAGACACAAAAAAGATCATTTTCAGCCATATCATGTGATTTGGCATAGAAATATATCATTTTAACCCTTTTTAACAGTTATAGCGTCACCTATGGCCTGATCTCCATAAAAGTGTGCGTGCTCATTTAGAATCATATTTCACAAGTGCTCACCTAATTTAGCGAAGTTCTGAGTTTTTGTTCAGGAATGAATAGTTCGCAAAAATAGTTTAAAAAAAATCAAAAATATCCTAATTTTTCGTCGAACAAATCAGAGACGTGCGTTTTGTTCGCCATGAGAAAAGGATTCCGACCAATAGTTAAGAGTAATGAGTGATTTCGTACTTTTGATGGCTGTAGAGCCACAGTCAGGCCGACTGGGCCGAGCCTCGGTGACGGTGTAGATGGGGTGAGTACTATCAGCCCTCAAAGTTTCAAGTCTCTACGACTTATGGTTTGGTCCGCCTGATCACTTTTTTTATAGCAGAATGCTGATCTTTGAAAAACCTAATAATTACAATAGGTTTCAGCGCTAATAATACTACACACAAACAAAGTTTTTTTATTCTTTTAATTCAGCAAGTATTCATTAAATTGATTAAACAAATACAATATAGACATTTTAATATCTCAATTATAAGATTTCCATTTCAAATAAATGCTGTTCTTTTGAACTTTATAAGCTAAATAAAAATATCTCACTATTTCCATGAAAAATATACAAAACGTATCAACATCGAAATAATAAGCTTGAGGAGCAAATCAGCATATTAGAATGATTTCTGAAGGATCACGTGACACTGAAGACTGGAGTAATGATGCTGAAAATACAGCTTTGATCACAGGAATTGGAAACTCACTACTGGGTACTCTGGCCACCCTTAGTTCCAAAGAATATTTCCCCCTAATTAGTTATACAGAATATTTTATTATAATTTGTGAAAAGCTAAAGCAGGGAAAATGTAGTTAAAGTCACATACGGTGGTGCTTTTATTTTCCTCAATTTAATACAGCGACAATATTTGAGTGATTAAAAACATCTCTACTAGACACATCTCAATCCAATTCTCATAATGCACTTCTGGCTTCTCGAGGTCCGAGGTGATGTGCGTAATTCTGTGCCACTAGAAGCACCAAACAGGAAATTGTAACATCATCTCAACCAATGGTGAAAGTTAGGGATTTGGCCACCCATTTTTTGTAACAACAGAAGTTTGCTAGAAAACAGATTAGTTTTAATGCTGAATGCTTTTAATTAAACACTTCACCATCTAATACCCAATGTTTCTTCTTATGTTTTTAAAAAATAAATTTGATCATAGCCCAAGCAAATATTTACATATGCACAGTTTAGAAACATAAAACTGTACCGCATTAAAATTTAATTTATAGCCGGTTTAGCTGAAGTTATGAGACATTATATAAACGTGAGGATTTAAGGATACATTTACAGTCCTTTTGAATTTAAATGATTTGCCCTGTATATTTCAACGTGCAATAGAAAAAGCATTTGACCTCAGAATCATACCTGTTACCTGCAGTCGTTCTGCAATACCCTGATTTCTGATCAGTGATGCTGTGCGGCTTTTTCGCATGTCTGCACTTCTCCAGCGCAGGTCTCGCACTGCAAGGCGGCCGAGCGATAGGCCTTCCACACCGCAGCATCTTGGCGGCACACCGTTCCCCCACCTCTCCTTTCCTCCGCCTCGTCACGGTTGATGTCTCCTACGCAGACCCAGCCGCCTGATGTCCCACTTCCAGTGCGGCTGCTGCCGGTGCTGACCGCCCACTTCGAGTGGTCCTCTGTGGCCTTGAACGTGACACTCTGGCCTGGGGAAATGAGATCTATGTTGAGGACTTTCCAGCTGTCAGAGCAGTTAGAGGGCAGGAGGCCTGTGGAGCGACGCCAGAACTGAACCAGCAGGTCGGACTGTAGCGCAGGTGCCACCCAAGAGTGATACAGGTCTGGGTATCAATGAAACAATGAAAAAGCAATAATTACTTTTTTTTTAATAAAATGCATTCACTGTAAAATAGATTACTGGAGTATGTTTTACACTTTCAGTCTTTCTACTTCTGTTACTAGCCATTTCTTGTTCAATTTAACTTAACTTTCAAAGTAAATCCCACACCAATTTTTTTTCAGTGTAGATGCTCAAAGCCATGTGTATAAGTTGAACTACTTTTAAACTTGCATGCGTTTCATTGGAACAAAATTCAGAAAAACAGCAATATGCATCACAACAGTCTAAGGGCCAGATTGAATAAACAGAGCAAATTAGCGTGAGAGCGCAAAACCAAAAGAGCGCCAGTAGGAGTGGGAAATTCTGAGCGTGATCTTCTGACGACGAGCAAATTAAAGAAAGACACAGCAGATAATTTCCATAATTACCAATGCGATCTACCAAAAGCAGCGCAAATTAACATCTGGTTTAAGACATGCTTCTTTTGGCCGTCAAATAATGGCAGAAATACCAGTGAATTGACTTAGTAAATCACCTAGCATGACTCCTTTAAACACTCTCCTCCCATGTTGCATCTGAAAAGGAAAAATGCATGCATATGCGATAAATTAAGCCACAAAAATAACCCTGTCCACGCCTTTTCAGTGCAAATTTTTCACTCTGTGTCTTTAATAAATCCCGACTGTGTTTTTTAACACCAAAAGAGGGTTTGCGCTGCTCCAAGCTGTTAGTAAGATGTCAATTAGAACATATTTGCATAGAATAACTATTTTAAAAAAACTGCAAACAGATGCAAGAAAACATCCTCAACGTGACCAGAACAGATTTGTTTAACAAATAGGGCTCTACTCTTGATCGTTACCAAAGTCCTTTTAGGCAAGTCATGCCACTCGGCCGCTATCTTGGCAATGCCTCCGGGCAGCTTTCGGACTAACAAGAACAGGCTCCTATCTAAATGAATGGGCAGAGAGTAAGACCTGCACTTTCACTGGTCACCGGGACATAAAAACTGCATGTATACAAACAGCAGTAAAATATGATAAAAATCGCTGAAAAAGTTTGATGACTTTGCCCCAAAATAAGGTTTAAAACGCCTTTTTCCCCCACAGGTTATACTTTACTACGCATGCGCAAGGGTTCTCTCCCTCTCTGACGTGCGCGCGTGGCATGGTTTGAAACACAGTATGTGTGAGCTCTCGCTTGCTCGCTCGCTCTAGATTCTGGGAGATTTGAACTAATTTGCGAGCATCAGGGAGCCACTATCAATATGCGGTAGACACTTGGGATGTCTGATATTTACACAACGCACACATACATTGCATATCAAATCTGCCGCCTTTTCAAACAGTAACGTATTTTCCAGTCGCAAACCTCAACTGTGCGCATGCGTCAGTGGAACCAGACGATAGGCTTAAATGTTTCCCGGCTTGACTGTTAAAAGCAGGCGATTGGCTTTCCAGTGAGAGGGGCGGGACATGTGCATACAACCGCCATCTTTGCCGTTACGGGTTTTCCCTATATAGTTGTATTGAGGATTTAGTAAGTGGCATGTCTCTATATAAATAGTCTCTGTCGTTACACATCTGACTGGATGGCATTAAAGTGTCACTTACACCATTACATCAGTATTAAAAATGAGTCTTACCATTGGCAAATGATGCACCTTTTGCAAAGCTAATGAACTCCGTTCCAGCCAATGAGAGGAGTGATATACTGCGATTGGATGGGGAGGGGGAGGAAGTATTGTTCCATCGGCCCAGTGTGTGTTTGCAGAGCTGAGCCATAGCAGGAACAGCAGCGGCCAGGGAAGCAGGGATGCTGCAGTCATATATGTGAGGCTGATTGATCTTTAACTGCTCACCTGTAAAAAATATATTATAGGGAAATCGAAAACATTATACGAAAATATATGATATAAGTTAAAATTATATATATATATATACACACATATTATATATATATATACACACACACAAAATATATCACAGGGAAATAAAGAACATTACATGAAAATATATTACATTACCATAAGAGAATAATTATTACATATTAACAACAATAATGTTTGTTTATATATATATATATATATATATATATATATATGTAAATAAATGTATATCGTTAATATAATTATTATTATTATTATTATTGCCAATATAGTTCATTAGTCCAACTGTGGGCTGGTTATGGCCACAGGCAAGCTTATAATAATATATATTTTTAAATGTTTTGGTGTCTATTACAATATTTCTCCCTGTTTTATATAAGAAATAAGCCGCTAAAGGCCGCGTATGTCTGAAATTTACAGCCTTGACTGGGTTTCTCAACCTTTCTTCCTTATCTGACCCATCCATTTCAAGCCTCTGAGTGTCCAATAACAAGCTAATGTTTGATTATGAATAGTTTGAATTGTGAACTGTTGGTGTCCCTCCAGGAACAGGGTTGGGAACCACTGGCTTATTGCTTTATTACTATTATCGGAAAGTGATAATACTGTGATTTACAAACACAAGACTGAATGGACACAAAGAGCAGCACAGTAGTAGGTGTTGTCACTATGGTTACGGTGTCAGAAGGATTACTCTTTAATAGTCACTATGGCAACTGCATCCCATAAATGTTTTGTCTTCAGAAATTGCATATGAAAAGGTCATTTGAGAAGAATTTCACGCAGCGTTTCTAACATCAGAAACTCTTTAAAACAAGCATATGAAAAAATAAACCATGCATTAAGATAATACTAGTCCACCTCATTCATACATGCAGTCATATACTGTGGCATTAAAATACACCCAAAAATAACAATAATTCAAAAATAAATTAAATTACATTTTTAAGAATATTGGTAACCAGTTTCAGTTCACAATGAAGTCCAAATAAACAAATACAATGGAAATCAATGGGAACCAATGGGATGTTTACCAACATCCTTCAAAATATCTTCGTTCATGTTCCACAGAGGAAATAAAGACATACAGGTTTGGAACAACATGAGGGTGAGTTTATTATGGGATGGACTGTCCCTTTAGAGTCTGTTTAAACTAAAGCACTCAATGCAAAATATGTTCAAAATATGTGCAAAAACCGCATACATCTGTATTGCTTTAGGAAAATAAATAAAAGAGCTCATTTTGAACCATCACAGTTTTTGATAAAAAAAGGCCATATTATGCCCTTTTGCATTTTTGGGGTATACTAGATTTGGTTTTCTTGATTTTCTCAAAATACGCATTATTTTTCACATATTTGGCATTGTTGCAGCAGCTCTCTAACAAGTGACGTGTTCGTTCCAGGAAGAAAACTCAAGACTAAAATCGAGGCGTTCCGGGGAGTTCAGAAACTGTGCGCACTGATATAGAGAATGGAGGCACTTGAAATGCATTGGAAGCGTACCTATGGTCTGAAAGCGCTCAAAAGGATATGTGACACAGATGAAGTTCTGTCCATTACTTATGCCAGAACTGGGGTATGAAAACTGTCCAGCTGATTTAGGAGGGGGGAAATGAGGTGTGCTGTGGACCAACCAGAAGCCCTGCTGCTTATCAAAGACAACAACCCCTGGAACAAAAGAAATAGTGTATATTAACATGATCCACAAAATAAATGTGTGTTTATGTGCCTTAAATAGCAGGTAACTGCAGTAAAACGGCACCTTTGGTGTGGCCACAAATCCTGCTTGCACCTTCAAAAGGCTTCTGTTGTGGTGGCTGGTCATTATACAAGATGTATCCAACATCACCGCCCTGGAAAATGTTAAAGCTCAAAGCGTCTTCATAAAAAACATGCCCTTGTGAGGAGCATGAGATATAAAGCACAAGTTCCTCTTTTATTATGAAACAGTTGTGTGCACATAAAGCCATAAATATCCGTTTTAGCTTCTTTTGTGCATGTTTGTTTGCATGTGTACACAGCAAAAACACTGTTTTTGTGCCACTTTAAAAAAAACACTGATATTGTGCCACTTTTAAATGTGGTAGTATAACTAAATAGATTTTAAATACATTTATAATAAAACCTTGGAATGCAAATGCCAACGCAGCGTTTTATACTTCTGCAAAATGGGGAAAAAGTGCAGACTACAGAACAGGATAAGCTGAGTAAGCTTCTCTAGAATCAGACAGAAAATTACTGATAATGGAGCATTTTGAAAAACAAAAACAAAAGTTGGTTTAAGCAAAACTGGACATTTCTCATTTTTAATTTAGCAAACAACTTTATGATAAAGTCATGTTGTGCTATCATAATTGCATTATTGGAGGGTGAGCTGTACCTCATATAAAGGCCCTACTGTTCTACCAACAGCACTTTGAGTGTCATTAACTAAAGTCTTCCCATTCATCCATCCCTCACTCTCTCCATCCATGAAAAGATACTTCAACCCCTCCTGCACAGGGGAATGACGCAGGTGTGGGAGTTTATACAAGTAAAACCTGCAAGGAGACAGAAAAGAGGAAAATATGACACCATCACATGGATGAGTACATTTTACATAAGCTAGATCTATGTATTAACTTTTAAATAAATTTGATTAAAAAAAATCTAATTTACATGATGTTTAGATGTGAATAAAAGCCTAAATTCAATCTGTTCATAATATAAAGTGATTAGGTCTCTTCAGAAAATGTGAACTAAACCGCTCAATTCATATGGATTAGCTTTACGGTCTCTTTATGACCTTTCTGAAGCGTCAATCTGGTAGTTGTGTAGCTGTCAATGGAGGGACAGAAAGCTGTCAGATTTCATTAAAAAGATCTTTATTTTTGTTCCGAAGATGAACGAAAGTCTTTTACGGGTTTGGAACCACATGAGGGCGAGTAAATGATGACAGAATTTTCATTTTTGGTGAACTATCCCTTTAAATAGTTCTGTAGTGAATAAGTTGTTTAATTAAAATGAGGGCAATGAAACTATCATTGAAATAAATTAAAACAATGGCATTTAAAGTAGTTTTAGTTGAAGTACACAACCATTCAAAAGTTTTTGGAGCACTTAGATTTTTTATATATTTTCTTTTTAAACATCCCTCATCGTCACCAAGGCTGCATTTATTTGATCAAAATCACCATAACTTTGACACTGCTTGACATGACATGTCAACTACCCATCATCTTTGATGTCACAGGATGTCCTCTTTGAGATATACAGTGCTAGGACTTAAAACTGTGGTATGTACAGGTATGATATAAAAAATACTGTAAAACATATATCCAGAATGGACAAAGATGAACTGTGCCCCAGTAGACTATGACTGTGATTCAAGATGTTGCATGTTATGTGTTTCTATGCCATTTAAAAATATACAAACCAGTCAACAGGTTTCCCCTCATCATCATAACATGAGATGGATAAAGAAGCTCCTGATGCATGAAGGAGGAGCAGAACATGAAGCAACATGATGGTGGAACTTAAAGAACCTGAAACAGTACAATAGTTTCATTTGTCTGTCGGGGTTAATCAAGTGTACAAATACAATAACAAACCTTCTCAACAACACCACTTTTACACTGTTACAAACAGTCTGAATATTAACGGGTATAGCCTAATGGTTTATTACTCCTGTCAGTTTTTAGTTTTAATGTAGGCGTTGTATTTGCTTAGGGTCTAAAAACAAACTGTGACTGAACTCCAAATAGCAGCAATAATTGATCGTCGATATTTAAGTATTGACAGAAATCTAATCTTTAGCCTACCTTAACTAAGGCAGACGTTCTGTTGAGAGAGAAGTAGGCTAACTGTCATATCAGTGCTTCCGAAAACGAAACTTTTTAAAAATCCTCATGTTGTCACATGTAGCAGGCTCATTGTAGACGTAGAATTAAAAGCGAGTAGAATCGCATTTAGGTTAATCCCAAAATGGGCGGGGATTTGTGGCCATGATGTTTTCATAAGTGTTCGGATAATAAGTATTTCTTATTTTAAACCATTGTGAATTTTCAATTCAGTGTCTATTACAGTTTCTCAGTGTCATTATTCATGCGTTTTATTATTATTCACAGCGCTGCTAGAACAGGGCGAGTTGTCATGCCATAACTGCAACTTTTCTCAGCGCCGTCAGGAAGAACCAATCGCAGTCGTTTGTGATGACTGGATTAGCTTTTTTTTTTTATATATATATATATATATATATATATATATATATATATATATATATATATATATATATATATAATCGCTATACAATTATTTATATATATATATATATATATATATATATATATATATATATATATATAAATAATTGTATAGCGATTGATGGGGACGATTTTCATTTGTATGCCAGATGCCAATCATTGTTATTAAAATGTTACATTTTTACTGTAGGCTATATAATGGTCGTACAAGGCAAACAACTTCCTGAGATTGGAATGGCACTCAAGTGAGTAGTTATTCTGAGCCCTAGTGCGCCTCCTGAAGGAACCACTTTTTTTTGTTATTTACAACCATATCACCAGAAAATGTCTGAACTGGTTGCAGTTCCACTCTGGTTCCATATGAGGGCGCTCACAGGACGAGTACAGAATGAATGGAGGTCTATTAGAGCAATAGCCCTCAAAATCCACTTTTCTCAGTATATAATTTTTTGTCTAGTAATTTGAATGTCGTATTAGAAAGGAGATGCAAATAAATTCCACATTACTGGGTGTTAGATTTTTAGAGTCACCTTTTTGCTTTTAGAAGTATTTTAAAATGTTAATGACGTCATACACATCGTACGACCAGAGATACTGCTTTACTGCAATCCTTCAGTCACTTTGGTGCTTTCGCGCTCTGCACTTTCTTTCCTCTCGAGGCATCGACAACACAGCTTACACATGTTACCTTTTTTCGTCCATGGGAAATGAGAAATAGGACAACCCTTGCCCACTATTAGAACAATTTATTATTGCACACCTGCGAGGCATTTTTCTCCTTTTTCAGTTTTTATTGATATTTAGCACTATTGAGCGGGACATTGGTTGTTGTTGTTTTTTTTAAGGTGGCAATACTATACCATATGTATTCTGTATTTCCTAACACAAGAATAACACAAGTACTCAAATTCAATTTATTTTCTGTGTAAATTTCACAGTAGGCTACATACAAAACCATTGGAAGATAAAAGTGGCAGCAACCAAAAAAAAAAGTTGCTGCATTAAAAAAACTGTAAAGCTGTAAGAAATCGAAAGGACATAAGTACTCGTTCATTCAACTTTCGACCTAACCCATGTTGAACTTGCAAAACCTACAATCAAATCTGAGATTTCTCAACGGCAATCGGGTAAAAGAGACATTTAGCCGTCCTAGCTCCATAGACTCCCATTCATTTTGCACACATGGGCGATCGCCCCCAGTGGAACTCTGGTGGAACTACAACCACAATTCGGTACTTAATAGGGAGTGGTCAGGCTCTCCGTAGACGGGCTCTGGTATCATGTGTATCGAAGAGCTATAAAGTAGTTTGATTTAAAAAAGAAATCGAATGAGTATGATTCGCTAAATAAAATTGACGATACTCACGTTTCGGCTTAAGTTCTTCACATGTTTTTAGGAGGCGCTGTCTCGAAAAACGAGGGGTCTGAGAATGCGGGACTCTGGGTGCGGGACTGTAGCTGCAGTCACTGGAGACAGAGACTGAAAAATAATGGCCTAATTTAAGAGAAGAATCATTATCTACTACATCTATGGGGATAAAAAAAAAAAAACTTTCACCCATTTTTGTAATTTTAAGCGGTGAATCACATTGTTTTTCGCCTCTATCACATGTTTCTGCTGTTGTTGAGACGAAGAAAGTTATTTGTACATATTTGTGCATATTAATAGACAATGTAGCATATCAGTGATATGCCAGTGTCCCAGAAAGATTTACTGTCACCTTCATTTGTGAAGCTGTCAGTGCTTGGTTATTTATTTAAAATACAATCAGATGATGATGTTCACTTCAGGTTCAATTAGATGTCTAAAAGCTTTTGCTTTACTATGAATAACTGATATTGAGCTGATTTAAAACAGAAAGAATTCTGGATTTACTAAATTAATGTTAGGAATTTTATTTTATTTTCTACTGCATCTCCTTCTTCATGCCAGAAGAGGTCGCTAAAGTCTACTTTTAAACACATCTGTGCCTGTCCTCATGCCCATAAACATAATAAATACATAGACACCCTATTGGCTGCTGGAGCGTACGTCAACGGCGCCGCCATATCAAGGAGGGCAACTTGCCCATACCTCTCATTATGGGAATTGAGAAAAATGCCTGTTTCGTGTGCTGCTTGGGGCTGTACAAGTCGCCACACAATTGAAAACAGGTCTCGGGGAATTGCCTTTCACAAACAAGACTGAACATTTTTTTTCTGGTTGTATTTGGTAATTATATAATTAGTAATAGTAACGTACACCACGTGCAAACCACTGAAATCGGCTGATAAATGTAAACGTTATTATTGTTTTTATCCAGGAAAACCGCAGCTCACCCGTTTACTTGCATTTGTTCACAGCGCAGTCTTGCCCTCCGCAAAATGGCGGACACGTTGACGTATTGCAGCAACGCTCCAAAGCGTTCTCTGAGAAGGTATTCTCAGAATAGGGGGTAGTATTCTCTGAGAAAGGGTTTACTTATGTTGTTAAACTATTGTTGCTGTGGTAAAGCCATAGCTAATCGCCACAAAATATAGTTTTACTTGTCATTGCTATATATTTTACATTTAATAGCCTACCACAGTTAAATTATTGTTAAACTATGGTGGTAAAACCATAGTTAATTTCCATAAAAGATGATTTTAATTGTGGTTACTACGATTTTACAACAAATACTCTTGTTCCTCTAGTTTAAAAAAAACTGTTCATATTAAGTTCACTTTAAGAAACACAGTAAGGTCTCATCTGTTAACATTAGTTAATGCATAAACCAACAACGAGCAATATATTTTTACAGCATTTATTAAACTTGGTTAATGTTAGTTAATAAAATGTTCACGTTAGTTCACAGTGCATTAACTAATGTAAACATATACAACTTTTAATCTTAAAACATATTAGTAAATGTTGATATTAACATAAGCCAAAATTAATAAATTCAGTAGAAGTATCATTTATTCTTAGTCCTTTTTAACTAAAGTAGTTAACTAATGTTAACAAATAAAATGTTATTGTAAGAGTTACCAAAATAGCTTTGTGGTTTTACTACAAATACAAGAAATGTAATACTTTACTTAAAATTGTACATTTTCATGACATCTCCAAAACTTTGAATCAAATGACTAATAATGACTTATAATTTGATGCAAAAATGACAGTATCATACAGTATCATTTCATGTGTAGTCATGTGGAATAAAACTGTAAGCAACTTTCTGAAAATTATAAAGCTAAAAAACTATTCCTTGCCTTTAACATAAGAAGAGATTTTCTTTGCATAAACAGTATGACCAAGTTACTCTGATTAAGAAATGGAGCAAAGTAAATGTAGTATTGAAAGAAGTGCTTCGTGATACCTCAGTTCCCCTAAACGTGTGTGTGTGTGTGTGTGTGTGTGTGTGTGTGTGTGTGTGTGTGTGTGTGTGTGTGTGTGTGTGTGTGTGTGTGTGTGTGTGTGTGTGTGTGTGTGTGAACAGGAGGGATGTGGATGTCAGCAACTTGTGGTTATTGCCCTGTGCACCTTGCTGAAGGTGGAGTAGAGTTTCACTGAGACAGAGACTGATTTTAGAGGCTCAGAGAGAGAGAGAGAGAAAGAAAGAGAGAGAGAGAGAAAGGGGATGGCCAGCCTATCACATCGTTCAACTTCTGCTTTCTCCGGCTCATCGTCCTACGCCGTGCGTCTGGTGCCACTCGGATCTCCCTCTTCAACAAATGTGCATTCATGCATCCACAGACGGCTGGGAGCGTTTGCTAAGAACATCAGAACCAGGTGCTGTTACATCTGAAACAGGTACTTGCTCGATCATTTTTGAAGTCACTTACTGTCTTTCCTGCTTTAACACACAGGGCTGAGATGTGGGTACGCGTAATTCTGACCTTCATTTACTCTACACTTCTTCTGTCAGGTAATTTTGGACAGGTATCTTGTGCTTTTATAGCTATACATTGATGTGATTGCTTAATGCAGATGCTCTGTGTCTAATCTGTGCTCTTATGTTACCTGTGTGCCCTTGCTGCACAGGTTATTTATATTGTATTGATCCATGTTTTTTCCTGTTTTCATCCCTGGCATCAACAGAGCACACCTTACTGAGGTCAATGCCGGCCTCTGATTACTCTTCTGTTGCTTTATAGGAGTCAGGGCCAGTCAATGGCTGGTTTATTTCTCCAGGACGGACATCTGCGTCTGGGCTGGGACCACGGTTACCCTGCCGTGCCGATACGATTACCCCTCGCCGTACAGCTTGACGCGGTTCATGTGGTTCCACATCTCTGTGGAGGGCCGGCGGGAAATCTCCTACCATACTGACGGGAATCTGTTGAGCCCCTCGTACAGGGACAGGGTCAAATACTTGGGGGGTCACAAAAGATGCAGTTTGCAGATCGCAAACGTGAAGCTGAGCGATGCAGGAATGTACCATTTCAGATTCGAGACCGACAACCAGCAGGAGAGATGGACGTCTCCTGATGCAATCACACTCTCTGTCACAGGCAAGGCCACATTTTAAAGATTGAAAGTGATTTTTTATATATATATATATATATATATATATATATATATATATATATATATATATTAAAATATTTACCCAGTTTAATATGTAGTTACAACTATTCAGTACTGTTCAAAAGATCGGGGTCAGTAAGATTTACAATACTTTTATTCAGCATATATGCATTAAAATGATCAAAAGTGACATTAAAGACATTTATAATGTTATTAAATATTTCTATTTCAAAACAATCTTGTTCTTTCGAAGTTTCTGAAAATATGTAGCCTATTATTGTTTCCACAAATATATTAAGTAACACTCACTGTTTTCAATATTGATAATAATAAGAAATAGAGCAGCAAATCAACATATTAGAATGATTTCTGAAGGATTATGTGTCACTGCTGACTGGAGTAATGATGCTGAAAATTCAACTTTACCATCACAGAAATGACTTACATTTCAAAATATTTTACAATAGAAAATAATCATTTTAAATCCTAATATTATTTCACAATATTACTGTTTTCACTGTATTTTTGTCAAATAAATGCATGCATCCTCGATGAACAAGAGAGACCTCTTGAGAAACATTACTGACCTCAAAAATGTGAATGATAAGTCAATAGAATTTTGTAAGTTAATAGTGGAACTACTTGTTTATTCGACCAATGGCTGTCAGCGGGCAGGGTGGAAGCCAAGGTGTGGTAAGAGTGTTTATTATATATTTTATATTATTTTATAGGCTATTATATACACAAATACAAGCACCTAGAAACGCCCAAGAAACCACATAGCAATTGCCTGGCAACACCCTGCAATAATTGCACTCAAATGTTATTAAAAAAAGTCTAAATTTGAGAAAATAAAAACTTTTTGTAACTTTTATTGTGTATTTGTTTATTTTTGTGGAGAAAACCCATCTAGCTGCTCCTAAAATAGTTAAGCAAGTACTAGTATGGACCAAATGCAGTGAAATGTTGTCCTGGTTCCAGAGCTTCAGGTACACGTACATCCACCGAGAATTGCCAACATGTTTGCTGCTGGTGAGACGGTCTTCCTGAGCTGTGTGGCACGAGGCTGTGCCGCATCTGGCAGGAACTTTGCTCTTTATCAGAATGGGATCAACTTGGGGCAGTCCAGCAAGCTGTCAGCCATCTATAACTTTGACAGCCAGCACGCAGGCACCTACACCTGCCGCCCAATACCCCCTCAAAACGTTCTGTCACCGGGAGTCACCCTGGCTCTTGGATGTGAGTATAAAATATTTATTGTGCTTATGAACAAAAGTTCTGTGTGTGTGTGTGTGTGTGTGTGTGTGTGTGTGTGTGTGTGTGTGTGTGTGGTTTTGGTGTAGGTTTTTGAGTAGGATTAATATTAAATTCATACTTTTATTCAGCAAGGGTGCATTAAACTGACCTAAAGTGTCAGTAAAGACTTATACTGTATAATTTTAGAACAAATTAGATTTCAGATAAATCTTGTTCTTTTGAACTTACTATTTATCAAAGAACCCTGAACAAAGTATTCTGGTTTCCTCAAAATAATCCTCAGCACAAATGTTTTCAACATTGATGATTATAATGAGAATTGTTTCTAGAATGATTTCTGAAGGATCATGTGACACTGAAGACTGAAGTAATGATGCAAAAAATTCAGCTTTACCATCACAGGAATAAATTACATTTTAAAATACGTTAAAATAGAAAAAAGTTATTTTAAATTGTATTTCACAATATTACTGTTTTACTGTTTGCATCCTTGGTAAGCAGAAGAGAACAGAAATAAACAAAGTAATGGGTATTACACATATTTTAATAATATGCTTTGTGTTGAAACATCTAAATGAACTAATTGTTTACTTATTAGTAAAATGGTCAATGGGTCAAATAAGTAGAAATTTTAAATGGGTCAGTGATATGACAAGCATATTTTTTGTGTCTAAATGCATTATTTCCTTTTAAAATAATTTGATAAATTCATGACATATATCACTTTATTCTATAAAACCTATTTAGTTTGAACTAAACCTTTGTTATCTCAAACCCCTAAAATGTCAAGTGGAGCAACTATCCGAACAAAATTAACGGACTAAGAAAACTATTTAAAACGTTGTATTAATAGTAAATAATATTATGGCATCATTTTAGGTTTGCAAACCTATTTGCATTTAGGATTTAGGTTTGAATCTTTTCATATTTTAAACAAATTGTATACCGTAAATATCAGTAGTTTTAAAGCTGTTGAGATAATTGAAAAACTTTTGTCCAGCAATTTGTATATTTTCAAATGTCAGGGTGGCACAACTTCAAACATAGCTCTTTTATTGCAAACTGACAAGGTAATAACAGTAAATATGATAATGCATCATCCAGAGGACCCATCATCCAGAGGATGCTAATTTCAAGTATGGGTAGGTTGGTACACTTTCCATGTCAGTAGGTATACATACAACTATTTGGTTGTGCTTCCTGACATAAAAACAGTTAAAAAAAGAATTTAAACATTTTGAAATGTTATTTAACAACTGAAACTTGTTTAAACACATAGTTCATGACAGCATTGTTTATTTGTCAATGTCCCAAATACATAAAACGAGTGCACACTTGTATTGTATTCAATATCTAATATCCTTGTATTTCATCTCTTTTTTTCTGTCGTAGATTCTCCTCGCTACACCACGGTGCAGATCAGCCCTCGAGAAGCAGTCAGAGAGGGCGATTCGGTGACTTTGACCTGCAGTAGTGATGGAGCTCCGCCAGCAGAAAGTTTTGCCTGGTTTAAGGAAGGAGAGAGTGGCAGCATGCCAGACAGCTTTAAACCAGAGCTGAGATTGTGGAGTTTGGACTACAGGGACCACGGAGAGTACTTCTGTGTGGCCCGCAACCCACTCGGCACAGACCGGTCCAGACCGCTTTTACTCAATGTAACCTGTAGGTTGCCTCTATTTAAATGCATTACTGGTTTGTTTGCATGCATTTCTACTGTGCATATTGACACTTTCTAACTGCAGGATGTGCAGTTTATTAGTGAATAGGTCAAAGTGACCGCCTTTTTATTTTTTTGGGAAATGTCACCAGACATTTCAACTTTTCACTTGCCCACATGTTTCCAATGTTGCTGAGCTGATGTCTTTGTGAGTTTTTTCAGTTGCTGGTTCTTGTGTAATAACTTTAATTTTGGCAGGACATTATGTCACATTGTCACACATAGTCTGCCAACCTCAAATAGATCAAAGTTCGAATGAAGTGTACATATTTAGGTCAAATATGCCGGGAAGCCACATGATGCTCAGTCGTGAAAGGAGTATTTACTTCCTGTTTTCACTTGCTAAGTCAAACATCACTACTAACATTGGTCATATTATGGGTTATTAAACGTTGGTACGTGACTTGTCCCACGTTGTTTATGCCATAAGCATGATTGATACCTCAAATAGTGCTGTTAATGAAGGACAAGTGTGCTACTGCGTTTCAAAATTTTGAATTATCACCTGCCAAATGATAAAACATTTTCCATGGTAGAAAAGCAGCAAAAGAAATATATCGAAAAAAGAAACCAAGCCATTTCTAGGGAGGATTCTTTTGGTGTGAGCCAGTTAGCAACCACGCTGTAAAATCGAATTAGTTAGACTTTTAAAAAAAGCATGCAAACTGATTTCCTTAAAAAAAAAACGAAGTAAAGTGAAATAGGAATAGTATGTTGCACTGACAAATACTTGGTTAGTATAGTTCACTTACACAAGAGTTCTAGTAACTAAAAAGAATAAATAAAAAAATAAATTTAATTGGAACTATTGTTGTGTTTTGCATGCTAAATGTCTGTATGTGACTGGTCAATGGTCAATTGAAAGATATTGTCACAAATATAGAGGGATTGTTTCAACCCAGTTAAAAGTTCCACAAGGTGTTTATCATTATTTGACATGAAAAATAGACTTGTTCATTTTTTTTTAGAAGCTATAGGTCACCTTTCAAAAGCAACTTATTTATTGCTTGTTGCATCACTGCATCAATAAGAAGAGAATTACGATAATCTAAATGATAATATAAATGAAGATCCAAGTGCTCATCCAAAGTGAACACTAATCACCATAATGGTGAGCTTAGACAAATACATTTTAGGAAAAACAACATCAATTTATGAAATCAGCTTATGTGATGTTCTCTTAAAATGTTTCAGTTGTATTGACAATTCAACATTCAAGATGAATTTGGGAAATGATAGAATGCACCAAGGGAAAGATAACTGCAGAAGTGGAGGAAATGAGTCAAAAGTCTATTGAGAATTGTTCCACCCAAAAACCTTTTTTTTTTTTTTGGTTTCACAAAATGACACTCAAACCAATCAATTAATCTTAACTTTTCTCTGTAAACAAGTCATAGTGTGTGAATTGTACAGATTATTAGATTTTGACAATTGAGTTAAGACATTAAGTAAAGTTAACTAAAAAGTGTTAGTTAGAACAACTGTTAACATCAGTTAACAAGTTAAGAACCACATATCAACACTCTCAAACAACCCTAGCAATTCAATTTATCACGGTTTCTGAAGGATCATGTGAATAAAAATAAAAATAGAAAACCGTTATTTTAAATTGTACAGTTTTTATTGTATTTTGATCAAATAGATGCAGACTTCTTTCAAAAACAGACCTTTACCGAAACTTTTGAACGGCAGTTTATCTGAAATCAACAACAGTGCTTTTATGTGTATTGCGAAATATATTTATGTGTGTTTCCAGACTCCCCGAAGAACACAAGAATCCTCATCAGCCCTAAAGGAGACATTATGGAAGGGTTTGCTGTCAATCTGACCTGCAGCAGCAACGCTAACCCTCCTGTGGATCAATACTCCTGGTACAAAGTGAACGGCGGCCAGCCCTGGACCAGAGGCGCCGCGCAAAATCTCACCTTCCTTAATGTGCGTTCCCATAATGCCGGACAATACTACTGCACTGCATGGAACGTGTTTGGCATGGAGACATCAGCCACTATTTCTCTTTCAGTGCTTTGTAAGTTTATATATTATAAACTCTATACTGTGTACATGCCAGTGTGAACTACTTATTTAGCCTCTCTCTCTCTCTCTCTCTCTCTCTCTCTCTCTCTCCCTCTCTCTCTCTCTCTGTATCAGATGCCCCCAAAAACACCTCTGTGTTGGCTCAGCCTTCCCCTGTGATCGAAGCGGGCAGCTCTTTGACGCTGACCTGCAGCAGTCAGGCCAATCCGGCGGTGGAGAACTACACCTGGCACCGGATCAATGCGGCTGACGCCTGGGAAACTCGATCGGGTCCCAGCTACACCATTGCTGAGGTCAGCCCTCGAGCCAGCGGCCAGTACTACTGCGAGGCCCGCAACCGCATCGGGACTCACAGCTCGCCTGTTCTGACGGTGAAAGTTCGAGGTCAGTACCTTACACAATTACTGTGTTCAACAATCTGTTTACCTGTTAAAAGTATAAAAAAATTTATACTTTTATTCCACAAGGACACATTGAATTGATCAAAAGATACCGTAAAGACAATTATTATGTTTTGTTTCAAATGCTGTTCTTTTTAACTTTCTATTCATCAAAGAATTCTGCAAAAAATGTATCACGGTTTCCACAAAAATATTAGGCAGCGCAACTGTTTTCAACATTTGAAATATTCCATATTTTTAAATAACATAACGAAAATATTTCTTGAGTAGCAAATCAGCATATTAGAATAGGCTTATTCGACTTGAACCGGCGCTGCACAGACCGATCGGTTTATGACATCAAAGTACCACGAGAGCAATTCAAAAGCATAAGGCGCCTCTAATCGCTCTCGCGGTACTTTGATGTCATAAACCGATCGGTCTGTGCAGCGCCGGTTCAAGTCGAACAAACCTAATGATTTCTGAAGGATCATGTGACTGTAAAAATGTATGTGCAACCAGTTTTGCTATGAGAGAGGAACCTCTGGGCATAAATATAGTTACCCCTGTTAAATGTTATGTATTTGTTAATCAGGTGATTGACGTGCATGATTGAGTTGTTGTGGTTTATTTGTCCAGGCCGACTGAAAGTGATCGCATTGGCGTCTGCAGTGGGCGTGTCTATCGGGCTGATCTCATTGACCGTGGTCGTCATGATCAGGTGATTGTATATTTATGTGCTAAAATGGTGATTATCTGATCTTCTCATTTGATCTTACACACATCATTTCACGTTTCTGTTGCAGTAAAAACATGCATCGTGTCGACACTGAAAATCTTGAGGAAGAAAAACAGGTAATTACGTTTTTTTTATATATTTATATTTATATGTCATTATATGATTTGAATCTAAACAAAATGATTGTATTAATCAAATGGGGGTGTGCTTTTAAAAAACAGTGTTCACCAGTAGTTGATTTACCAATGGATGAAACTCTGTTCAGTGAATCAACTTCAGAGACGTTTCTCTTCAAGAGCACAAAAATGTCAGATATTCCGGTAAGTTTTCTTAGTATAAATATGTGAATTGGGACACAGTCTAGATGTTCTCTATCTGGACTGTGCCCCTATTTACATATTTATAATACACATTAAAAGTATGTATGCTGGTGAAAGGATGTTTTAGTAAGAAACCGTCATAAAATCATACCACTGACATTATCATTAGCTAAATTTACAATCTCAAATTGAATGGGTGGGTTATACATTTAAAAACTGAACACCTTTGCTCAACAAAAAAGTCTTACCCTCATCTTTTTCAATTGCAAAATTTACTAATAAAAATTGAAAGGCCCATTTCCGCCACAAAAAAAAAATCATGCTTTGATAATTATGGTATAATAACTATACAAAGCCATAATAATGACATACTAAGTCAACTCATCATATTAATTACATAAGCCATAATTATGACATATGCAAAGTCATGAATTACGAGACAAAAAGTTGAAAATATGACATAAATAGTCATAATTATGACATATCAAGTCATAATTATGAGATTAAAAGTTAAATGAAATTGAGATAAAAAGTTGAAATTAGGACATACTAAGTCCTAAATTATGGAACTAAATTATGATAGTCATAATTATGAGATTATAAATTAGAACTTGACATAAGTCATAATTTTGATTTAAGATATAATTATGAAATTAAAGTCAAAATTATGAGATAGTTTAAATTATGACTTTCCTTGTAAGTCATTATTATGACTTAGTATGTAATAATTTTTGAATCTCATAATTTGAAATTCCACCAGAAATAGTATACCACCACAGGCACCATACATGTATAGTAATTTGTGATGCACTCATTTTAGTCTTAGTCTTGATATTAAGAATGTATAGTATATGAATTGGGCCATACTGTACAAACTCATGTGACACATGAGTGTTTTATTTTGTGCCTGTTTCAGGAGGAGCCAGAGGAGATGTATGAAAGCAGTTACCCATCCATCGTACCCCTGAAAGAAGCTGCTCGGAGCGCTGAGGAACAGAGACAAATCAACTACATTACGGTGCATTTCTCTCGCATGCCCAGGTTAAACACAATTACACCATCCATGTGTGCTGGTTTGTGGCAGTCCTCTGTCATATTAAGAAAAGAAATGTTGTGTATGTCATCTTTATTTACAGTCTGGACCAGGTGAAGGTCACAAACATACCTCTAGATGGAGGGAAGAACCTCAAAGATGGTCCTAATGTTGTTCTCACCAAGCAACCGAGAGAGGGGATGGAAGAGTCTGGAATCTAAAGCGGTGAACTGATGAAACATCACACCAAGTGATAGAAGAAATCGTGAAACCACACAGGGATTTTTTACTAAACTACATGTACATATAGAGCATGTGTGGACCACTTGATGTAGCCTATAAGTCAAAGACTTACAAAAAGGCCACACAGGTAGATGAAATCTCCATTGGATATTATGTTCAACTGTGTCCAGCTGTAATTTGTTCTAATAAAAATTCAGTTCCTCAAAACAGAGATACTATAACTGTTCAAAAGTTTGGGGTCAGGAATTTTTTTGTATGTTTTTGAGTCTTTTGTGCTCAATTTCTTTTTTAGATGTTCTATTTTAAAATGTAATTTATTCCTGTGATTCAAAGCTGAATTTTCAGCATCATTACTCCAGTCGTCAGTGTCACATGATCCTTCAGAAATCATTCTTATTGGCTGATTTCCTGTGCAAGAAACATTTCTTATTATTATCAATGTTGAAAACAGTTGTGCTGCTTAATATTTTTGTGGAAGCCTTGATTTTAAAATTGAAAGTTCAGAAGAATAGCATTTCTTCTTCTTTTGATCAATTTAATACATCCTTGCTGTATAAAAATATTAATTTCCTTCCAGATCTTACTTCTTAATTTGAGTGAGTTCTCTTCAGGTGTGTTTAGTTAATAGCCCTCTTGTTTGCTGTCTATGTAAACCCTGTGTGTCTTTCAGTTCATTGTCAGTTCTACGTCATTTTATGTTGGTTGTTCTGTTCCTGATCCTTGTTCCTTGTTCCTGAGAATCTGTTTTGTGAAGTTTTTAGTTTATTTTTAAATAAAGACTGCTGCAGTTAGATCCTGTTTCATCTCTGCTGCAACCAACGCTGAGAGAAGAACTGACCTTTAAAATAGATCTAGCAGCAGTAAGAATTCTCTCCTTCTCGCAGGGGAACCAGTCTCTCTCGACACACACAGGCGTTCCTGGATATACACCATCTCATCCATTATGATGACGACAGCCTGCGTGTTCCAGGCAGACCTCAACGCAGAGACCAGAGCGCGAAGATTCCCCCCGAAGATGGACCTTGAGGGACATTTTAGGAGTACATGGACTGGGTGGTACTCTGCAATGGTTCCCCTTTTACCATCGGCGAGAGCGAGGAGGAAATCAGCATGCCAGCCACAGCCATTGTTCCTGTGAGAGAAATCCCTGAGTCTGTTCCTGTGAGAGAAATCCCTGAGTCTGTTCCTGTGAGAGAAATCCCTGAGTCTGTTCCCGAGAGAGAAACCAGGGTCCAGTGACAGCTCCAGCCCCTGACCAGGGTCCAGTGACGGCTACGGGGTCCTCTCCAGTCCATGAGCCCAAATCTTCTCCCAAGAAAATGTTTTGGGCTATATGAGCCTAGTATCAAGGCCACGGAGGCCAAACCTTCATGGTCCCCCGAGCTACCTGCACTACCATTGAGCTGCTGGCACCGCCCAGGACCCTGAACAGCTGGCTCCGCCCTGGGCCCCTGAACAGCTGGCTCCGCCCTGGAGGCTTCCTGTTCTACTAAGCCATGCCCTCGTCAGCCTTTAGGGTACCCACCCTCCCACCCCTGTGGATGTTATACGGCACAAGGGCTGGGTACTTTCATGTTTTGTGTCTGTTTGTTACGTTTTGAGTTTGTTCCTGATCTGCTTTCCTATTCTGTAAATGTCTGTTTATTGGTTAGATTTCTAGTTTGCTAATGAATTCTGTCCTTTGCCTGTTTGTCTCTTTGGTAACTGATTTGAGTGAGTTCTGTTCAGGTGTGTTTAGTTAATAGCCCTCTTGTTTGCTGTCTATGTAAACCCTGTGTGTCTTTCAGTTCATTGTCGGTTCTACGTCGTTTTATGTTGGTTGTTGTGTTCCTGAGATTCTGTTTTGTGAAGTTTAGACTTTTTTCTAAATAAAGACTGCTGCACTTAGATCCTGTTTCATCTCTACTGCAACCAACTGACAAATACAGAATTGCAATCCCCCCAAAATTAATTAAAATACTAAGTATTAGATCTACTTCTATTCAAGATATATAAACAAACTCTCCTTACAATTTCACCATGCAAAAAAGAAAGAAAAGCAAGTTAGTTTCCTGAATATTTCAATGTTCCATTAAAATAATGAATAGAGTGTGCTCAAATTCTGAAGTCTTCATTCACCTGGGAAATTGGGTTTTATTATTTCTACCTGGAAATACACCAACCATAACCCTTGAGTAGAAAAAGGCTGTGTGAATATTTGTCAATGATTTGGTGAAAAAAAAACAGATTGAAAGTAATTGTGAACTATTCCTTTAATGAATGCTATTATAATTATAAACAGCGATTTAAAAACAGCACCAAGTGCTTTGTTAATTAAATGATATGCCAGAAAACAGAACGTGAAGCAGTTTTCTATGATTTACAAAGTGAGAATCCATAATATCATTCCTGCTGACTTCTTAAATTCATTGCTTTCTACTACTGTTCTTTGTTCTTTTTTCTTTGAGGCTCTGTGAAGAAGACAAGCGTTGAACAGTCCCTCTTGTTCAGTGGAGGAAGGTCATCGTGATGTTGCCAAGTAAGACATTGTTGATCCTGTTCCTGTCCAAAAACACTGTCCTCTTAGTCTTAAGCCCTCCCCCTAAACCCTTACTCATAACTTATTTCTAAATTATAAGGAAATGATAGGTGAGAAAGTAATGACCAGAGTCTTCTGTCTCGTATTGCATGAAACAAGCCAACTCAGACCAGTCCATGTTGTGATATTATCCAGCCACTCTGTCTTCCAAAACTTGTGAAACCTTCCACTTAACCTGACATGATGCTTCCTTCAGTGGTATCGACTGATTGTCTCATTACATGACCAAAATAACGTATCTTGCAGGATTTAATGTATTTCAGCAATATTTATGTTGTTCTAGCCAATTTGTATACCTGCTCGTAACAACTGAATTCGTAACAACTTTCTAATGTACTTGTTCTAAAAAGCCTGAATGGGGCTTCTTCCTCTTTCTTCAGTGTCCACATTTCGCAACTGTAGCTCTTAACCCTGGTTGTAACCCTAAACTTGACATAAACTGTAAACGTGTCCCTCATATCTGATTGGTTAATTGGAATGTTGTTGCAGGATCAACAAAGATGTTGATCCAGGAACATGTTTTACTTAGTGAAATCACATTCACCGTGGCGGTCGGTAACATGCAAAATGTAAGACACAATATGCAGAATATAATATAAAAAGATAAATTATAGATTCCATAATAGATGCAGAAATGCTGTAAAGGAATGTGAAAGTAGCATACAGACAGAAAAAAAATTACAGTATCTGTTTTGGTCACAGCCACTGGTTATTTTTCTTATCCTTTGTGGTAATAAGATGTTGATTGCTTGTTTAAAGTGTTCTTGACCTCTCTCTCCTGAAAGACAAAGCCATATTCCATTAGTTTCTATAGGACCAGGAATGATGGCAAACAAGACACTTATTGAGTAAGTGCTTTGCTTACCTGGACTTGCGTCTGATGAATATCACAATGCCTGCTATTGCGATAATGATGACAATAACTCCAAACACAATGCCAATAGTAGATGAAGATGCACTTCTTGCTGAGGAGTTTAGGACAATGTAACTCTTCCAGATATACATGTGTGTGTGTGTGTGTGTGTGTGTGTGTGTGTGTGTGTGTGTGTGTGTGTGCGTGCGTGCGTGTATGTGTGTGTGTTTGTGGTGTGTGTGTGTGTGTGTGAGTGTGTGTTTGTTTGTGTGTGTGTGTGTGTTTGTTTGTGTGTGTGTGTGTGTGTTTGTTTGTGTGTGTGTGTGTGTGTGTGTGTGTCAGTAATTTGTCTGACAACTGAATGTATCTGTGCTAAATAATGGCATATTGACTGGACACTAATTAGAACGAGTCATGCAAGCTAGACAGACAAAAAGGAAGTGTCTTTTGTTTGAGGAAATGTGAATTCTAATGTCATCTTGTGAACAACTGACTGTGGCCAAACAACGGAAGTTTTACAGTGGAAAATATAGACAAATTGTTTTTGTTTTTTTTGTCTCACACATTTCTTCAAACATAAAGATCCATGTTCATTATTTGGAATTTTTAACCACATAAACCACATTTAACCACTCAACACATTTGAATTATTTCAGAATACATAGGAATAACCTTATTAAATTAATATAAATGGTAGCTTCACATTATTCTTCCATTTGTTAGCATTAGTTAACTGCATTAGCTAACGTGAACTAACCAAGCATTTAGTAATCTTAGTTAATGTTAGTATCAATAGTTAATAAAACATTAAAATCAAAAGTTTTATGGACTTGAGGTTACAGAATTATTAATAAACAGTTGTATTAGTTAACAAAGATAAATAAATGCTGTGACCAATATATTGCTCAGTTTTAGTTTATATCAGTTAATGCATTAACTAACGTTAATGGGACCTTATTGTTAAGTGTTACCATATACATAATATCAATGCTTTACTAGAAAAGTGAATTTTAAAATTGTGATTTCTAGTCCTAGAATGATTTTTTTTCTAGTTGTTTAGGTCTAAAATATTTAATTTTATGTTTTATTGGTCACACTTTAGGTAAGGGTCCAATTCTCACTTTTAACTAGATATTAATACGACTTTTCCCTCAATTAACTCCTAACTACAGCTTATTAATAGTTAGTAAGGTAGTTGTTAAGTTTAGGTATTGGGTAGGATTAAGGGTTGCAGAATATGGTCATGCAGAACAAGGCATTAATATGTGCTTTATAAGTACTAATAAACAGCCAATATCCTAAACAGCTAGCTAATAGTGAGAATTGGATCCTAAACTAAAGTGTTACCGTTTTATTTTCCCCCATTAAAATGATTTTTAAATCATTCAGTACTGACAAACGACTGAAAGCGTTGGAAATTCAATGATCAAAATGTGCAATTTAAGTGCACTTCTCAGTATGAAATATTGCATGTCGGTTTAAAACTGTTCTTACTTTGTATCTGATGTGTAACCTGTAGATTCACCCCTCTCTGTCCTGGTAGCTTGGCCTTCAGGTGGTCGGTGATGAACCGGAACATGTACACGCCGCTGTCTGCTGACCTCAAATCAGATATCATCAGAGAACAGTTTTTGCTCCCCGTCTGCCCGAAGTACCTGATGCGGCCCTGATACGAGGGATCGGGAAATATCCCTGCACTGTGGTACACGTATCTTGGAGTGATGCAGTGGCTTTGATTCAGACACCACATCTCTGACAGCACTTTGTGCCGTATTCCCTGGTCTGACTCCTCAGGGAAGTCATATGTGCACTGCAGAACTACAGAAGATCCAAGAGGAGCATAGACTGGATCAATAGGAACACGCACTATCCAGTTGACAGCAAGGACGCCTGAAATGGAAGCATATGAGTAATTCTGAGGAATCTTATTAGAAACAGCTGGTTGTAAACAAAGTGAAGTCTAAATAGCATTCCCATCTGTGCCTGTTAAAGCAACTTATTTAGTCTTAGTCTTAGAGAACTCTTCTGATTTTTCATCGTGAACGGAATCTCACCTGACAGAATCAAAGATGTCAGAATCCATGTGCCTGGAAGGAGATTCACAATCATTTTTGCTCCGTCAAGTGCATACTGTCTGAGCAATAGTAATGTGAAGACATCACCCTTGTCAGGTTTTGAGTTCCTCCTCTTCGTCTGTCGTCATTTACTTCCATTACTTCCTCTGTTCCCTGTTACATTTTTTGTTTGTTTCTTTTCTCATGTGTTGTATGTTTTATAATCTAATAATACATTTTAACAATTTTAAATTAATATTACTTAATATTTAATGTGTTTATGGCATATATGGCACATCTAAAGAACATATATATACTATGTTATGGTTATGCTTTAGTCGCAGTCGTATCACTCCATGACGTGCTTCATCAGATGAGCTGCTCCTGAAGTTGAGATGAGGAGCGCGCACACGGATTCACCTGTCTAGCGCGCGCGCACCTTCACACATACCTGCGCTTCGCTGAGACTCTCTGCTGACCGGAAGAGGGAGGTTTCCACTCCAGCGAACAGAACAGAGAGAGCAGAGAGAGTGAGGAGAAGAGCTGTTCTGACTGCCGGAGAATAGCGTCATTTAACAAACAAGAAAAGAGCGTATACTCCGGGGAAAGGGAAATGTCAGCGCGGATATTTGGATTAAACCACTGATTTACCGCTTCATCTCTTTTTTTCTACTTCAAAAGTTTATCCAAAGACCTGTAGTGGAGAGGTAAATGTGAAAACTGTTTTTACTATTATGAGCATAAGTGACAACCAGAAATAAAAGACAAATTATTTTGATATATTTCCAAAATGTCCATTTATATCCAATAATGATAATAATCATCATCTCTAGATTTTATTTTTTATTTAATTTTTTTTTGTACAGGACAAAATTCGTGAAATTGGATTTTACTGATTATAAACTGGATGTGAAATCTCTTTATCTGCTGCTGCTTCTTTTTTTTTATTAACATTTAAAATATTGCTATGGATTCATGTCCTGAGAAAATAAATCTGAATACTTGGAAATACTAGACACAAAAAGTAAAAAGTAAGTTTCTCAACACTTAAAACATTTCAGCCCTCTAAAATGTAAAACTTGAGTTTAATCCGCTTAAACTAAATTTAAGGTTACAATCTTGCAGTGGTAAATTGTTTACACTTCAACAAGTTTGACCCATTAAAAAGTGAGTAGAAATGGCAGAAATGATTGCCACGAGGTACATTTTGGGAAATAATATTTTTTTGTATAGCATTATGTTAAAAACATTTTACAGTGATTTTTAATAACAGCACCTCTGAAGTTTTTCTCAGTTTGCCCTTTGGTTTATTTAACTTGCTTAACCCATATTTGTCCGTGACAGCAGTTAAATAATGTTTTCTACACTTTTCTAAACATTTCCAGGTCTGAAAGAAACAGCGAATCAAAGTTTGAAGGAGGAACCATTGGAATCCATTCTAAGCTTATTTGTCAGTTTTCTGTTGGATAAAGATGCCAGAGAAGAAGATCGGTGAGTGCCGAGCTGTTTCTCTCTTTTTTTTTTTTGACATCAGACGACTGGTTTGTTAAAGATTAACAACTGGCTGGTGATGGGTCATGTACTCGATTTGTTTTGGTCAGTCTGAATCTGTGTATCACTTTGACAGAAGGCCAAAAGGTGTAAAGACATGACATGACGTGATTTGGCCATACAGCTGTTTTCATGCATACAATGGATAAAAAGAAAATCAGAGTCATATTAGGGTTAACTGAAAACATATCCACTCTTGAGAAAGCTGAACCTTTATTATCTTTCTCAAAAACAAATGCTGTTAAATTTTTATACGAGCTTGTCAATTTAGATGAACTACAGCAAAAACAAATCTATATTTGTTTATCCTAGTTTTTTTCTGGCTACTCATATTTAATATCTCACAGGTGACCATCTATTTGAATTCTCTCGTTAAAAATGAGAAACGCTGTTCTAGACCAAAACATTCCTTTACAGTGGATACAGAACATTTTAGAGCCGACACAACAGTTTTGTTCTGATTAATGTTAATTTTTAACCCCATTTAAGGGGGCTTGGGATGTTTTAAATTGTCCGCAAAACAAGAATCATCTAGGTATGATGGTCTTGAGAGAGAGAGAGAGAGAGAGAGAGAGAGAGCAGTGTACCATGAAGAAGCTCTGTCTCATACACCCCCCACTCAGACAAAAGTACTACTTGTTCTCCGGTCAAATGGGTCATGGCAGGTGCCGTAGAAACAGTCTGAGGCAGTGGGGAAATCCTCAGGAATGAAACGAGGGACAGCAAACAGGAAAACATCACACTGTTTCAGTTTTGTTCTGACCTCTAATGTAGCTATTCAAAGCGGGCTTGGGATAAACGTCCCTGGTCAGTTGAGAGTCACGGTGAGATTTGGATGGTCACATTTTGCCTTTCTCTTTTTATATTAATATGGCGAGGGGGGGGGGGGGGGGGTGCGGTTCCGACTTTTTAATAGTTTGTATCAATAACCAAGATCTTTCACAACAAGAATTACAACAGTTCTCATATAGAGTCAGTCCAACATCTAGATAAATAAAATATTTTTAATTTAGATGCATATTGAAATGCTTTCTGATTGGTCAATAATGGAATTTAAGGATGCTAAACTGCATAATTCATGCAGATGACAGATTTTCATACTACCATTCAAAAGTAAGGGATTAGTACAAATGTTTAGTTTTTGAAAGAAGTCTCTTATGCTCACCAAGGCTGCATTTATTTAATCAAAATACAGTAAAAGTTATATTGTGAAATATTTGTACAAATTAAAATATCTTTTTTTCTATTTGATTATATTTTAAATTTACCTTGTTCCTGTGGTGTGAAGCTGAATTTTCAGCATCATTATGCCAGTCTTCAGTGTCACATGATGACTGGGAATCTGTACATTACTGCTTACATCCTGTAGAATAAGAAATAATGTTAGAGAATATAAGATTCCCATCTCAGATGTTGGTCTTAGAAATTACAATTCAATGAATCATGGAAAAGTAGCTGCCGATTCACCACCATTTCTTCATTTCATCATTTCTTATCATGACACAAACACCTAACATCATTCGCTTGTTTGCACCATGAGGATCATTAGAAATACTTGAAATACTAAAAAGACTGTTTCTACATAATGCCTCCCTATGACCCATGCAAAGGGTTGTGCGCTCGGCCCTGATGCAGAGCTGCGGTCACCTGTTTTGTGTGTTTGTTTGCTCTGGGCTTATCAGACAGAACAGTCTCTGCAGAAATCTGATGTCGCATGGGCCTACTGTTAATCATCACATCAGAGCTTAAATAGGTTTTCATGCTTGAATATTCAAATAGCACATTATTTTTCACATACATTGTTGCTGCATCTCTCTCCCCCTCTCCCAGTCTGTCAGTTTCCCAAAGCCAACTATATATGGTCGCAAGTTCTGTCATTACCAATAGAGTTCATTGGAAATTGCGACCATAGTTGGCTAATGATGCTTTTGGGAAGCGCACCCCTGTTTAGTTCCTGTCTCTATTAAGCCCCTCCTTCTGAAAAGCACAATGTGTTCTGATTGGTCAACCGCTTCGAGCGTGTTTGGGAAATGTCACGCCCCTTTCCATAACCGCAAGTTTAAACACAATACTAACGTAACTCAACCAGGCCTCACCTCCCTTTTCTGCATTCTCTGAAATGGCTTGGGTGGGAATTACTCAAATAAAGAATATTTGCGACGTGTTCGTTTCCCGGACGAAAACTCAAGACTGCAATGGGGGCGTTTCAGGGCAGTAAAAAAAAAAGTACGCACTGATATAGAGATTAAGGGGCCTGAGATGAAGGGATTTTAAGGATCTAAGCACATGGTCTAAAGCGCATGGTGCACTTAGGTCTTGTCCGAATCCACTTTTGCTAGTTTATCAACGACGGGAAAAATGGTCGGCACGCCCGGCGCATGGTCTAAAAGAGTTGTCCCTGTTCTCTTAATGAGTAATGGGTGTGTTTTGGGCATAACGTGCAATAAACCAATCAGAGTCTCATCCCCCATTACCTTTTAAAAGCCAGTTGCGCTCTCGCCATGGCGTATTCGCTGTTTACAGCGGAAAGACTGAACGCTTCTCTAGCGAGGGAACGGATCAGCTCGTGTGCAAGGTTAAAGCGTGCAAGCAGACCATCTACGGGACAAGCCGGATTCCACCATATCTTTATGTACACAATAATAATCTTTTACATTGTAATCCTTTTATTTTTAATATTTGGCATGTTTGTGTGTAATAAGCAGAGTGTACACGTGTCGTGCGACAGTATATTCTTTTGGAGTAACTTTGCAGACCTTTTTCAACTGTAACTGCACTGAAGATGAAAATGTACAATAGCACCTCTTTAATTCTTAATAAGAAGCCCACAGAATATGGTCCTGGTGATCCATGTTTATTTTACAGTAGGTGGAGCATATTGAGTCTTGTCAATGAATAGTTTATTTTGGTTGGAGCCGTGGTACATTGGTACAGTAAGGCATGTGCTTGAAATGCAGGGGATGCAGGTTTTATTCTGGCCTGTATTATTGTTCAGAGGTTGCTATTTTATAGCTCATGAGATCTAAAACTGTACATTATTTCCTTAAAAATAAGATTTCTTTACAGTATTTTACACATTTAGCATCAAGCACTTGCTGGAAAGCCACCTATGATTTTTCTCCTTGCATTTTCACATCATTGGCTTTTAATAATAGTAAAATTAATCAACATGTAGACTTAAGAACAATGTTAGGATGCATTATTCCTCTTTTTATCGAGTAAATCAAATTAAAGTGAAAATAAAGAAAATTGTGTCCATTAAGTTAAGTTTAAGGACAATATGGCAAGGCAATAAAAACAAAAATTCAGAAATAATATATCTTTAAAAAGCCACGTTAAATATTAATATAATATAAAAATATATAATTGTCTTTAAACTTTTAATATAATATGTAATTTTGATTAATTGGATTCTTTCACGTCAAGAATAAATTCATAAGGAGAAGCAAAAAATTATAAAAGTTTATTTTTTATTTTATTAATGATTTGAATACATAATTTATAAGGTTTGTGGTCATATTGAAATCTTTAACTTTTGTTTCCATATCTTGGCAAATCTGAGAAAAGTATGGCATTGTTGAGATCCTCTGAAACTCACATGTGAGATTATTTGGGTGTTTTCTCAGAATAAACATCTGAGAAGCAGGATAAACAAGTCATATGTATTTCAAAGTCATATTTATATTCAGTGTGTGTTTTATATAGGATGATAATGGCTATTGATTGAGCATATAATCATAGTATGGAATGTCCTCATAAAACATGGAAACCCAATGTGTGTGTGGAGAGAGAGCTGATCCTGACACTGAGATTCAGTCCCCGTTTACTTTAGCAGAGAGGAATTGATGACTTTGGACTATTGATTTTGTACATGGTTCTGTTCTTTTCATCAGCTTTGTCATGATTTATGTGTTTGCTCACAAGCATGTATTTTAACATTCACAAAATCTGCATTAAATACATGCTTTGTCGTGTCCTGTTGGTTTCTGTCCTACAGGAAGTCCAGGGATGACCATCTTCAGTCCGTATCGTGTGGTCGCTGCGGTAGCCGTGATCTTGATCATACTGGGGGGACTGGGAGCCGCCATCTGGGCCCTTGGTAAGACTTTCGGCTCGGCTTTCTGGGAATTCTGGTTTTCTTCTAGGAACTGCTGATTTAAAGGAATACTGCATTCTCTCCTGAGACTTATTACAGTTGTTTTGTTTGTTTGATTTTCAGTCACGTATCTTAGAACAACAGAAGATACTGGATTATTTGATGGTAAGCATTGCTCATTTTTAATTACATTTAAATATATTAATATTATATTTAAATAATAATATTATTAGGGGTATAACAATATGTATATTGTGTCACAATATATCGCAATACAAAAATGCAACAATATGTATCGTGGATAGTGACAATATGTATTGTGTAGTTCACCCAAAATACAAATTACTATGTGGGGGGAAAAAAAAATCAAGTTTACAGAGTTTCATTGTCAGTACTACATTAAAATACTATATGTTGAATATAATGTATAATAATGCAATGGGGGAATATTTGTGGGTCCTGATAATGCCAAATGTCTCATGTTACCAGTAAAAAGTGGCCTATACATTATTTTAAATATCTAGTCAGTGCAAGCATATTCATCTAAAATGTATTTTCTGCTTCAGAATCATGAATATTTGTATTCTGCTGTCACCACTGTCCTGTGAATTGAGTTATCAGTACCAAGTCCAAGCCCATTCATTTACACCCACAATGTAATACCGAATTTAGCATTTTAATCAACAGTACATTTTTTGTTAACCATTTACCATATGTCTTGTAGTACTGCAATAATATTGTATGGTGAGTTCAGTATCGTGATATGTATTGCATCGTGATTCGTGACATTAGGGTATCGTTACACCCCTAATTATTATATGTATATAGGTAATTTTATGTTTTTGAAAAAAGTCTCTTATTCTCACCAAATCTGCACTCAACATTCATAGTAAAATAAAATATTGTGAGCCCACGGACTGTCTTCATTATGTCCTGCAGTGCAGGTGAGTGCAGCTGACCAGAGGCTGAGAGTGTTCGACTCCACCCAGCGGAGATGGAGACACGTCTGCTCGTCCAGCGTCAACCAGCTCATCGCCAACATCAGCTGTGAGGAGATGGGCTTCATCAGGTAACAAACAAGCATGCCAGGCTCACTGTTTCTCAGGTATGGACATTCATTTAGTCAAGCCAGATTAGATTGTTGACTGGAAGTCATCATTGTTTTGGTTATGTCTTGATTTGCATTTTTTCTTTCCATTCAGAGCAGTAAATGTCTCAGCCACATGTGCTCCTGACAATGGTGGGGACCGAGAATTTTTCTGCGTGAAAGATAGTGAGTTAACATACGGGAAGAAGATAAAAACAGCCCTTTATCCTTGGTAAGACATTACCTTTTCATATGATTACATTTAAGTAATGAACATCACCAAATTGGCCGCTCTCTTGATCTTTGATTACACTGTTGCTCAAGCGTTTGGAATAGTTATGATTTATAATAATTATAATAGTAATTATGATCATTTTTATTTGAAGTAGGGTTTTTTTCAGTATTTATTCCTATGATGGCAAAAGCTGAATTTTCAGCATCATTACTTCGGTCTTCAGTGTCACATGATCCTTCAGAAATCATTCCAATATGCTGATTTGCTGCTCAGTTAATAATGATTGTTACTGTTATCCATTTTCAAAACATTTAATAAATATGCTTGATATTTTGTGGAAACTTTGACATTTTTTCAGGATTCTTTGATTCACGGAAAGTTCAAAAGAACAGCATTTATTTGAAATAGAAATCTTTTGTAACATTACCAAAATACGGACCCCAAACCTTAGAATGTTATAGTGTAGCTATCATGGTTTCCACAAAAGCAGCAAAAACTTTTTTAACATTGATAATAATCAGCCAGCATATTAGAATGATTTCTGAAGGATCGTGTGACACTGAAGACTAGAGTAATGATGTTGAAAATTCAGCTTTGTATCACAGGAATAAGTTACATTTTAAAATATATTCAAATAAAAAACAGTGATTTTAAATTGTAATAAGATTATTTAAAAAAAAGCTAAGAACCGATTGCAACAGTCTTAATCTCTCTAAAACATTCTGATGTTTCATTTCTGTTTCAGTAAATGTGAAAAAGGTCAGATACTAGAGGTGATTTGTCAGGGTAAGTGCTACAACTCAATTTGTAGCATTTTGAATATTTCTTCACTGCAAATATGCTACATGATTTGTTGACTGTCGCTGTAGACTGTGGTCGTCGAATGCTGCCTGAAGAGCGGATCGTGGGGGGAGTCGATGCTCGCCAGGGTTCGTGGCCGTGGCAGGTCAGCTTACAATATGATGGAGTTCACCAGTGCGGTGGATCCATCATTTCCGATCGCTGGATTGTCAGTGCTGCACACTGCTTTCCTGAGTGAGTGACACATTTTACACCCATATTCTCCAACGTCCAGAACGCATAAACATTTTTCCGATTTCAGTTAAAATTGTGTTGTGCAAGCAGCCCCTAAGTTAATTACTAATGATAATGACAACGGAAAATTATCAATCAAAAACTAACTTAAGCTGGACAATGACTTTCTTCTAGATCTGATTTACAGCCAGAACAATCTTTCATTTCCTATTACCACTGTAAAGCTGCTTTGAAACAAGCTGTATTGTAAGCAGCACTAAATAAATGAAGGTGACTTGATATTTTTATTTTTTACTACTGTACACATGCTAGCAATGTGTTAAAACATGTTAAACACTTTTAGAAACAAGTTAAAACAAGCTATAGCTCCATGTGAACAACTTCTAAGTAAGATAAAACATGCTATCTCTATGCTAAAATGGGTAGCAACGTCTATCTGTCTATCTTTGATTGTAGCCATATCTTTAAAATCACGCTAAAACATGCTAGCAATGTGTTAAAACATGTTAGCAACATCTTAACAACTAGAAATCTATACATCTATCTATCTATCTATCTATCTATCTCATTCTCTATCAATCCATCCATGTCTATCTATCTATCTATCTCATTCTCTATCAATCCATCCATGTCTATCTATCTATCTATCTATCTATCTATCTATCTATCTATCCTTTTCTTTCTCTATCAATCCATCCATGTCTGTCTGTCTGTCTGTCTATCTATCTATCTATCTATCCATCTGCAAGATCTTACTTGTATCCTCAGGAGGTATCGTCACGTGTCACGCTGGCGGGTTCTGATGGGATCGATCTACAACACTCCCATCCGTAAGAACGTTGTGATTGCCGAGGTGAAGACTGTTGTCTACCACAGCAGCTACCTGCCCTTCGTCGACGCCAACATTGACGACAACAGTCGGGACATTGCAGTCCTGGCGCTGACAAAACCTCTGCAGTTCACTGGTGAGTTTTTGCACCAAATTACAGAAAATAGTAACACTTTATTTTGACGGTCCCCTTTATACATTTTGTTGCCTATAAGTAACATTGCACCTACATGTCAACTAGCAGTCATTAGAGTATTAGTAGACTGTAACTGCTAACACTTTATTTGTCTCCCCAACACACATTTACTGACTATAAGTCACTTTGCAAGTCAACTTATTCTACTAACCCTATAACCTGACAGTTTACTAATAATCTACTAATACTCTAATGAGAGTTTAGTTAGTTGGCATGTAGGTGCAACGTTACTTATAGACAACAGAATATTTAAAAGGACCATTAAAAAGTGTAACTCAGGAAATATATACACATTGAAATTTCCTTGGCCAAAATGTAAATAAATATTAAATATCCAATTTGGTCTGATTGGCTGCCATTTTGCTTTTGGTGTGGACAGGAAAATGATTGGAAACGTTTGCTTTGACCTCTCTGAATAAAAGTGTCTTTTAAATATTACAGTAAATAGCATCTTAAAACAAGGGTATTTTTTTATAAAATAATTTGTTCATAAAAGATATGTCTCTGTGTAACAAGGACAAATCTTTGCTAGCCGCAGTTTAATTGGAGTTTGTTTTGAGGTGTTTTTCATTAGGTAGTAGTGGTATGTTACCGGCCTGTCTGGGTGAACACACAGCATTATAGTAAAACCTCCTCTGGTCTCAGGTTGCTCGTCCTGAGAACAAAGCTCCTCTATTTCCACACGGCCTTGAGTCGAAACTAAAGACAGTACTTTTCCTGAAGGACAAAGCTTTTGCTCATATTCACAGTTTATTGGTATACACAGTAACCAAAATGTTGAAAGGAAATATGTTGGATTTTATTCTGAAAAGATTTTGCTCTCTAAATAAAATAAAGTTTTAAATTTCGCAGTGATGCAATAGAAGAACCATTTTTGGTTCCCAAATAACCTTTATATTATATTATTATATTTTTAAAAAATTTTATTTAAAAAATCTAAAGAACCCTTTTTCCACAACAGAGAACCTTGTTTTTGAACTTCTGTTTTTGCTGTAGCTCTCTTTCTATTGCTGTTGAAGAGTAATGAGCTGGTGAAGTGAATTTACTTATTGTAGAGTTAACGATAGTTATCGTGAGCATTGCAATGTTTGAAGCGAATGTCATAACAAATATCAGTAGAAGATTTTAAAACGAGCGGTACGTTCAGAAATTTGTTAGATCTTACCTTCATGCTGTGGAAATACAAACCGGAAGACGGAACACAACAAGCGCAGCGCTAAAAAGGGGCGGAGCTACACGAGGTCAAAGGAAATGGAGCATGAGAATTGTGAATGATTGTGTGTGAAATCGTTTTCCTTCCCCAGCCGACATAATCTCTTTTGGTGTTTTAGATTACATACAGCCAGTGTGTCTTCCGACCTACGGCCAGCGTTTGGCGGATGGGCAGATAGGTACAGTAACCGGCTGGGGTAACATGGAGTATTATGGTTAGTAATGTCTCATTCTGTGTCTTTATTTAAAGGTCACTGTTGTGCCGCATTACAGTGTTATTCATCTTGTCCTGCAACTCGAGACTTGCTGTCTGTCTGTGACTGTCTCTCTTTGACCTTTGTGTCCGTGACCTGTGTGAGTGCTGTTGTGCTTGAATTAACCGCGTGTGCGAACTGCTGTCAGTTACCAGCCAATATTCCCTCAGTTTGTATAAACAGTAGACTTTTTTTTAGTACTTTTAAACACATAAAAGCACTTCAATTAATTATTTAGTATAAAATACTTTTCTTGGTGGGGGATATCTGGTTATGTTTATGGAGTTTGATTCTATCACATCATTCCAGTGTTGTTATCCCTTAATAATAGCAATAGTGAATACTTAATAGTATTGAATATGCAGTGCACTTGTATCACAGACAAGGCTTTAGCCTAGTACCAGACTAAAATGTGTGTTTGAGCTGTTTTAACTGAAAGCAATTTGCACTGGCATATATACTTAAAATATTTCAGTGCCATTGTTTTGTCTCAAGATTCACACCAGTAATGTTTTTTTCTATGGCAAGTTTATAAAAGATACTTAAATGTCCTAACTGAACTAAGGCCTAAATCTGAACCCTGTCTGTAAACCAATTAATTGCATTAATTTAAGTTACATTACATTAAGTATTTTAACTATATTATTTCCATATTATTTCCATAATACGTACTCCTCTTAATTATTAATAATTGTTTCACAAGGAATTAACTAAATCTTTGTTAATTTAAATAAAAAAGAAATAAAGTAAAATATATCTGTAAATATTAGATGAAAATATTCAACTTATTTTATTTCAGATTTTTCCTTTTAATTTAGGTTTTTTTAAGTTTAAATTTACTAAAACTAAAGCTGAAATAAATATAAATAAAAAAAATATTAAAAAATGTCAAAAGAACTTAAAATTTAATTAAATAAAGCTATAATAATATTACTTTAATAATACTATAATAAATATATATGAATACTATATATATAATGATAATAAAATGGTTATACTTTTAGAACAGTTGTATGTATTAAATGTGTATTCATGATGCTGTCCACTTACTTGCTAAGCTCTATACTATATTTACTACAAACACATTACCTGTTTGTTCATAAACACTGAGGGTCACGTATCAGTAATTGACAGCATATTTATGAGATTAATGCACATAAACACTGCTAATTTGCAACTGAATCACCAATGGAAAACAAGAGAAACATGCTTGAAACGAATTGGCCTGGATCATAGTATTAAGTTATAAAGATTATTATCGTGAATATCATGAATGTTTCCTGTGTAAATGCATTTGTGCTTATATTTGCATATAATGTTCATGCAATGTCTTAAATGTGTTTTCATACCTTTGCCCCACAAATGCATTTACATCACAGGATACAATGTATCATGACATTCACAATTATAATTGTATGACTTATGTCCTTGTCCAAAGTCACAACAGAAAATGTAAAGCAAAAGTTACTTCCCATAAAAAGTGACAATGCAACACACTGTTATTAACTGTTTTTATAATGAGCAAGGCAATAGTGTAATGCATTACACTTCTTTTAAATATGAACATTAACATGACTCGAAGGCAACAGATGACACCAGGTTGAAAACCCTTAATATTCACTTAAGGATTCTAGAAATCATAAACTTTTGTTTGTGCTTCGCTCTGACTTCCTCCTTCACGTGTCTTTATTTCTTGCAGGCACTCAAGCCAACGTCCTGCAGGAAGCCCACGTGCCCATCATCAGTGATACTGTGTGCAACGGTCCTGATTACTATGACAACCAGGTCACCACCACCATGTTCTGTGCTGGTTATGAGAAGGGAGGAACCGACTCCTGCCAGGTACAATATCTGCCAGTCTATGACATCATCAGTCTAGATCAGTGGTTTTCAATCCTGGTCCTGGGGACCCACCGCCAGTGGTGTCTCTAAGTTAAGTGGACCCCAGTACAGTTTATTGCATCTGGCCCCCTCTTGGTCCAGGCTGGGTGTATATTCCCCCTCTGTAGAAATCAGGAAGATCCTTATGGGCCCTCCAATGCCTCTGGGCCCCCTGTGATCCTTATGGGCCCTCCAATGCCTCTGGGCCCCCTGTGCACAGTCCCCCTTTTCCCCCGTTATTTACACACCGGATTCAGATCATCAGCTCTTTAGATGAGAGCTCTGGGAACTGAACTAAGTGTGTCAGATAAGAGAGACGTACAAAATGGGCAGAGCGCTGGATCCCCAGGGCCAGGATTGAAAATCCCTGAGCAACTGCACACAGCCACTAGAGGGAGACATTCATAACTAATGTGCATGTGGCTGTGTGGAACTGTGACTCATATGAGCTCATTTATGGTATTGTCTCTTATCAGGGACAGCGGTGGTCCGCTGTAAGACCAGCCTTGGCCACTAACTGTAATAAAATAAGTTGAAGTACTAAAATCGCTAAAACTAAAACTGAATTAATATAAATAGAAATATAAAAAATAACTAACAAAAATGAACAAGCACAACAAAATTACTAAACTGAAAAAATTAAAAGTAAAATATAAAAATAAAAAGCTATTTAAAAAATAATAAATACTATAATACTATATAATAGTACTAAAACAAGGGTAACACTAACAATGAGCAATACATTTAGTTAACTTGTTACCGTTTTTATTCATCTTTGTTACTGCTAGTTAATAAAAATACAACTGACCATTGTTAGTTCATGTTAGCTCTGGTCTATTAAATGATATTAACAGATACAACTTTTGATCTTAAAGTATTGGTAATGTTAACTGAGATTAATAAATGCTTTGCAAGTATTCATTTTTAGTTAATGTTAAGTAATGCAGTTAACTAGCGGTAATATGTGGAATCTTATTGAAAAGGGTTACCGAAATAAAACGGCATCATTCTCACAGCATGCGAAATGTTTCAGTACATTTTAGAAAAGGGTATAAATGTGGTTAAACTTTTAGGAAAGTTGCATGTTTTAAATGTTTTTTTTAATAATGCTGCCCACTTAGCTTCCATTTACTGTGGCATTGTCACTGATATGGCATGATATCATCTCTCATATGATGTCAGGGGGACAGTGGGGGCCCTTTTGTAGCAGCGGACGTCCTGTCTAAGACCAGCCGCTATCGTTTGCTGGGGGTGGTGAGCTGGGGCACAGGCTGTGCCATGGCCAAGAAGCCCGGCGTTTACACCCGTGTGTCACGCTTTCTGCCCTGGATTTCTACAGCCATGAGGGTGAGTGATGCAGGATGACCAGCACACTTTCATCAGCTGACGTCATTAAAACAAACTTTACCTCACTTTTCTCTCACGTTTACCTCCATAGATGTATGAGAATTCCCCAGGAGTGCACAAAATGGCACGGGCGGTTACTCCATAGCCATTTAGAGAGGAATAATGTTTTATATGAGACTGAAATATTGCCCGTTGAGATCAGATTGGTTGCTCGGATCTGTGGCTGAGATCAGACGTGGGATGATCAACCTGTCTCAAGGACAAATGTATTTTGCTATATCTGACTCATGGAGGGCAAGAACCATTTCTGTTTCTGGCAATTACCATAATATGTGTTTTATTTTCATTTTTTGAAAATTTGTCTCCGAAGTATAGTACGATAAGATGATAATCGAATTTGCAATTTTGCCTCTATCCAATGCCGCTCAGTCAATATGCCATTATTTAGCACAGATAAATTAATTTGTCAGACAAACTACTGACACACACACACGCACACACACACACACACACACACACACACACACACACAAACACACAGATTTTTGTTTTTAAAGACCCTACAAGTTCGATTAAACTATCATAATAATGTAATATAATGTAATGTAATATTTTTTTAATTATAAATATGAGGGTAGAACAAAACACTAAACATGGTTAAGATATTTGGCCACTTATTTATCCAACTACAACTACAGGTTTTAATATGCAAAACAAATAGAAAAACAACAAGCTCACAGGAAAAAGCGAACATTGACAATCAATTATTAATATTTCATTGGTTCTCCCTTGTTTTTGCATGCATTCATAATTTCTTTGTATGACAGCCTGGCCAAAAATTATGTCTGCACATGTTATCACAATAAACAATTGACTCCAAACACAACTAAGCAATATGCTTTTAAAAAATCTAATTTTTAATAATAATTTAATAAAGGGTGAAGATGTTAATTTTCCCAGGCCGGAGATACATTTTTATTTATTATTTCATTTACGTGTGTGTGTATGTGTGTGTGTGTAAATATATACAAAAACATATAAATGAAATAATAAATATTTTGTGAAATATTCAAGGATATTTTTATCCTGGTTTATTGCAGGTTTGGACGGTGTTTGGTACCAAGAAGAATTAAATATATGGTCATGTTCAGCTTTAGTCAGATAATAACAATAATAATAAAAATAAAAAGAAGCATTTTTCTCTTAATTTGAGTAATAAAACGCTGTACAGACATAATATGGACTCCAGACAGCAAGAAAAATACAATTTATTTGATCACAATCCTAAATCTGAGAAGGACTTTATCTCAATACAGTATTTATCTCAGTTTTGTTTACTAGTGACACCGGTACAGTACAGTATATGCTATACTGTATACATAATAATATAGGCATATAAGTAGGATTTTACTGAATAATACAGGCCTCTGTGAAATGTTCTATGATTAAATATGTACTAAAATGGGTTTTGTAAATTTATATGGCCAACACAGCGACATTTAAAAATGTTTAAATTTTTTTTACATGTATTTTATTTTATTTTCTCTTCTTTTCTGTATTAAGCATTGATAAGATCCAAACCAAAGACTGGTTAAGAGAGCAGCATGAATAAACTCATTGCTGTGGCAGTCAGTATTGTTGCTAATATTGATGTACATATATGAATAGCTTCTTTACTATGCAATGCACTGTTTAATTCAAATTTATGTCTAATTTTACAAGCTGCTATATTGTTATCCAGATTTTGTACCATAACCGTTTTGTAATTTAGTAGCCCCTTAAGCCTGTTGAATAAGTCAAACAAGACAATTTAGCTCTTATTATATGGTTATTTTTCTGTTTTTCTTGTCATGAAAGTAGCTGATATGAATATATGTACAATATAGAAAACCTTTGACATACAGTAATCTGACTGCTTTTTCTTTTCAATTCTTTTCAACAAATCTAAATGTTGCCCCCTTAATATATGCCTTTTAAATATTGAAATAAAGACATAATTTTGTAATAAAAAAACAATAATAATTTGTGTTTACTTTTGTGCTTTAGAAACTTGAAATAAAATCATCAGCAATGTTTAAATAATATTTATGAATATACACTACTGTTCAAAAGTTTGGGGTCGGTAAGATTTTTTTAATGTTTTTGAAAGAAGTATACTCTCATGCTCACCAATGCTGTATTTATTTGATCTAAAATACAGTAAAAAAAATAATAATATTGTGAAATATTATTACAAATTGAAAAAGCGGTTTTCTATTTTATTACATTTTATAATGTAGTTTATTCCTGTTATCAAAGCTGAATTTTTAGCATCATTACTCAAGTCTTCAAGTCATTTGCTGCTCAAGAAACATTTATTATTATTATCAGTGAAAACTTCAGTGATTATTATCAGTGCTGAAAACAGTCGGGCTGCTTCATATTTTTGTTGAAACCCTGGTTTCTTTTTTTCAGGATCCTTTGACGAAGAGAAAGAACAGCATCTATTTGAAATAGTAATCTTTTGTAACATTATAAATGTCTTTACTGTCACATTGATAAATTTATGCATCTTTCTAGAATAAAAGTTCATTTCTTTCTAAATAAATATCATTGACTCCAACGTTTGAATGGTGGTTAATATATGTTGAAGTTAAATGTGTGTTCTTTATGCACTAATTCTGATACAAAACACCTTGTGTTTGCATAATTATGTTTTTTATTATTATATTTATTATTATTTCACATGGCTATATCAGATTATAATGCGCATTTATTCAATGTGAATAATATGCCTGGGATGGTGCAATCATGTTAAGAGCTCTAATTTTCACCTTTTTCATTCTTAATTTCTTATTCTTTCATTCTCCTGTTTAAGTTTGTGCAAATGAATGCAACACATATCAAATCTGAATGCATGCAAGTTAACACTTTCATTCATAAAAACTGCTTCTCATCCTGAACCAAGGCTGGGTGGAAAAAATGTGTCTTTCTGGCTGTCCTAAATTTACATCACTATTTTGGCAGTAAAATGCCTCATAATCAAATAGTTCAGTAATGCTAGGAGAAAGGGAAAGCATAAAGAAATCAGTGCCAAGCACACAAGGAAGTGTAAAGAGAGCGACGTGCGCCGCTGTGAAGGTTGGAATAGGGTATGTCCCAGCCCAGCCTAAAACTTTCTTGGAAAGTTCCCTTGCAAATGAGCATCCTCCATCCTCCACGCGGTTGTCAACACAGTGTCTGAGAACGAGCACGGCTTTCATCCGCTCCGCTACCGAGCGATCGCTCGAGGGACTGCACCAGCACAGAGGGCTTTTCGTGGCCCTGCGACAACTGAGAAAATGAGAAGGATGAAGATCCAGACCGCTGTCCATCTGATGAGGCTTCTGATCTTAGCGCTGCAGTTTGCTTCATTTACAAACGGTGCGTTTCAGATTTCATTCTAATGCTTACAGTTGAAGAAAATGACTGATTATGAAAGATTGGATGCTTGAACAGTTCAAGATCCTTGACTTTTAAACTTGAGAAACTAATGGGATAAAAACAATACAAATACCTGTTGGTAAAGAAGGATATTTCAAACCTTTCTATTGTTTAATGGCTCGAAATGAGAGTATTTGAACATTTTCCCTTTAATTTGATCTTTTATATTGATTTGTTATATTGACTTTACTGCCTATTTTGTGTGTACACTCTTAAAAACAACAACAGGGAGTTTTCCCAGCAATGTCATAGAAAGTTCCCTAAAGAACCTTTTAGTAAACAGTTCTTAAAAGAACCATTTTTAAAGCCACTTAAAATAACCTTTTTACACTATAAAAGAACCTTTTGTGGAACGGAAATGTTCCATTGATGTCAAAGTTTCTTTATGGAACCATCGATGTCAATAAAGAACCTTTATTTTTAAGAGTGTAGGTGTGGCCATTAGAATAGTCAAAAAGTTGATCATTTCTTAGTCAAATCAGCAAAGCCCTTCTGCTTAAACTGTGATCTGTTTCCTCTCCTCTTCATTAGGCCTGACACCCCTTGTACTTCCTCAAAATGTGACCTCAGAGACTGGGAAAACTGTCACCTTTGAATGTGGTTACACTGGCCTGAAATCGGAAACAATTAAATTTTACATCATGGGTTCGAGTGTCAATGATTCTGTGACTTGTCCAGGAGACTCAACCAAAAACTTACCCACTCAGGTGAAGAACTGACTTCTCTTTAAATTGTTGTGGTGCACATTTTGTACACTAGCAAAAGTTTCAACACACTCCTACTAAATCTTTATTTTGACATTTTTATTTACATTTTATAATAACGGTGTCGTATTAAAATATAGTATATAATGGACAATGGAATAAGAAATAGCGTATTTATTTTATTTCTCATTATTTATTTCTTGTAAAATAATCGTGGTGAAGGAAAAAATATGAGGTACGAGAAAAATGTTTTTGCGTTCCCCTAAAAAACGTTGCATTTCCTCGCAAAAACGTTCCACCAAGAAACGCAACATTTTTGCAAGTGACCGCAAAGTTTCTTGAGGGAGCACAAAAGCAAAACAGAAAACAGAAAATAACAGAAATAGTGACTTTTTATCTCAATTCAGAATTTTTTTCCCCTCAGAATTTCGAGATACAGTTACAAAGTCAGAATTGTGAGATATATAAAAGGACGATTCTGAGAAAGTTATACTTTCGAGAAAAAAAGTCTCATATTTTGTCCCACCATCATGTTGGGACCCTTAAAGGGATAGTTCACCTGAAAATTAAAATTCTGTCAATAATTGCTCACCCTCATGTCGTTCCAAACCTGTAAGACTTTCGTTCATCTTCAGAACACACATGAAGATCTTTTTGATGAAATCGGAGAGCTTTCGGTCTCTACATTGACAGCTACACAATTACCAGTTTGACCCTTCAAAAAGTTCATCGTAAAAAGACACTCGATCGCTTTTTATGATGAATAGATTGAATTTAGGTTGATGAAACAGGCCCGGTTCTAGAACCAAATCACTGAGGGTGCTACTGAAAATAGTGAGGGTGCTTACTGCTTACATAAACATAGGAAATGGCTCCCAATCGTCATCAGTCTGAAACAACGCAGTCTCATGAAAGTGCTATCAATACCACGAATGTTATTTCTCGTGCCATTTATACGCCAAAAATGTTTTTTGCGTGTATATGCTACGCACTGAAAACCCCTTGGGTAGGATTAGGGGGAGGGGGGATGGGGGTGCATGCGTATTACACGCCATAAAGTGCGTATCATATGCACGCGAAAACTGCGTATCATATACACGCAAAAACGAATTTTTGGCGTATAAATGGCACTAGAAATAACTTTCGTGGTATTGATACGCACTTTGATGAGATCGGGCTGTCTGAAAATAGTAGGGAGACCGGGGATGCATTTAGAGTGATTTACTGCATGGTTTAAATGCAGTTAGAATGGTCAAAGTTCAAAATAGGGGGAATGCCCTCTACGAGTTTTTGTTCTTTACATTTATCATCATGTGATATAGTTAAGAAATGTTACACAAAGAGTGCTGTTTTTCCCAAATATCAGCAGTAGGCCTATTGCAAATGTGTGACGTATTGAAATTGATTTTATTCTGCAGTTGAATAATGAAGTTAATATAAGTAACTTACATTTTAAACATTTAGTTTCTGACGACAATGAATCAGTCCTTTTGAACGAAACAGCTGATTTAAAGATTAAGGTCACTCGGCGGCGCCATCGGCCGCGACACTAGGTTTGTCGCCGGTGTTTGCAGGGGTGTCAAGCGGTGAGAGTGAGGTTGTAGGGCGGGGTTCGCTGCTGTTATCGGCAGGCGGTGTCATTTCATCTTGTGATGTACTAGAGGTTTGAGCTTTCTTGAACCAATATCTTATGTCCATGATGAAAAATGGACAATTATTTTTAGGCTACCTAAAACCCCGTCTCAGAAAGTCAGCGAACTAATTTCCTGAGCGGGACGCACACACGCAAGCAAAGTGGGCAATTTAAGAGACAGCTTCACCTATGCGTATCACGATCGCAAAAGGACACAACCAATCACATGCATTAAACATGAAAGCATAATTAAATAAATTCTGATTTGAAAAATCGTGTAAATGGATTTGTTTTGTATGTGTGTGAAATCCGTCTGTGATTCTATTGTCGGCGAAATCTCGTTTACATGTGTGCTATTAATAATTTCATCTGAGGGTGCTTTCACTTTTGTTTGAGGGTGCTTAGCACCCTCTAGCACCCCCGTAGAACCGGGCCTGTGATGAAAGTTTATATGTGAATAAAAGCCTATTCAATCTGTTCATCATCTAAAGTGACTGTCTCTTCAGTAAATTTGGACTAAACCGCTCAATTCATTTGGATTAGTTTTACGGTCTCTTTATGAACTTTTTGAAGCTTGGTAGATGCATAGATGTCAGTCCAGGGACCGAAAGCTCTCAGATTTCGTCAAAAAGATCTTCATTTGTGTTCTGAAGATGAACAAAAGTCTAACAGGTTTGCAACGACATGAGGGTGAGCAATTAATGACAGAATTTTATCCCTTAAACTATCCCTTAAAGTCTCCGTAGAATTGTGAGATAAAAAGTCGCAATTAACTTTCTTATTTTTTATTCAGTAGCAGACAGCTTCCATAGCCTCTAATTATATTAAACTCCAGAAGGGGTTCAATCTTCAACTGGCTGGCAGGAGCTGCCACTGGCATGTCACGTGACCTGTCAGTGCTGGCTGGCAGCTGCAGTCTGATTCTGGCAAGTTTCAGAAACCATTGATTTTTGACAGTTTTGGTGTTTTGTGCTCCTCCCGTTCTAGCTCATTTTTAATGCATCTTCTGATATGATTTTGTTCTTTCGAATGATTGATGTTTTGCGGGTTGTCCCAATTAAACCAGTCAAATGGCCGTGATCAGACTGGCAGCTTACTGACGCTTTGCTGGACGCTCAATCCATTCAGCCGCGGCTGAATTGTGAGTATAACGCGTTGCCTGACACTCTCTCTGTTAGTAAATACATTATTTTCTTATTATGAATATAATCTATAGCATCATTCTTTAATATGATTGATGTTTTGGGGATGGTTATCCCAATTAAACCAGTCAAATGGCCGTGATCCGACTGGCAGCGTGCTGACGCTTTGCTGGACGCTCAATCCATTCAGCCGCGGCTGAACTACAAGTAGCCTATAAAGCCCAATTTATACTTCTGCGTCGAACTCACGCCGTAGGCTGTGTGTAGCGCGCGTACCCTACGGCGTACCCTGACGTGCACCTCTCCAAAAATGTAACAACGCGTCAATTCTACGCGGACGCAAGCGCTGTGATTGGTCTGCTAGAACCCCTCCCTCGGGTTTCACACGCTCCCTCTGCATGTGTAATTGCGCGTAAACGCGTACAACGACGCAGAAGTATAAATGAAAACCAACGCGTATAGAAGTATAAATCAGCCTTTATTAGCCTGGATGCCAGCCCGAACCCCGCCCACAACATTTTTTGGTCGGGAAGTTCGGTCTGGACTCAATCCATTAAAGCTAGGGTATACGAATTTTTAAAAAACTCATCCCGCCCCTCCACACACACACACACACACACACACACACACACACACACACACACACACACACACACACACACACACACACACCTCCCCTCTGTTCACGCCAACGCAAGATTAGCAACACATGAAATGTTCTAAACTCCCCACCACCATTAGTATACTACTACTAGTATTGCTAAGGTTTTCAGTAATTGTTAAAAAGCTATTTATGTAACACATCACACCATAAAAGTATAAATAAATGTTTAACGTTACCTGCTCAACAAAAAGTAAGTCGTGTCAGCGTCGTTTTTCAGTCCAAGATCTCCCCGAAGCTTCCTCCAACGATCAATGGTGGACCCTGTATTTATTCTACTTTGAGTCCGGCGTTTTTCACATTTTTTTTTATCTCTGCTCTTTCCACTACAGACTTTCTCTTTCTTCCAAACTTTACACTAGGTGCAAGCAGGGGTCGCTTGCTGCTGTCTTTTATTTTTGATCCATTTTTTTTTATCTGATGCTACTTAGCTAGCTACCATAGACTGTCAGCTGCTTTTTCGCGCAATTTCATGTCACTGGAGGGGGGTGGGGTCAGGTGCGGTGGGGTGGAGACGCGAGCGCCAGGCGGAGTTTCAAGTGGAGCTGGTAATTGGATGAGAGCAGTAGACCAGGTACATTGGTCAACTTCTCTGTGGCTGTACAGCCAATAGAGTGAATGGATTTTTTTCATTCTTTTTTCTATTCCTATTGTTAGGATTGTACTATATAACCATAACCAGCATCTAAACGAGGATAGTAATAATGAACAATCTTTGAAATCGTATACCCTAGCTTTAAGGAGCAATTATGATCGGTTCAGAAATCGTCGGGGCAATCAATTTGCCAGGGCGGGCTTTATACGATGATGGACCTTCTTTTTTACAGTCTATGTGATGGACAGATGATCTGCAGTTACGTATTCATCACGTCATCAAAGAGCGCTTGGTTTGAACTGGTTTACAACAAAGATGACTGCAGCTGGAGAATTGAGATGTGTAGATTCCGCTATCGCGTCTGTTGTAAAAGAAATTAGCGCATTAATTTTAAAAGACTAACAGAGAACTGCACAGGCCCGGTTCTACGGGGGTGCTAGAGGGTGCTAAGCACCCTCAAACAAAAGTGAAAGCACCCTCAGATGAAATTATTAATAGCACACATGTAAACGAGATTTCGCCGACAATAGAATCACAGACGGATTTCACACACATACAAAACAAATCTATTTACACGGTTTTTCAAATCAGAATTTATTTAATTATGCTTTCATGTTTAATGCATGTGATTGGTTGTGTCCTTTTGCGATCGTGATACGCATAGGTGAAGCTGTCTCTTAAATTGCCCACTTTGCTTGCGTGTGTGCGTCCCGCTCAGGAAATTAGTTCGCTGACTTTCTGAGACAGGGTTTTAGGTAGCCTAAAAATAATTGTCCATTTTTCATCATGGACATAAGATATTGGTTCAAGAAAGCTCAAACCTCTAGTACATCACAAGATGAAATGACACCGCCTGCCGATAACAGCAGCGAACCCCGCCCTACAACCTCACTCTCACCGCTTGACACCCCTGCAAACACCGGCGACAAACCTAGTGTCGCGGCCGATGGCGCCGCCGAGTGACCTTAATCTTTAAATCAGCTGTTTCGTTCAAAAGGACTGATTCATTGTCGTCAGAAACTAAATGTTTAAAATGTAAGTTACTTATATTAACTTCATTATTCAACTGCAGAATAAAATCAATTTCAATACGTCACACATTTGCAATAGGCCTACTGCTGATATTTGGGAAAAACAGCACTCTTTGTGTAACATTTCTTAACTATATCACATGATGATAAATGTAAAGAACAAAAACTCGTAGAGGGCATTCCCCCTATTTTGAACTTTGACCATTCTAACTGCATTTAAACCATGCAGTAAATCACTCTAAATGCATCCCCCGGTCTCCCTACTATTTTCAGACAGCCCGATCTCATCAAAGTGCGTATCAATACCACGAATGTTATTTCTAGTGCCATTTATACGCCAAAAATTAGTTTTTGCGTGTATATGATACGCAGTTTTCGCGTGCATATGATACGCACTTTATGGCGTGTAATACGCATGCACCCCCATCCCCCCTCCCCCTAATCCTACCCAAGGGGTTTTCAGTGCGTAGCATATACACGCAAAAAACATTTTTGGCGTATAAATGGCACGAGAAATAACATTCGTGGTATTGATAGCACTTTCATGAGACTGCGTTGTTTCAGACTGATGACGATTGGGAGCCATTTCCTATGTTTATGTAAGCAGTAAGCACCCTCACTATTTTCAGTAGCACCCTCAGTGATTTGGTTCTAGAACCGGGCCTGGAACTGCAATCAAGGTATTTGTCAATCGTAAAGATGTTTACCGTCCTTCCTTGCCGTTTGCTTGCTCTGATTTGTTGTAGGTCTATCCAATTGACCTTTGGCAGGGAGCTTGATTGACAGGTGGCCTGACCAATCATACTTCGCCATCGGCCATTTTGTCCGACAAAGCAGTCAGGAGAGTTAGTAATTAATATGGGAGGATTTGAACTTGAAAAACAGAATGTACTGACGCCTTTCCGCGGTTAAAACAACATTCCTTCTTATGTTCATTCATGTTTATTTGATGCTAAAAATTAACTAGAAGGAAAAGATGATCTGTTCACGAGTAGCTTTAACTGATGCTCTACAGCGATCTGTCACGACCCACAAAGCGGAATTTATTGTTTAAATTAAAATTACCAAATTTGAAAGGTGAGACTTTGTTTAATATGCTTAATATCAAAAGTAACCGAAAAGTAACCTGGTCTGTCCTGTCTGTCAGCGTGTTGTCAGCATAGACATATTAAATACATAGACACCCTATTGGCTGCTGGAGCGTACGTCAACGGCGCCGCCATATCAAGGAGGGCAACTTGCCCATACCTCTCATTATGGGAATTGAGAAAAATGCCTGTTTCGTGTGCTGCTTGGGGCTGTACAAGTCGCCACATAATTGAAAACAGGTCTCGGGGAATTACCTTTCACAAACAAGACTGAAATTTTTTTTCTGGTTGTATTTGGTAATTATATAATTAGTAATAGTAACGTACACCACGTGCAAACCACTGAAATCGGCTGATAAATGTAAACGTTATTATTGTTTTTATCCAGGAAAACGTCTCGGTTACATATGGTAACCCTCGTTCCCTGAGGGAGGGAACGGAGACGTAGGTCATGACTGACCAATAGGAATCTCGCTAGAGAGGCCAATCTACTTCGAGTGAAACTAAAACAGGCCAATGCACATTGGCGTGCAATCATTTGCATCAGCTGCGCGGCCTCGTTAGCGCGGGTATTTAACGAGCAGCTGAGCGATTAAACAGTTAGTTTTTTGCTGAGGAGCCAAGCCTGAGAAGCTGGCCGCCCCGGCGGGCGGCAGCAGATGTGGCGACGGGACCTACGTCTCCGTTCCCTCCCTCAGGGAACGAGGGTTACCATATGTAACCGAGACGTTCCCTATCGGTCAGTCACTACAACGTAGGTCATGACTGACCAATAGGAATCCCTACCAAAGCGCCACAGCTGCTGCACCCCATCCAGCGCCCCCGTGCAAGCCTCTACACCTTCTTGCCTGGAAGGACGATAGGAGGAGGCCTACACAGAGAATTTGACACTGTTGTTCCGTGAAAACCCATACAGTGAGATATTGGATAACACTGGGAAAGCGTGCCCTTTCTGTTTAGGAAGGAACGCTGCGGAAGCCACTTCTTCAAAGAGTTATGTGGAAATACATATGGACTAGCCCGAAGGCTGTACTGCATATGAAATAATGGGTGACTTAGCCCAAGGGAAAGACACGGGCTTCCGATAGGAGCAGCCGTGGAATATATACACATATGAGATCCCCGTAGGGTCACACATATGGGACCCAGCCCAGATCCGGTTCTCAAGGATTCAGCGGATAAGGGCCTGGCGCCGGACGCTCCGCCAAGTCCGGGCCGAGGGGTTTTGGAGGACTCGACAGGTTTTTCACTCTGGGTGCAATAAGGGTGCACAGTAGGGTGCAGCAAGCCGACAGAGCCAGACCTCTCAGTGCTTCTACCCGTTTAAGGTGAGAACACGGGAGGAGACCGGCTCTACACGTAGGCTATAATATCTAGCGAACGTGTTAGGTGTCGCCCAGCCCGCAGCTCTACAGATATCTGTTAGCGAGGAGCCACGTGCCAGCGCCCAGGAGGATGCAACGCCTCTCGTGGAGTGTGCATGCAACCTAAGCGGGCAGGGCACGCCTTGTGCTTGGTAAGCCAAGGCGATGGCATCCACTATCCAGTGGGCCAACCTCTGCTTGGAGACAGCCTTTCCCTTCTGCTGGCCTCCGTAACAGACAAAGAGCTGATCTGAGGTCCTAATGCTTTGAGTTCTGTCCACGTACATACGCAGGGCGCGAACGGGACAGAGCAAAGCCAGGGCTGGGTCTGCCTCCTCCAAAGGCAGCGCTTGCAGGTTCACTACCTGGTCTTTTAAGGGAGTGGTAGGAACCTTGGGCACATAGCCAGGCCGGGGTCTTAGTACCACGTGGCCGTCACCCGGCCCGAACTCTAGGCACGATTCGTCGACCGAAAATGCATGCAGGTCTCCTACCCTCTTGACAGAGGCCAATGCAACCAGCAGCAAAGTCTTCATGGAAAGAAGCTTTAAGTCTACTGATTGCAGAGGCTCAAAGGGAACATCCTGAAGTGCTCGAAGCACCAGGGAAAGATCCCAAGAAGGTATGGAGGGGGGTCGAGGAGGATTTAATCGTCTCGCCCCCCTAAGAAACCTGACGACCAGGTCGTGCTTTCCAACTGTTTTGCCATCTATGTGGTCATGATAAGCAGAAATAGCGGCAGCATGTACTTTGAGGGTGGAAGGGGACAGTCTACGCTCCAACCCCTGCTGCAAGAAGGAAAGCACAGACCCTATCGAACATCTTCAGGGGTCTTCTCGGCGAGAAGAACACCACTCGACGAACAGGTTCCACTTCAGGGCGTAAACACGTCTCGTGGACGGCGCCCTTGCTGAAGTGATGGTGTTAAGTACCTCTGGGGTTAAGTCACCTAGAACCTCCGCGTCCCAAGAGACCAGACATGGAGTTTCCAGAGGTCTGGGCGCGGGTGCCATAGGGTGCCCCGTCTCTGAGTCAGAAGATCCTTCCTCAGAGGAATGGGCCAGGGAGGGACTGTCACGAGGAGCATGAGTTCCGGGAACCAAGTCCGGGTGGGCCAATAGGGAGCCACCAGAAGGACCTGCTCCTCGTCCTCCCTGACTTTGCACAGTGTCTGTGCAAGTAGGCTCACTGGGGGAAACACATAATTGCGGAGGCCCCGGGGCCAGCTGTGTGCCAGTGCGTCCGTGCCGAGTGTTCCCTCGGTCAGGGAGTAAAATAGCTGGCAGTGGGAGGTCTCTGAGGAGGCAAACAGGTCTACCTGAGCCTCTCCGAACTCTCTCCAGATCAGCTGAACCACCTGGGGGTGGAGTCGCCACTCTCCCGGAAGCACAGCTCGTGATAGCTCGTCGGCCACACGGTTGAGCATACCGGGGACATACATGGCTCGAAGCGACCTCAGATGCTTCTGACTCCAGAGGAGGAGATGGCGGGCGAGTTGCGACATGCGACGGGAGCGTAGACCACCTTGTCGGTTGATGTACGCAACGGTCGCAGTGTTGTCCGTGCGGACCAGTACGTCCCTGCCCCGTAGCGGCCTTTTCAAGCGGCTCAGAGCGAGATGTACTGCTAGCAACTCGAGGCAATTGATGTGCCAATGCAGTTGGGGAGCCGTCCACACCCCTGACACTGCATGCCCGTTGTACGTGGCACCCCAGCCGGTGGCAGAGGCATCTGTGAATACCACAGCATGCCTGGAGACCTGTTCCAAGGGTACTCCTGCCCGAAGGAGTGAAAGGTCTGACCACGGGCTGAAGGTCTGACGGCAGGCCGGTGTGATTGCCACCCGGTGAGTGCCGTGATGCCACGCCCATCTCGGGACTCGGCCGTGAAGCCAGTGCTGAAGCGGTCTCATATGAAGCAAGCCGAGCGGGGTTACCGTTGCTGCCGCTGCCATATGCCCCAGGAGCCTCTGAAAAAATTTCAGTGGGACCGCTGTCCTGCCTTTGAACGTGTTCAAGCAGTTCAGCACCGACTGAGCACGCTGCTCTGTGAGGCGCGCTGTCTGAGCGACCGAATCTAACTCCATACCGAGAAAAGAGATCCTCTGCACAGGGGAGAGTTTGCTCTTTTCCCAGTTGACCTGAAGACCCAACTGGCTGAGGTGCCTGAGCACAAGGTCCCTGTGTTCGCATAGCTGATCTCGAGAGTGTGCTAGTATGAGCCAGTCGTCGAGATAGTTGAGGATGTGAACGCCCTGTTCTCTCATGGGAACAAGGGCCCCCTCCGTGACTTTCGTGAAGACACGGGGGGACAGGGACAGCCCGAAGGGTAGGACTTTGTACTGATATGCTCGACCCTCGAACGCAAAGCGCAGGAACGGCCTGTGTCGAGGAAGAATCGAGACATGAAAGTACGCGTCCTTCAGGTCGATCGCTGCAAACCAATCTTGGGGACGGATGCATTCAAAAATGCGTCTCTGCGTGAGCATTTTGAACGGTAGCTTGTGGAGGCTCCGATTCAAAACTCGCAGATCCAAGATCGGTCGTAACCCACCACCTTTCTTGGGTACAATGAAGTAGGGACTGTAGTGCCCTGACCTCATATCGGCTGGAGGGACCGGCTCTATCGTGTCCTTCGCCAGCAGGACTGCGATCTCCGCACGCAAGACATGGGCATCGGCTGCTCTCACTGTAGTGGAGTGGATGGCCCGAAACTTGGGGGGACGCCGGGCGAACTGAATCGCATAGCCGAGCCTGATGGTCCGAATGAGCCAGCGAGACGGACTGGGGAGCGCTAACCAGGCTCTCAGAGACCGTGCAAGTGGGACCAAAAGGACCGCAGGCGTACCCGGAGTGGGGCAGCGAGGTGGAACACAGGGACGCGGCTCAGGGGGCTCTCTCTGGGAGGCGGCCCGTAGCGGGGTCTGTGTGCGCTGTGCAGCACTTACCTGGTTCCACAGGGCAGGAGGTGCAGGAGGCGGCTCGGTGGCGTTCTCGAACTGCACACTGCTGCTCACTGGCGATAGAGGAGGCGGATAAGAGTGGTGAGGATTCTGTTCCCCCACTGCTCTCCGGGTCCCCTTCGGACCCAGAGATGGTAGAAACTGCTCTTTTATTTAAAATTTGGGTACCGCTGGTTTTAAGGCCAGCGGCGGAACAAAAGGAAACAAAAGATTTCCCACCCGGCCCTCTTCCGGGGGAAGGAGCGATGCGGTCATCGTCTCCTGAAGAGCAGTCCCCTCCATCTCCGGGTCGCCCGTCCTAGGGCCGCTTACCCTTGGCTTTGCCGCCCTTCTTGGCGGGGGCCTGGACGGGCGGGGCACCCTGCCTGCGACTGGCTCCACGGCGCCGCTTAGGTGGAGGCTGCTGCTGCGGCGCGGGAGCAGGGGCAGACGCAGGAGGACGCCCTCGGCGACGAGCAGACTGAGGAGCCGCAGGATGTGTCTGATCGCCTCAGTCTGCTTCTGTACAGCCGAGAACTGCTGGGCAAAGTTCTCGACCGCGTCGCCGAAGAGGCCGGTCTGGGACACGGGGGAGTTAAGAAACCTGAGCTTGTCGGTTTCCCTCATGTCGGCCAGACACAGCCAGAGATGGCGTTCCTGGACCACCAAAGTGGACATCGCACGACCCACAGACCCCGCGGTAACCTTCGTCGCACGAAGCGCGAGGTCCGTCGCGATGCGAAGTTCTTGAAAAACTTGCGGGTCGTGACCACCCTCGTGCAGGTCCTTCAGTGCTTTAGCCTGATGAACCTGCAACAACGCCACAGCGTGTAAGGCAGAGGCAGCTTCCCCGCAGGCCTTGTAAGCCTTGTCGGCTAAGTCCGACGAGTACTTACAGGCGCGCGAAGGAAGACACGGATCTCCACGCCAAGTGGAGTTAGGGCACAGATGCATAGCAACGGCCCGTTCCACTGGCGGGATACGCGTGTATCCCTTAGCTGCCCCGCCATCAAGGGTGGTGAGGGAGGAGGAGCCACCGGGACGGTTTCTGGCAGTGAAAGGTGCCGTCCACGTCCCCGTGAGCTCCTCATGCACCTCCGGGAAGAAAGGCACTGGGGTGGGTTGCTGAAAACCAGCGCGCGCCACCCCGAGATACCAATCATCCAGCCTCGAGGGCTCGGGACAAGGTGGAGGGTTCCACACGAGCCCGATCCTGTTGGCGGCCCGGGAAAGCATGGCCATCATCTCTGGGTCCGACTCGGGCACAGCTGGCACACCCGAAGGAGGCAGCGGCTCCGAGCCGTCGTCCGCGGAGCGGTCTGACCCACCCTCCGATGCAGCGATCGACATCTGGTCATCGCGGGGAGCGCCGAACGAAACGACCGGTACACATCTCGAGGATGGTCCGGCACGTTCCGTTGGCAGCTGAACTGGCTGCGGAGCATGAGAGGAGTGAGGGTTCCTAGGGGGTTGGTTCCCCGAAGGAAGCGCGCTCACTGTAATCCTCAAGTCAACCATGTCACTGCCGGAAGCAACCCGCGAAGGGGGGTTGGACCGAGGTGCAGGCACGGGGACTCCGCCCCTTTGCAGGAACGAGAGTCTCGACCTCAGCTCTGAGATGGTCATCTTCCCACAATGGGTACATGACTCATCCACGAACGCTGCCTGTGCGTGTTCGAGGCCCAGACACACAAGGCAGCGATCGTGACCATCCCGCGATCCCAGGTAACGACCGCATCCAGAAACACACAGATAGAACGTCATCTTGAAAAAGACGCGAACTATCTGTGTTTGCTCTTTTAGGGACTACTCTCACTGGTGCTGAAGCACGCAGGGGAGCAGCCTCAGCGATCACAGGGGAATGTGCACCCGACTGTGCGCTGGGAGATCTTACCAGCCGTTAAAACAGCTTTTTTTGTTTGCTCTTTAATAAGAGGAGGCTGCTCACGCTGCCGTGCTGCCCAGCACCAAAAAAAAAAAGAGAGAAGTCCAAAAAAAGCCTGTAGAAGTTTTCCACTGCAGTAGAGGCACCGAAGTGTTTGGCTCCGAAGCAAAAAGCTAACTGTGCAATTGCTCAGCTGCTCGTTAAATACCCGCGCTAACGAGGCCGCGCAGCTGATGCAAATGATTGCACGCCAATGTGCATTGGCCTGTTTTAGTTTCACTCGAAGTAGATTGGCCTCTCTAGCGAGATTCCTATTGGTCAGTCATGACCTACGTTGTAGTGACTGACCGATAGGGAACCGCAGCTCACCCGTTTACTTGCATTTGTTCACAGCGCAGTCTTGCCCTCCGCAAAATGGCGGACACGTTGACGTATCGCAGCAACGCTCCAAAGTGGCCCATAGGGCGTCTATGTATTTGTTATGTCTGTGGTTGTCAGTCTCCCCTCTGCTCTGCGATGTATTTTTCACTGCGTAAGAACATGTTGTGGAGTGAGAGCGGCGTAGCTTGACGGACATAGCGACAGTAACTAAGGGGGCGGGGCTTAGCCAAAGGTGAATTGAGTGCAGAGGTTTTTTTTTTTCCTGTTCGGTTAAGACATGCCTCATAATCAAAGCTCGAGCAGTATCAGACTCACATTCTGACTAGAATGAGTATGACGAAGTCAGGCTACGTCAGTGTAGCTACCCCACTGGAATGATGGCCAAGTACTCCTTAAACTGATGTTTCCATTAGCGTTTTATTCGTGACACTCATGTAGACACCGTAGCTACAGCAAAAACAAACAAACACTATCACTCCAACCCAATAATCAACATCACAATAAAACGATACAATTACAAAAATGATAAAGTTTACGTTATAACCCTCAAGTGGGATGCACAAAACTTCATGGAGAGAGAAAACCGTCATGTATGCAAGCGGCGTCCTTCACGAAAGTGAGCGCACATACACATAGCGGAAACAGAGCGCACTTTATACACCCATGTTGGCACACGTTAAGGCAGTATCATAATAAAAGTCCTTCAAAATAGCTATACAAATAAATCGTTACAAACTTATAAATTTAAGCAAATTAACATTAATTTACTGTTAGTAAGCTGCCAGTCTGATCACGGCCATTTGACTGGTTTAATTGGGATAACCATCCCCAAAACATCAATCATACTAAAGAATAGATCCGTGAGATTATATTCACAATAAGAAAACAATTTATTTCCAAACAGCAAGAGTGTGTGGCAACGCGTTATACTCGCGGTTCAGCCTCGGCTGAATGGATTGAGGGTCCAGCAAAGCGTCAGTATGTTGCCAGTCGGATCATGCCCATTTGACTGGTTTAATTGGGATAACCATCCCCAAAACATCAATCATTCGAAAGAACAAAATCATATCAACAGGAGGAGCACAAAAACTGTCAAAAATCAATGGTTTTTGAACTTGCCAGAATCAGACTGGCAGCTGCAAGCCAGCACTGACAGGTCATGTGACATGCCAGTGGCGGCTCCTGCCAGCCAGTTGAAGATTGAACCGCCACTCTTAAATATTCTTAAATATTTCTCCTTTCCTCAGTTAATGAAGGCTTACTGTTATTCTAAATCCGGTGGAAATGTAGCTGCTTGGAAGGTCGAAAAAACATCAGAAGATGACAACGGCACAGTTTTTTTGTGCACGGTCAGAGGTGCTGATGACAGCATTGGAACACTTTATGTATACGGTATGTTACTAGCAATTAAAAGTGTGTAAGTGAGTGAACAGACAATTGCCTTCATGTCTCTCTGTCTCTCTCTCTCTCTCTCTCTCTCTCTCTCTCTCTCTCGGTGTGTGTCTTTCAGCGAATGATTCTTACCTTGCGAAGTTCATCGGATACGTGATCGGAGGATTTCTGTCCGCCCTCTTTATCGTCATTGTGGCTTATATCCTGTTGAAAAGATCCGATAAAGCGCAGCGATGCTTCAGTAAGTTTCTCATTGCTCCTGACATTTGCACATTTGGTTCTGTATGTTTGACTGACTTTAATATATTTAATTTATGTTGAGAGATGTAAGTTATAGACATGTGTTTTTTAAACTTTGGTCTCGGTTTCCTGCATTTCTTTTAGGGTCGGTGGGTGGAATCCAAGATGACGTGTAATCGACGCAAACGAAGCAATACTGAAACAACTCTCACGCTTAAATGTGGATTTGAAGGGTTTGTAATAATATAGCACAAATACCATGATATAATAAATGTAACACAGGCTACAAGATTCAGTACAAGTAATTTATATACCAGATTTGAAAGAAGGTTTCATTCTTGTCCAGTAGAGGGCATCTTCTTTGCTCTATTCACAGCATTAATTTCCTAACAGGGCATGTTTCTGGTTCAACATTAAAAAAAAATTGCCATGGAGGAACAGTCTTTTTAAACTATAACTATAAACTATAACTGTGTTCCTATTTCTAACCCTAACCTTCCCCTTAAAACAAAGGGATTGATCCAGGTCTTTTAGCTAATCCACTTTTAGCATCAAGTAACTCCACCTTTCCATAATGTTTATCTTACAAATACAAAGATTAGATTATTTAATCATAGATCTGCTGATTAATGAAAAGTCAATGTAATTGTCATGCCTACTGTTTACAATATGCACTTATTTTAGTTTTTTTTATTATTTATTTTGAATTGTAAGTAAATGACACACTTTGACTGATATAGTTAATTTTATTTGTTTTACACTGCTTTAAGAGCAGTGTAAAAGGGAGGTTTTGACAACTTTTCAGGACACAAACTGAGCTTTTTAGGTTGTACTGACAGAGTAGATCAATAGTAGATGGGTCAATATTGACACAGGTGGTTCGCTGCACCCTGGAACGACTTTGCTTCTATTCTGCTATGTTTTCCATGGTAGATATCAGTCCATGAGCATTTTAGTTTAGTTTCTAAAGATTCTCTCAGAAACTACGCATCTGAACATGTTTTGAAGCTTTGGCTTTTTGCATATATACCAGCACACACGCGAGAGATCACATTACAGCACACAACTACAACTCTTTATTTGGTTTAGCTCAGTCAGATTTATATTTAATATTATGTGATATTTTCAGATTGTGCTCATAACAATTAAAAATGTAAACATTATTGACTGAAATGTAGATAAGAAAAAAATCTCCATTCCACATTTAAAATCAGATTAGACAGTCAAATATAAAACATATATTTTATATTGTTATTTTTACCTACAATTTTAATTTGAATGCTTATTGTTCTCTTGTGAATGGTTTCACTTTCTTGTCAGAGGGACTCTGACATACTGATATTAATAGTGAGAGTAATTTATATTATCTTCTTTCAGATTTGTGTAATATGTTCCACTGACCTTATCAAAACCCAGTAGACATAATATTGAGGCTTTTACTCTGTTTTATCAGCATGTTCTTTTCATAAAGGTGATTATCATGTATAGAGATGTTTGTTTGGGGTCAGTTCGACCCCAGTGAGCAGAATACATTTAAAGATAATACAATAAAACATATTGAAATGAAAAAGTAGCAGACATGTGGTGTATTTTACTGTGTGTACATCAATCTAATAAATTGGCATGTCAGAATTCATTGCATTTACTCGTGTTTCTAAGACCCCCAACAGGTTTTTTTTCAGTGTTTAAAGAAAAAACTTTCACATTTAGTTTAGCCTTTTCTTCTTTCTTTCTTTCTTTCTTTCTTTCTTTCTTTCTTTCTTTCTTTCTTTCTTTCTTTCTTTCTTTCTTTCTTTCTTTCTTTCTTTCTTATTGTATAGCACAGTTTAATAAAACACAAGTTGGCCAAAGTGCTTTACAATCACACACAACATCAGTACGTAGAAAAAAAAGGTCAGTTCTTTAAATGCAAAGTCATGAAGAACATTAAACTGCATTAGCTCTTATCATTGGTTTGTATGACACATTTTTATTTATATTTATTAATGATGAAAGGGTCACGTAAGCTGTGGATTCACTGACAGTTTTTCCATGTGAAATCTTTCAGATGACTGCGTTTGCTGGAGATGCCTAGAGAGCAGCTCCTCCCTGACTGCCTGTTCTCTCTTGAATACTGTGGTTAGGAAATATCATTTCTTCTGTAATAGTGCAGTAGGGCAGATTTTTGTTCTCACTGTGCATGGTTGTAATTGGTACTGTAAAAAAATTCACCTATTGCCGGATTTTATCAGAGCTTGTAGTGAGATTACTACAAGTAGACTACATTATTTTGCTGTCGTTCAAAGTTTTCTTAGCAGTGATTAAAATGATTCTTCAAGTGCACACCCTAAATGGACATTACTTTGCTTATAACCACTCATTTGGTTTCTTGCCTTGATGCATTTCCAGATATTTTAGCTTGTGAACATCTGCAAATGTGCTCAATTTTGGCAATGCACAATTAATATAAAGTTGAAAGCATAACATTTTCCAGACTGCCAAAATATAATGATATATATAGAGAGAGATTTGTGATAACTTTAATTTATTAAAAATAAAACCTTGTGCAAATTAAATTAAATGGGTATGATTTGGAAAGGCGAACACCTCTCAATAAAAGGTCTTACAGCTGAAAATGCATATCAGAGCAAAAACCAAGCCATGAGGTCAAAGGAAACGCCTGTAGAGCTCAGAGACAAGACCGTGTCGAGACTCAAAAAAACAAACAAATCTGCTGCATTGAAGGTTTACAGAAGCATGTAGCCTCCATAATCTTTAATGGAAAAAGTTTGGAACAACCAGTTGGGCCTGTTGCATAAACTTAGCCACTATGTTAAGACTGTGTCTTAAGAACTAGTTTGACCAACTAGCAGTTAGAAAAGTGATGATCAGTCTTACTTTTCCAATGCAAATTAGACCGATCTACCCTCTTAGGTAACTGGCTTTAAAAAGTTAAGGAGCAGTTTTGAAGAAAAAAAAATAGATGACAAACTTTTAAGACTTGTCAGTTTATGCAACCGGCCACAGAACTCTAGCCTGGCCAAACTGAGCGATCTATGGAGAAGAGCCTTGGTTAGAGTGGTGACCAAGAAGCTGATGGTCACTCTGGTTGAGTTACATGATCATACAGGTATTTGGAGGTGGAAGAAAATCACAGAAGGACAAACATGACTGCAACACTCCACTGATAGGCTGAATGTCCTTGAGTGGCTCAGCCAGAGTCTGGGCTTGAACCTAATGCATCTGGGGAAACCTGAAAATGTCTTTCCACCAACGGCCCCATCCAACCTCACAGAGCTTGAGAGGATCTGAGGAGAAGAATGGCAGAAAATCGCCACATGCAGATGTTCAAACCTTGTCGCACCATTCCCAAAAAGGCTTGAAGGTGCTTCAAGTTAAGGGTACAGAAAAACGTATGCAATGTACTTATTTCAGGTTTTCCTTTTTTAATACATTTGCAAAGTTGTCACACATCTGTTTTTTGCTTTGTCAGTGTAGATTGATGTGAAAAAAAAAATCATTTAAAGTAGTGTTACAAAGCAGCAACATGACAAAATGTGGGGGGAAATTAAGGGGGTACGAAAACTTTCAGAAGGCACTGTATATGTATATATTCATATTCTTATATTGTTTAATAAATATAATATAACATTTACAGAATCTCAAATCTCATAAATATGTAACATTTTATATAATAAACGTTATATTATATTTTTATTATATAATTATTATAATTAAAAAATATATATTCTTATGTTTTTTCATGTTTTTTGTTTAAAATACATTTAGTCATATATATAATAACATATACTGTAAAAAATATTTATATTATATAAAACATTTTAATTGTTTCCTGATTTTTTTTTTTTTTTACATTTTTTGTTATTTGCCCATAGTGTCACATTACTGTTGACTGTAGCGTAAAGGACATTCGCTTTAATACCTCTAGTAAAGAACATTTAAAGGACATGGATTTGTCGGTGTACTCATGCTTTTATTGAACTTTTAAGATGTGTGTAATTCATCAACACACAGGTCATGTTTTGGGCTAAACAGTGGACAGGATGACGTGAAGCACACACCCAAAATTCATCGATCTGATATGCTGTGCTTTGTTTATGTGTATACAGTAAGGAGGAGTTGTTTTTAAAGGTTATAGAAAAGACAGAAAGGTTGTGAGTTTACCCTACCTGAGGAGCATCATCCAACATCTACCGCCTCGGAGAGACATCAGTTCCTCTGCTAAGGTAAGATGATGCTCATTTTATAGAATGGATTGTGCTAAATGTGACATGGGAATGATGCAATGAAGAACTCCCTCCTGTAATATTATTGATTTATGCCAGAGAGGCTCTTTAGAAATATTTCATTAATGTTTGATTCAGTGCCATTTGTGATTAAATACATAATCCATAGTCTAAGTTATTAATTTAACTAAAGATTAACAATGATTAGATAAAGATTCTCTCTCAGAATCAGGTCGAAAGCTGAAGGTGACCCTATTGCATTTTAGATATGTGGACATTTTGAGAATTGTCTGGCTGGACAAGGTGTAGGTGATAATAAGAGAACTGAATCAGTCCGATTCAAGAATGACCTGAATCAACTGATTCATAGATAAGAATCAAAAGAACAATTTGCTCATCATTGTTACTTCTGACACTGCTATGAAGTCATTCTCTCTTAGAATCAGGTCGAAAGCTGAAGGTGACCCCATGATTTTAGATATGTGGACATTTCGAGAATTATTTTACATGAAATTTGTGTAAATATTCCCTGGAACACTCTAAAAAATAAAGGTTCTTTATTGGTATTGATGGTTCCATAAAGAACCTCGAAGGAACCTTTCCACTTCTCAAAGGTTCTATATTAAAAAGGTTCTTTAGGAAACTAAAAATGGTTCTTCTATGGCATCACTGCGAAAACCCCCTTTTGGAACCTTAATTTAAGGCTTAATTCAGAGGAATTATGTTAAGAGGAATTTTTAGACTATAAGATGCATTAAAGGAATAGTTCACTTAAAAATGAAAATTCTGTCATCACTTACTCACCCTCAGGTTGTTTCAAACCCGTATGATTTTCATACTATGGAAGTCAACGGGGTCCATAAACTGTCTGGTTACCGACATTCTTTAAAATATCTTCCTTTGTGTTCAGCAGAAGAAAGAAATTCATACAGGTTTGAAACAACTTGAGAAAGAAATAGCGTTTCATCTAGACATCGGTCAAGGCACATGTGTGGTCAGTGAGATCAAGAAAGTGCTGATTTACTGATCCAAAAGCACTCTAAGATGATTCCATAACCAGAGGTGGGAGGGCAAATTTTCCAAAACACCTCCAGGCGTTCAAGGGTACACCAGCAGTGTCCTGCGTCCCGACTGCGTTGACCCGTCGTTTCTATGTTTACTTTTAAAACACAAGCGCTGATTTCTCTCAGCTGCGTTTACAGCTGGAGTTTCTTAACAAACATTCTGCGCCTCACCACTGACCTGCACATGGGAAAGAAACATATTAGATCTAATTATAAGTGCAAGTAGCCAATGCTGACTTTGTTAGTGATGTATTCTGAAAATGATGTCAAATATCTTAAGATTTTTCTGTAAGTGTTTCTGTAAAATAGTTGTAATTTTGTCATTTACTCACTCTCTAACTCTCATGATGTTCAAACCTCTATGACTTTTTTCCAATGGAATATAAATGTTGGCCACTCTTTTTTAATATAATGAAGCTGAATGGGGACTGAAGAAAAAAGCACCATAAAAGCATCATAAAGTCCATGCAACATGAGCTGTCTTCTGAAGTCTTCTGAAAGCTTTGTGTAAGAAACAGGCCTAAATTTAAGTCGTCATTCACTTAATTAATTCACCACTACAGTGGGATGACTGGACAATTCAGTAGGTGATTATAAGAGAACTGAATCAGTCTGATTCAAGAAGGATCTGAATCAACGGATTCATAGAAAAGACTCAAAAGAATTCACTCACTTTATGAGTTATGAATGCATCAGAAAGATAGTGCAGCTTCAGAAACAAGTTGTATGGGTCACTTTTATGATTCGTGTATGGTGCTTTTTGTCATTTTAGAGCCCCAGTCATCATAAGTAAATGACAGAATTTCATTTATTTATTTTTGGTGGACAATCCCTTAAGGAAACAAAACAAAAGTCTAATTTATTGTGTGTGTGTGTGTGTGTGTGTGTGTGTGTGTGTGTGTGTGTGTGTGTGTGTGTGTGTGTGTGTGTGTGTGTGTGTGTGTGTCCTTGACCAGGAGGGGTAAAAATGAAGAAGCTCACAGAACTAGTTCTCCTTACAGGTAAGTCATGACTATTTATGTACACAGTAAAGGTCACAGACAGATCTGTGCCCTTGGGCCTGAAGGTCAAACATTCAAAAGAGAGTTTCCGTCCACATTTACAGTATACTTGGACTTAGTGATTTGATGGAAGAAGCTTTTAGTAAATTATGGTTAGCAATACAGTATATTTATAGCTGTATATTTATACTTGTTAATGTCAGTAATTATCTCCTTCTTTGTGTGTGATTTGTCACATATCTTCATTTCATCTGTAGTCCTCTTGGCACTCTTCAGTCAAGCTGAAGCAAGTAAGGCAGAAGTGTTTGTTTCTTACATTGCTATCCAACATTTGAGCTTATCAGTCTTATGCAATGAGAACATTTCTGGTAGTATTTTTGTCTGTTTTCAAGAGCGATCTAACTTTTCTCCTCTTTTTTTTGCCTTTGCAGATCCTTTTGTTTACAGTAAGTATTCTGAGGCAGATGCTCATGATTTTCTAATAAATAAAATTTAATAAATATAATAAATATGAAATAGCTGTGTGTGTGTATATATATATATATATATATATATATACACACACACACATATACACACAGCTATTTTGTATTTATTAACATATTTAATGCAAACACACACACACACACACACACACACACACACACACACACACACACACACACACACACACACACACACACACACACACACACACACACACACATATATATATATAAAATATTGTAAAAAAAACTATGTTAGATGTGATTAATGCATTTGACAGCACCAACACACACACACACACACACTTATAATTTATTTACATTTATAATAGTATTATTTTTAGTTAATAGTAATACACAAATATAATAAATATACATTTATTTACTTTCATTTTTAATATAATTTTTAAGCTATATTAAACAGTCTTAAAATTGGCTAGCTGCTGACTGCTGCACTTTTTAGACTATGAGGCGCTGAGGATCGGGGGTTTGGTCTTCACAGCCCTGCTTGTAGCAGGAGGAGTTACAGTTTTGTGTTGTAAGTAGCTCTGAATTTTTACACACATTTTCTACCTAACGAAAACCTTATGTGTGACTTTATATACTCACAGAAAGAGTAACAGATTGTTCTCTTCACAGGGGGGCAGTGCAAACAAAAAAGAAAGTAGGTCACCTGATCTCAGCGTCAAATTCACACTTACACTTTAACATCTCAGTAAAATGATGCACATTTTGAAATCAAAATGTATCATTAAAAGAAAAAAACTTGTTTAAAATGTGCCTCATCTCTTTGACAGGGATGAAGGAGATGCAAGCAAAATCTAAGAATCAGGGACTTCATCCGCTGAAACTTTCCATTGGATTAGAAGACTAGAAACTATATATGTCTAACTAGCTCCACTTCTCACTTGTACTTTATTTCAATGTAGTTTTTCCATTGTTTCAACATTTTTCAACCATTTAATTTATTCATCAATCACAGTTCCTGCCCAAAAAACAACAAAACAATTCTATACATTTTTAGTAATCTCTCCAAGTGGCGCTTTAATAAAGATTCTCAGTTATGGGCTTGCAAAAATGTATTTGGAGTAATTATTTACCTGAGGTTATTTTGGCTGAGAGATGTTTAAACACTGGCTGGCCTTATGCAAGATAACGCTCAAATGTCTTTTTTGTCCCAGTAGGTGGTCTGGATAACTTTAATAGTACATTGACTTAAATGCTGAAATGCATTATTGAAGCATGGGGGGAATGCTAAAATAATAATAATAGCAGTTCATTTCTATATTAATTTGACCTGTTCTGTTCCTCAATGTTGTACACTCTTAAAAATAAAGGCTATTTAATCACATCTGTGATTCCATGAGGAACCTGTAATATCCATGGAACCTTTGCACAAAAGGTTCTTTATGGTGAAAAAATGTTCTTTACACTATGAAAAAAATGGTTATTTTAAGAACTGTCCACTGAAAGGTTCTTTGAGGAACGAAAAATGAACATCGTGGCAAAAAACGCCCTTTTGGAACATCATTTTAAAGGGTGTACACAAAATGAATAATGTATTGACAGAAAAGTACCAGTACTGCTTCAGCTAAGTTTATTAACATTTCCTTAATACAATGCAATGCATTTTTTTAGAGCCAGTGTGAATCATTGTGCTCACCCAGTAGAATCAATTTAGCCTGAGCGTGCATAACAAACTAAAAACTATCAGAGTTGCTCTCCCAGAGAAAGGGATCCTTCATTCAAAACTCAACCCACTCGGACTGAGCCAACCTGTTGAGCGGATTGTTTAGGGTGTTGGTTTCAGTCTGTCTAGATCAGATTTTTACGTGTGTTTAGGGTGGTTCCTCCACAACCACGTTTCAAACTTCAACATTTCAGTTTATTTCTCCTTGATAAAGGTGAGTAATCAATTCTGGACACCATTTTAATGTTTATATACTGAAACATATGTTACGGCTGATGGATTTTGTCAAGTTCATTGTGTTAAAATATGATAATTAAGCATTAAGCAGAAACTTGTTATAAGGGCTTTTGACGACACAATTTACTTATATGTGTTAAACGTGGGATCTTTGGTATCTTTTTACATACTTTCTAGCTGTTAGTCTGTTTGACAATAAAATGTATTTTATAAAAGAAAAAAGTATACATATCTAATAATACTAATACTTAAAAGTACCTAAAAATTCAGGATGAAAAAAATATAGATAATCAGACATTATTTGAGTAAAACATTAGGGTCTGAAAATCTGAGACCACTAATGAAAATGCACTTTTTCTTTGCATTTTTCAAAATTTAATTTTAATTTAATTTTGAACATTATGCAGAACAATATAAGTGAAAACTCAAATTGAAAAATATATGTGAATTTTGTATTTGGTTCCTCCCCCTTTTTGCTTTAATGACAGCAACATATTCTCCAGCAAGCATCTTGTGCTTCTATAAAAGCAAGAACTGTCTGTACAAGAGAGTTCATGGTCAGTGTTGCAAAATTACTTAAACAGTTCTTTGGGGGGGGGAAATCAGTTTAACAAAACAAAATCCAGGTTTTCAAGGTGGTCTGAGACTGTTTGAGTTAGTTTTCCTCCAGTGATTTTGAAACTGGAATGTCAAGCAGCTTCACTGTGGAGAGCAGCTGCGCCCTTGATCACTGCGACTTTTAAAGATCACAGGCACATGCATTCTTTGCTGAACATACCAGCCTGTAAATAATCCCTTCTTCATTGAATATTATTTGAACAAAATCCAACTGCGTTTTGTATGACAGAAACCTACTGGTGCTACAACATGTAGAAATACTATTAAGTATGTTTATAATTCGTGGTGCTTTTAATATTATTGGTATTATTATTTTAGTTTTATGGACTAAGTGTTGCTACTGTACGTTTGATTCATCTAGTTTACTGAGAGATCTTAAAAAATGTATATTTGTGAACATCTGAATAAGGAACATGGAGGCTTAATCATGAGCTGGCCGTGAATATGGAAAAGTTGATGAAATCCAGTCGTTCACGAGTAAACAAGTCTAACGTGGTGTTTACAGTTTGAGATGCATCCTGACAGCCCACCATCTCAAAATTGGTTAACCTCTTTTATCACAAAATAAGGAAAAATAGTGTGAAAGGATTTCATTTAGATTCTCATGGCCATATTTTCAGCATGTTGGCTTTATTGCATGATCTGCTAATGGTTTAGTTTGTTAGCTAGAAGGATTGCACAACAACACTACATTAATCACTGGAAAGGGCGGGATTGTGGTTTTTATAAGAGTGATTCAGTTCAACAGAATGTCTCGTTCCTTCCTGCGTCACTGCGAAGAGCTTGAAAGCACTGTGAACTTCAATACAAATCTAGTTATATATTGAGGACATTTCTGGAGTGGTTTGTCTGTAAAAACACTGTTGAACTATATGCTTTTACTTTACCTCCATTTTAAACGCCCTGTGTTACAAAAAGGCATCTGTCAGCGTGTTTGTGCTGGAGTGTACAATCATACAATACTTCAAAGTTCACAGCCTGTTCTCAGGGGTGGAATTTCGTTCCTAATATAGCAGCAGTCTGGATTCCTGTGTACATGGCGTGCATCCTTTGTGTGCCATGTGATTGTGTCAAGATCTCTTATATGGAGTGAGGGGTGTTTGGAAAAAGTAGGTGAGGGAGTACACTGGCCACTCACACACTTACAAATATGTATGTGTATTGCTTGCTTTCTTTCTCTTTATCCTATCCGTGGTAAACATGGTCTTTTTTTATTTTATTTATGTAATATCACCACAATTATATGCCCATTTATCTGTTTATTTATATGCATATTTGACTTCTGATTCGGTGGATATTAGACTCTAAAAAGATTTAGTGGTCTTTTAATGTCATTTGAATCACAAATCACTGCTCAGGAAATTAGTAAGAATTCACAAATACTGTAGATAAAGTAACTTAGCACAGAATAGTCTTCCCAACTTGCAGACAGCTTTTTACAGGAATAAGAGTCAGTGTTGTTCCACTCAATGTCATAATGGCTTCAAACAGTTCATGAGTAGTTGAAAAAATGTCTCCTAGTTCGTTTGAGTTTAATGTGAGACCAAATATTCACTATAGGGTTCAAATCTCTGACCAGGCCAAAACACCAGCCTGCTGGAGACTTGTTCTCAAGCCGCTTCTTGGGTGTCTTTGTAATTTGGGCAGGAGCATTGTCTTGCTGAACAACAACATCTGAGCATTCTTCATTTTGGGAAGCAAGACATTCTGTAATATCCCCCTGTACTCCAAAGCATTAAATGACTTTTCACAGTGAAGCATCTCACCAACACCAGCTAAAAGGCTCCCCACACAATGACACTCTTCCTCCATGCTTCACTGCGGAAGAGATGCATTTGTTATTATATTTCTCAGCAGATTTTCCAAGACACCGCTCTGGAGCATCACCACGCAACTCGTGTTTCATTGTGATTGATCACTCCACACACAACTTCCCATATTCTGCCAAAAACTTCAGTCTGATGATTTTTTAGTAGTGCATTTGCTTAAATTTTGCTAATTTCCTGACCAATACTTTGTAGTTAAGACAATTAAAAGCTTAGTGTTTGTTTATACATTTTGGGCTTTTCCCAGGAGTGTGTATATGTATATACCATGTTTACTGTGGATAGGAAAAAGAGGACCTTAAATAAGAAACCAAAAAAAGAGAACAATGTGCGTGTGGCACAGCCTGCCAGCTGCTACTTCAACATAATTCTCTCCTTTCTTCAACAAAGAACATAATCCACCTCCACACCAGCTGTTGCGCGCAATAATTACTAGACTGATCAAACTAGTGGAGAGAAGGAGGCGTGTCCATCAACCGGAGATCAAATCTCCAGCCAATCAAACAGATAGCTTGCTGCTCACACCAGTATGGGGCAGATCCAATGCTTTTAACCCTTTTTTTTTCATTCTGGATTTAGCTATACTGCCTCAATTTATGTGTAAAACTGTAAACAACTGCCTTTAGACTAACTTTGGTCACAAAACCAGAAGTAGATATGACCTAAATATAAAAACTATAATTAGGAGATAATTAGGAGAGAGAATTGTAAGACTGACCAGTTTGTTTACTAATTTGTGTCTGCTAGTAAACTCTCATCCAGACAGAGCCATTTCTGCACTCTATTCAACTCACCACCATGACGCTATGGGTTGCCAGGATGTTGCAAAGGTGTTTATGAATGATTTTTGCCATGTGGTTGCTACTGGTCTACGGTGTTCTGGGTGGTTTCTCGTTGGCTACCTGCTGGACGAAGTCAAAAGCACACAATCATGAGTTAGATCACTTGTCTTAAAGGAATGAAAATTATCCCATAATTTACTCACCCTCAAGCCATTCTCAAAAACTCTGTATGTGATTAATCAGCTAAACACAATCAGAGTTATATTAAATAATATCCTGGCTCTTAGCTTTGTAATGGCATTGAAAAGTGCCTGCGTTTTTGAAGCCATAAAAAGCGCATCCCTCCATCATAAAAGTAATCCATATGACTCCAGTGGGTTAATAAATGCCTTCAGAAGCAAAGCGATGGGTTTTGTAAGAAAAATATCCATATTTAAAACTTTATAAACTATAATCACTGGCTTCTGGCAATGGCCGTACACTCGTTCTTGCTTCAAAAATATCGGGCACTATTCAATGCCATTACAAGAACCAGGCTATTATTTCATTTATCGCTGATTGTGTTCAGCTGAAAGAAGAAAGGCATATACACCTAGGATGGCTTGAGTTGAGTGGTGGGGTAATTTTCGTTTTTGGGTGAACTAATCCTTTCAAAAACAAAATTCGCTAAAAATATCTGTTAATATCTGTTAATGAGGTAAGAAAATATTCTTGTTTTCCCTTTGAAATATGTTCATTTTTCTTACTCCGCTGACAGATTTTTGTTTTCATTTTGATTATTTTTTCAGAAATAAGACTTTATATCTGGTCTTTTTTTATTCAAGTAAATGTATCTTGATTTAAGAATGTTTAGATATATGTAATGGAAAACATGCATGACAAAAATACTATTTAAAAAATACGTTTTTGCAGTGCACAACAATTTTAGTAGTTCAAACTGTGCAGGGCGAGTTATTCAGTAAAATGTAATACCTCTATGGTTAGAGGTTTGTTAAAATAACTAAACTATGACAAATTACAAGCAAACACAATAGGACTAAAGTATTGACTTGCTCAGACACTGAGAGTGAGCGATATTCCTTGGTTATCTGGTTTGAATTATCTCATTTAATTTAATTTAATGTTGCACAAGAGGAGCAAAAAGGGTTGAGAGACATTATTGTTTCTATAATGAATTAACTATGGCAACTGCAAAAAAAGAAAGAAAGGTCGGTTTGTAATGTGAGATGAGGAAGTGATGTTGGACACAATTCCTCATTCTTTCCCATGACTCACTCACTGGCTAGCCAACGTGACCGTAGCAGATCACAGGACTTTCATTATTATCTTCGTGCACCCTGGGTGATTCTGCTGGCAGGAGGGTGCTAAAACGTCCAGACTGTCCAAGCCTAAAACAAGAACAGTGAGATGAAAAGCTCTCTCCTTTTCTCTCAGTTCTTTGTACAGTAACATGATGAGCTTTAAGAAGATTGTGAAATACCTAGCTTTTCTTGCCAGATTCTTGGAAGAAATATCTTTGCACTGCATGGTACTGATAAAATAACTATTTGTCGGTTCACTTATGGTTGCCCTAGTGAAAAAGCCTATATCAAAATGTATTTAAACTACATTTATTTCATACTAAGTATACTACAAATCCATTAACATATTCACTGGCATATCGCTTGAGACTTGCTGGTATAAATATTATAATTAAACTTTATTTGGAGTACTCCTTTACTGCACAACTGCATGATCACTGTATATCAGTCTTTAAATGCAAGATATTTAAAGTATACCTAAATTATAATTGCAATAGTTCCACTTTAGCAAAATGAAATAAATCTTTAGTTGAACTTCAGCACTTTTTCTAGATAAAGTGCATTAAGTACAAAATTAGTTGTTCTAATTTAGCAGACTTTAGTGTATCAATTTAGTATACCAAAAGTACAATTGCAGGGTATTTATATTAAGTACACAAATATGTAAATTATACTTAGCATAAAATACACGTATTTCAAATACATTTTGGTATATTTATTTTTCACTAGGGTGTAGACATTACAGAACGTTATATGAGTGTATACTAAAGTAGGCTAGCTTATGATTATAACTTAAAATGAGTATTTAAAAATTTTAATTCCGTCAGTAACGTTATGCCTAATCAGTTTTTATAAGCTAACAGGAATATCTTAGCCTATTTTAAGGTAGAACACTTCAAGAAAGTAGCTGACGGTAGGCTACACTTGAAGTCGTGCTGTTTAGACAAACACTATGGCAGGTAATATTTATTTTATACAATAGTTAAAGAAACAAGAATCTTGAGTAACTTATATATGAAACATGAAAGTTACTGTACTTTGTCTATTTTTGTCATTCAAACGAAACTAGTTTCAAACGAATCCAAAAAGAGCAAGTGGCATTACCTGAATGAATCGTTAGTTGAGAATGAGTCACTGACTCGCTAATAATACCCAAAGTTAGGTTACCCAACTTACGATTACATATCGCCACCTATTGGTATAATTATTTGATTAATTTGCAGAAAGAATCAAAAAGAAAAAAAAGAAAGAAAAAAACACTACGAAAGCCCAAGAGCAAGATGTCCGTCAGACTCAGTCTCAAACGAGAAAACACGGACGGAGTAACTTTAACGTAATGATTCAAAAAGCCTGCGAAGCTGTTTTGATAACGTAGCCTACACAGACCAACAGCGCAACTGCGAGTGTGATATTGCTCTTATAAACCACTTCAGTAAACAATAATATTGATTAACTTTCATTTTTGAGACAATTTTGCCTAGTTTATCTGATTTTGATAAAAAAGTATAGTTCCGGACAAAGACACAACCGAATGTATGTGGCGCGTCCTAGCAACAGACAGCGGTTTCAGTTTCGATCATAGAAATGTAAACGTAGATCCAAATTTGACAGATCGTTCTGCCATCTTGGAAAGGTCAGCGTGTCGTCACTCACAGTAACAATCAATGATGCTATAACATTGAGTATCTTCTGGTTGTAAATCTACCGAGATTTAAATTCCTGAAGAAATGTGATAACCTTTCACAGGTGAGAATGTGATAGTCTGTCTTTTTATGTGTATTCACTATCTCAATATTACAGGTGTAATACGTTGGTAAGTTTTTTTTTTTATGTTGTGTTTGCTGATGCCTTCGTCTTATTGTGTTAGTTTAGCAAAATCATCTGCTGAAGTCTATCGCAGATATAGATAATCATGCATGCATCTACGGTTGCAGATGTACAGTCAACGAGTAACGAGTATGGGGTCTCTGCAGAACAAAATTGGGCGTTTCTAAATTTGTGGGCGTTTTCAAACTGGTGGGTGTTTAGGCTAAATCATGCAATGAAAATGATCCCCTTCATCTGACCCCTCTGTTAATGGCCTTGCCCACTGATCTGGTAACTCCTATTACGTCCAGCAGAGACCTATACTTGCAGTCAACTTGCTCTTAAGTGTCACAGACCGGTGTTTTGACCGCTCTAATATGGCGGACGGCTTATGTATAGTGGCCCATAGAAACAGTCCGTAATGAGGCGTCTATGTTTATATTTCTATGGTTCAGTCCCCCAGAAATGGGGTCTGAAATATTGCCACAAAAAGCTCAGACTGTCAGTTTGTAGTAGTCAACAAGTCTGCCAAGCAACTAAAACATTTTTTTTACATAAAAGTAATACAGTTTTGCACTATGTCCAAATGTAGCCAACATTCAAGATCAGAATTTTCAGTATATTTAAATGGGTTAATTATGACAGAATGAGTTCACTACTCCTTTAACAGACATGTGAAATCACCATCAGACAGCACCTGTTTGCAAATGTCATGTTCTACACAGAAGCTAGTTTGACTCGATTTACATAAACAAATTGATCAGGCACCCATGGTTAAGAACATAAAATGAAGAAGGCCTACTATATAAATACATTTAATCCATGTTCATGACGCAAAAAATATGGCATGAGTGTTTAAGAAGGAAATTAGATCATTCCTGTGCAAGATAATAGGGATTATTGTGCCATTATATGACACAAGGGATTTATTAAACCTCTTTTGGTGACTCTCTGAAAAGATTAACTGCTGCCTTGTTCACTGTTCACGCTGACAAAGGCTTCTCTGATCAAAGGGATGAAATACTGGACTTTATTTTGTCTCAGCACGTCTCTGGTAAACCCATTACTTTTCCCCTTCTCTGCCACCATAGTTGGAAGCCGAAGGTGGAGCGAGTTACATCATCTCGTGCTAGGGATGGGCACAGCATTCCCACTGGTCTCTCGGAGACGAAATGGAAAATCCCAGCTAAGCTTTGAATTGGTGCTCCAGCTTGTTTCCACAGTGCACCTTTCATTAGACATAGGCTAAATATGCATTTGTCAGATCATGTAAACCTCCAGCACAAAGGTCATCTTTTATATGAAAGGGTTTAGCGTCTTGATGTGTGTTTCCTAACAGCGGTTTTGTTGGTGTATGAACATTTGGTTGCTGAGATGTTCCAGGCCGTTGCTGACATTTGATCCAGGTCTGCTTTGTGTTCTCAAGAGCTGCTATTTGGTGCTCCAGTATGTTTAATCAGATAAGATGCATTGGCAAGGATTGTGATCATTTGATTTTACCCCATTTTTGTTGAAGTGAAGCTGGCAGACGACAATAATTCAGGCATTAAGGGGATTCATGTTATATTTAGAGCATAAGTGGATTGCAAAGCACAATGGGAATTTGCTCTGATGTAGCAAGCAGATACATGATATGCTTTCCAACACTAACTGAATTATTACATGTGTTTTATTGTGAAAATCTTTAGCTCATATTAACAATCCATTTTACTTTACTGCAATCTGACTTATGTCTGAGAGAAAAAGGATAATCATTGAGAAAATGTAGGGAGGGACTTTAATTTATTCCTTTTGAAGATGATTGGATCATAAAGTCAGGTGGCTGGAGGGGAAGAAAAAGGTAAAAGGGTTTGGTGAAAGCAGAGAAAATGGATTAAAAGTTTAATAAAAAAGAATATGATATTGACGCATCATGCACAATAAGGCCTGCAACATGCATTAAAGGGTTAGTTCAATCAAAAATGAAAATTCTGTCATCAATACTCACCCTCAAGTCATCCCAAACCATGATTTTCATTTTTGGGTGAACTATCCCTTTAAGAAAGTAAATTAGTGGTAATTTTGTGTAGAGTAGATGTATGTTTATTATCTGAATGTTTAATTTTTACAAGGCAAACCTAATTTTGTATTGCAGGTTACAACCACACTGTCATGATGAAGACTTTGGCACTAGTTTTCTTGACACGTGAGTTATTTTATTTAAGTTTTTTTTTTTTAGCATTTTCTGAAGTCTTTGGTTTTAAAAATACTTGCTTGTTGTCATGTCTCTTACCATAGAAATGTAAATTCATTAAGGTGCTTTTATCTGTATAGACCACAAGTAACTATAAATAATAATAAACAGACACATGTGACGTACAATCTTTGGATGTTATGTTGCTAATATACTCTATTATTTTTGTAGTTTTTTCCCTTGTGTTGGCAGAAGGTCAGAAGACAAGTAAGAGATTTCACTTTTCAATTACACTGTTTCTTTTTCTTTCTGTTCTCATCCTTGTGATAAAATAATTTTACACAATGCACTAATTAATGGGGTTTTTGGGGGGTTTGGGATTTGCAGCAGAGGAAGACCCCTTCTCTTTTGGTTAGTTGCACACATCTTTTAGTTTGAGCCTATCATCCATAATCCAGTGCTTAAAGCGTTCTCAAGATCATCTCACGTTTCCTTTAATTGTCATTTATTCTGTCTCTCACTAGATTATCACAGACTTCGAGTTGGAGGCTTGATCTTGGCAGCAGTTCTGTGTCTGATTGGCATTACTATTCTCTTAAGTGAGTTTGACCAATGTTCAGACAAGATTTAAAATATATAGGCCTATCTTTTTGCATGTTACATTGCCTACTACTTTAACAAATTGTACAGTATAATTCTTTGGCAGAAGTAGGAGTATGCTAGTATGGTTTTGAATTCAGTCATTGAATCATTCGCCCAGTTTGTTCAAAAACACCAAATCATTTTCAATAAAACACCACTACTGTTTTTTGGCAATTATTAAAAAATCACTAATTGGATTTATTTTCATAGTCCGCTGAACTGACAACATTCAGACCTGCTGATATATGGCCATAACTCTTGCTTGTGTGATTTTTCCTTTGGATTTTGACATGAAATGTGACCTGGACATATTTTTGATTCAGCCAGCAACCTGTTTAACAACATCCTTTGCCATTATTACAGGTGGCCACTGCAGATGCAAATTCAACCAGGACAAAAGGTATAAAATTAATAATATTGGCTACAGCTAATTTTCTACAGTTAATAGATTCACATTGTGGTGTTTTACTTGTATGTACATCATACACATTGACTAGCTCTAAAAGCGCAGTTCTCTTTTGACAGGAGGAGGACAGGAAGTAACGCTCAAGCGATGCTCAATGACACAGGTATGACCGCCCTCATCTGCCCGTGCAACCAGTAACATGAAACCAGTGCTGGTAACCTGGTATATATCAGAACCCTCCCCCTCAAGTTCCCTTATGAAACACGCCAATTATAAACCCTTGTGATCTGAAGGCTTTGTGTTCCACGCTTGGAGTCCATCTGCTTATTATTGCTGTGCCAGTTCCCCTGTGATGCAGTGGGATACAGTGGGTCTTTGCTCAGTGGTGGGCCCGTATGGCCCGTCTCCACAACACTAGTCACATCGTTTCCAGGATGAGTCATAATATCTCCCCAGGGAGTATTAACACTCCATGATCCCTGAGGGTGGGGTTGGGGAAACAGGATACAAAGATGTGCTGTAAATGTTTTATTCAGTTTCTAATTGTCTATTAGTGAAGAATAAAAGAATTAGAATGTAATTTAAATTATTTAAAGGGGCCATGAGTGTCACATTTTCCTTGATCTTTTGAGATGAAAGAGTTCTTTGTACAAAGAAAACATGCTGTAATTTTTAAACCCTCAAAACTTCTCAGTGAAAATAAGCATTTCTTTTAAACTAAGCTGCAAAAAATGTCTTGTGGAGGTCTGCAACTTTCTGACATCGGATGAGACAGATGAATTGGCATGAAAAAATAAATTAGGACATTGTCAACCCAAAGAAACATAATTAATAAAAAGATATATAATATTATAAGTTGATATGTTGACCACTCTCAGGCCTTCAGATAAATCTGTTCCCTCTGTGTTCTCAGTGTAAGAGACTGATCTATACATGAATACCCTAAACATGAAACATCAGTTCATTAAACATTTACAGTAAATGTGATATTCATCTTCAACACTTTTCTATTTTACAGCAAGGGCCAGCGAATGCTAAAAACCTGCTGACCTGACCTGAAGCAATCAGAGGAGACGGTCTGCCTTCCTTTATCTCATGTGCTGGTTTATCAGAGGAATCATTTCTGGTACAATGTTTTCACTGCTTATCTGCTCTCAGATTATAGAGGAGGAAGGTGAAAATTCATGTACCATTTTGTTTTGTTTTTATGCCAGATGTGTCTTTGTAATGTCACTTAATATAAATCAATCACCAAATTTTTTTATGTAAATTGTTTTTTTTATCCTGTCAGTAACTGTGTTAAATTATGTTGGATGTAGGTATGAAAGGGAAAGCTTCCAATGGCAGTGTCCTGATTCAGTCTCATATGGAAATCTTTAACCAAATATTTCTGTAAGCTATGAATCCATCCAATATTTCATTTTTGCATTCTGTGTGAAGTAGTTTGCTGTTCAGACTTGCTTTGCAATTGAGTAATAGTTGAATAAGACATATGAAAAGATCATGCTCTCAAGAAAAAAAAAAAAAAAAACCCATCATATTTACATTGTCATGTGCTTGACATATTTTCATTACCAGCCTATTTATCACAAACGTGGTAGTATATTAAGAGTTTGTTTTTATCTGTTGTGTGAAAAATTGTCAGTATCATTCAAACATAAACACTAAAATAAACTAAAAGACACTTAAACAAAGAGCACCTGTATCAATGTTTTCTGTTCTCTGTCTCCAGCTGACTGACACCCTACTGTTTCCCAAAGCCTTTAGATGAGCACGTGATTTGTGTGGATTAAGGCAAGCATTAGACAATAGCTACAGCCTACAACGTTATTTCTCACATCTTTTTCATGCATGTGCAATGTTTTGATAAAAGTATTCAGTTGAAGCTAGATAAAAAAGGCAAGAATTAAACGGCTGGGAATAAACTGCTAAAAAGAGACTTTTGCACTTAGAATGGCCCAAAATGTACTCAACAGCGCCCTCTACTCACTGATATGTGGGATTACATAGAAACTATTATCAGAATACAACTGTCAATCTTGATTGCAATGTGAAATACAGTTATGTTCATACATTGACAACCTAATTCGATAACTACAGTGATTTCCCAACACTAAACAATATTGGTTGGTTGGTATGTGCTGTGTGCACAGAAGCACAGTTCAGTCATGACAACTCTTGAGTGAATTATTTCAGTAGTATTTATTGGCATGGGGCATGGAATGTACATAGCCTATGCTTGACAAGATCTGCTGATTAGCAAATACAAGAATTTGTTCAGCATAGTTAAAATAGCATGCAGGACATGAGAAAAAAAAAAAATATATATATATACACACACTGCCATGACGTTAGAGAAACCAGTGTTCGGTTGGAGTTTCAGAGAATCTGAATGCTGTTTTTATGCAAACTGTTTGTGCCATAGGAAAAGAGAGGTGTTGTATGGTTGGGGTGTTTTTGTGTAGGAGGGAATACAGTTAAGGGGGGGGAATGAAAATTTATTTCGACTACAAATCCGAGAGGATGAAAGCAGTGGAAATTGCCTATAATGCGTATAGTTTAATATAAAAATCGATAGATAAAATATACACTGCACATGCACACTCTTGCTGTTGGTTGTTTCAGAGATATAAAACCTCAAGATTAGAGCTGGTTTATCACCTCTCTGTCTGCAAACCTGCTTTCATCCTGCACTTTCTTCATTGATGTCACAAATGAATATTGTGGTATTTCCAAAGAAATGAGCTTGAAAGAAAAGATTTTTCAGCTTTTAGAAGGGAGACTTTTAACAAAATGTGATTTATGCAGTGGCTAATGGAAACTTTTACTCAAACTTTCATACAATGAACAATTGTTCAGTCTCTACTTCCAATGCAAATTTTCAATGTAAAATCGGTCCTGCACTATGCTATTCAAAATGGGCAATAAATAACAAACACTGCAAAAAAGAAGAAAACGATTTTTCGAAGTTGTACATAAAAGATCATTGGAGTACATTTCACAAGAAAATAGTATTTTCTTCAAAATTTCACGTTTAAAGTTTTTTAGCTTTTAGAATGAATATGTTATAGCGGTATGGTTCTGACTAAGCTGGTGTATTCCAAAACAATGACAAAATTCGCATATAGGAGACATAACAATTCAAAACTTAGTCTCTCACTTCTGCTAAAAGTTTTATTCCGTTTTCCAACTGTACGTTGTTAAAGGGACAGTTCACCCAAAAATGAAAATGCTGTCAGTAATTACTCACCCTCATGTTGTTCCAACCCGTAAGACTTTCGCTCATCTTCGGAACACACATTAAGATATTTTTGATTAAATCTGAGAGCTGGGTCACTCCTCCATAGGCTTCTATGTAATTGAAACCTGCCGGCCCAGAAAGTTAGTAAAGACAATGCTTAAAATAGTTCAAGTAACTACAGTGGCTCAACCTTAAGTTTATCAAGTGACGAGAATACTTTTTGTGTGCAAAAAAAGATTAAAATAACGACTATTCATTTTCTTCTGTGTGGGCCTCTGAGTGAGTTCACGTATTTTAAGTATTTTAAGCATTGTCTTTACTAACTTTCTGGCCAGGCACATGCAATTACATAGAAGCATATGGAGGAGTGAGACAGCTCTCAGATTTAATCAAAAATATCTTAATTTGTTCCGAAGATGAACAAAAGTCTTTCGGTTTGGAACATAATGAGGGTAAGTAATTAATGTCAGAATTTAAATTTTTGGGTGAACTAACCCTTTAAGAATGAAAAGGCTAAAATGTATTCACACCTCTACTATTGAATCCAACGTATCATCAGCGCTAGGATTCGCTTCCATGGTGCTGTCAAGTAGACTTGCACTTGCAGTCTGTGAGGTAAACTAAACACTATTGGCTATTTGAAAAGGGGGAGGAGCCCCTTCAATATATCCCACCCTAGCTTCCTGTTTCAGTGGAAATGACATCAACACATCATACAAAGCTGTGCGTTCCAAGGCACTTCAGTGGGCCTTTAATTTAATGTGTTACTTGCCGATTCTTTGTAATTCTTTGTGAAATTTTCTAGTAATTGTTTCTACACCAAAAAAAAATAAAATAAATAATGCAGAGAGGATCATAAACCACTTAGAATCTTTTTTTTTTGCCTACAGACTGCAATGTTGTCAAAATTATCAACGCTTTCATGGATCCGTGAAAACAACTTAAACACTGTATTATGCTGCCAGGCCAGTAGTTGGCGATGTAACTTTTGTAAAACACTGCGCGCCTATAGATTGAACCATAAAAAATGAAAATTTTACATAGATGATAATGGTATCGTTTTCAAAAACTTTCAAACCCATTTTCAAAAGATTGCATTTGCAAGCCCCTAAAACGGTTTTGTTGTGTAAATGAATGGCCTGTTTTTAGTTGGAAACGGTTTTGGGTTAACCACCCCTGAAAAAGTTTATCTGCAACTTCCACAGTGTTGTTTTTTTGAATGGGGTCAAACTGATAAATTAGGCCATTTCAGTTCACACGGTTCACCATAAAAGCCCAAGGAACTGAACTCACAATATTCAATTGAAAAAACAAAGAGCCAAGAAGGGTGGAAGTGATCAGGCATGGCCCAGGCTTTATCTCCACAATATCCTCAGGGAGACAATGCTAGAAATCAGCATGCAGGCCATCCTGACAGCGTCCAGCTCCATAACCAGGTGCTGAATCACCACAACGAGCCTGTGGTCGTTATTCAACCCCCTGTGTACCAGCGTCAAGCTCCACTGGCTGACCCTGAGCCCGATTACATGTGTTACTCCATATTTACCATGCTGTGCTGCTGCATCTGTCTGGGAGCTGCCGCACTTTCTTACTCTAGAGCTGTAAGTATTCATTTACTTACCTTTGAATGCTTTTTTTCTAGATTTTTCATATTATGCAAAATTCAAATAATATATACATAATACCATTCAAAAGTTTGGGATCTGTAAGATATTTCTTACTGTGTTTGACAGTGTCTTGTGCCTACCAGGCTGCATTTAAAAATATATATATATTTTTTTTTTCATTATCATCGTTGAAAACTATTATTATTTTTGTTGAAACAATGATACATTATTTCAGGATTTAAAAAAATATATAAAGTTCAATGAAGAGATTTTTTTTTTAATATAAATATTTTGTAGCGTTATAAATGTTTTTACTGTCACTTTTGATCAATGTGATGTGTCCTTGCTGATAGACAATCTGGTTTGCTTAAAAAGCTTTGTGAAACTGATAATATTTGAAATATTTATCAAACTGTTACATAGATTTAGATTTTTTAAAAATAAAATACATTATTGCTTGTTATGTTATCATATAACTTGATTACTTGATGAAACAATGAATAATCAAAACATAGATTTATAAACATCATTTTTTTATTTTGGGGGGCATAAATAATTATTATCTGATAGAACACAAATTATGTAATGCAGTGAAATATGTTCGTGAATTGATGTGATCTGTCATGCCACGTGTCTTTGATGTTTCATAATGAATTTATGAATATATGGTATGTTTACTGTTATAAAATGTGTTGAAGTTTGTGATACACTGCTTTAGAATATTTACAGTAGACATTTATGAAAGTTGTTTGATAACCCAGAACATTTGTTTTTCCCACTTGTCACTTTTTCTCTTCCACTGACCAAAAATATATTTGTAGGGATATTTCCTTGAATTAAGAGTGCAAGCTTTCTTTATGCACTCAACCTCAAAATCAACTGATTCTAATGTTTTGTGTATACAATACTATTACAATAATTTGTAACATTATGTCATGGGCCACATCTTCAAGTTTGACCCCAATCTTTTTTTTTTTTTTTTCTTTTTTTTTTTTGCAAGTTGCCAAATAAAATCACTAAATCAGCCACAGTGCAGAACACAAATACACAGAAATTGACAGAAATTAAACCACTAATAAATTAAGGGGTGCTAGAGGGGTATACCTAAAGTGGTTTGGAAAACTTCGCACATTGGATGAGAAGCACCATATCTCATATTATTAGTACAATATCACAGACTAGGATGTAAAATGTACAATCTTTTAATGTTACAAACAGTGTTAGACAGCTAAACAAAATAATTTACTTGAGGTTATGACAAAAATGTGTCTATTAAAAAAAATAATTCAGTAAGTAAAACATTTTTTTAAATGAATGAAGGCTTGTTTTGTCCAGAGTTTTTGAACAAATCTCTTGAATGAATGATATAATGATACATCAGTCACTGGATGCTACTGACATAACAATGTAATAGATACCATCTCCATTTGAAGCATGACTTTAGTTTCAAAAAGTGATTTACTCATTGTTTGTATCTATAAACTTAATAAAAAAAATATTCCAGTACTTTTGTTATTATTTGATGTTTGCAACATAGAAATAGCAATAGTTCAAAATACTGTTTGTAAAGCTGCAAACATACATGACCTCTGCTTTCTGGGTCAGTGGCACTGTGAAAGTAGGTTTTAATATTCCGGGGTGATCATAAGGTTTGATAGACATAGCAGAATCATTGTCATTTAGGAAAAGGTCTTGTGTGTTTGAAACGAGAGTGTGATCTTTTAATGATTAATCATGGGCCCATAGGCGTCATTTACGGGGGGACGGGTGGGACATGTCCCCACCACTTTTTGCCAGGGTCGATTTTGTTCCCACCACTTTTGAAACATCTCGCGTTACGGATGTACCAACACAAATAAAACATCTCCAGTTAACTAGGAGAGCATTCATTTTGTTCGTTTGTCAAACAAGAGGCGATCTAGCGCTGAAATGTTTTTTTTTTAATCAAGTGATCATGTGCTCGTATGGTCCATCAACACATTAATTATTATTTGAATTATCGCCCAGTGAGTCATTTAACCATGCACTACTATCTTTGGAAGGCTTTCTTCTTGCAAACACATGTTTATTATATATGTGACCACCAGGGGGTGCTAGTGAGCAGAATATTTGAATACATAAAAATTATCCAAACAGCACTCCCCTTTTACCTTACTAGGCAGATTGTGTCCAATAAAGGAACAGAAATGGGACTGATATACTCAATTATAAACTTTATTACACACTAGACAATAGTACATTGATTGGCAAGCAAAAACAGCAAATTTTTCCCGTAGGTAGCAGTGGACAATTTACAATAAATAAATCACAGTGAATAAAAGTATTGTAATACATAAATATAAAGTGAATAAATAGATACTGCTCACACACTCCAACACTGCAAAAGACACGTCACACTAGTGGACACTGCAGAGTAAACACTGTCCCGTCAAGAAATATTGCACAATTATGGGAATACAAATATTGCCAAATAGATAAAACACAATATTCAAATTAGCCGGATATCACAGCAGTCCCCTCATAACGGCGGTGGCAAAGTTTCCAAGACACACACCTACAATCACAGAAAGAAATAAAACAAATTATGGACTCAGGAAAAACAGTGGCTAGTTGGACAGACAAAGACAATCCTCCTGTAATCACAAGGATAAATTAATGCTATGTTGGTAGCCTCGTGCCAATTTAAAACCAGATTAAGTTGAAAAAGTATAACACAAAAAAAAGAAGAGAGAATTAAATGGACTTACATTTTCCAGACCAGCCTAGACAAATTAGTACTGTCCCGATGATGTTTTAATGGTGTGGATGGCTAACAACTGTGCACACCCTCGCCAGCGTTACTTCTATTCATATCAAATGGGAAATAATAAACAGAGCTATAAACGCTACTCATTACATCTATGAAAAAGGCCAGTAAGCTTACATTGTTGCACCCCCGCATCAAAGTTAATTCTCGCTATTATGCAAACAAAGTTTCTTCAGACTCGTGACCAATGACTGGTGCACACCGTTCCCATACGCACGCACAGAGACCCGGCCGAGCTGCAAACAAATATCAGCGTGTTAAGCACTCCTCAATGAAAGGAGTTTAACGCTAAAGACAAGCAGGCATAATCTTCCAGAAAGACTTACGTTCTCTCGTTTGCACAGCTGATACTCCAAGAGGCTTACTCTTCAATTCACACCACACTAATGTTCTCCTGTCCATGTCTCACGACACATTTAAAGGGACACCTCACTTGTGCCACCTGATCATAATCAGTGCCCGTGGGCGGGGCTTCATGCTACACTTCCCATCTCAACCACCCTACCTGCTATATTCACCGCCCCCGAAATGTCACCGTCTCGGTGACAGTTGGCAACAAATGCTGCAAGCAGGGCCTAAAACCAACCTGGTGGGAGCTAACAATTAACTGAGCCCCCCCCATGTTCGTCCTGAGACGGTCGTTCAACTAATGCACGCGGGAGTTCATGAAGGTTTGAATGGTGGCCTGCTGTTGTCCTATTGGTCCGCCGTGGAACTAAATCTTGCTCAGGTGTTGGCACTAACGCTTCTGCTCCTGGGGCATGTTCCACAGACAAATCCTGCAGGATCTGTTCCTGTTGCCCAGAAGTTGAAAGCAGCTGATCACCAGCCACCGTAGGGACATACTTGACCTGCCCATCCAGGCAAGAAGTGTCTAAGGTTACCAATAGCGCAAGCTCATCATTTTCATTTGTGCTACTGTTCAAATCCTCCGATACCAGATCGGAATGGTCCAAATTGGGTTCTACATTTGCAGATGCAAACAGAGGTGGACTGGGGTCCACGGGAAAGGGGCGCAACTCTTGTCGATGGATGTTCTTTTCTGGTCCCTGCTGGCCCTTTGGTCTAATTTTATAAAGGGTGCCAACCTCATTCAAACAACTCACCACTTCATACTCTTCATGGTCCCAATGGTCATGAATTTTTCGACGACCAAGCAAATGACTCCGGCGGTACACTAATGTTCCGGGATGTAAAATGGGCAGAGGAATATCTTGATGTTTTGCCCGCCGCTTGGCCGGTACCTCAAGATTGGTTCGAGCCTGCCGATAAACTGCAGAAAGATGTTTTTGATGTTCTCGAACCCTCTCCTCCGTGGTCAATTCCGATGGAGGGTCAACTGTACCCAAGATCAAATCAAGGGGGAGGGTGGGCTTCCGCCCAAACATTAGTTCATTTGGTGAAAACCCAGTTGACTGATGGGCCGTAGTATTGTATGCAAACAACACGCAAGACAAGTGTTGTGGCCACCTTTTCTTCTTTTCTGGGGGCAGAGTACGGAGCAAATCGTGAAGCGTACGATTAAATCGTTCACATTGCCCATTGCCCTCTGGGTGGTAAGGACTTGTACGGGACTTATGGATACCATACAATTGACACAGCTGCTGAAACAACTCTCCCTCAAACTGGCGACCCTGATCTGTATGAATACGTTGTGGGACTCCATAGGTATAAAACCACTGTTCAGTGAGAACCCGTGCTACAGTTATGGCCTTTTGGTCTACAGTGGGGTAAGCCTGAGAAAATTTGGAAAACACATCTGTTACAACTAGAAGATTTTCTTTCCCATCACTAGACTTTTCCAGTATGGTAAAGTCAATGGCTAGAATTTCTAAAGGCCTGGATGCAAGAAGACTACCCATGAATGTTCTTAACTTCGGTTGCACCGCTTTTGCCACTATACATCGTTGACATTCACAGAACCAGCGCTTGATGTCTTTGCGCATGAAGGGCCAATAACACCGTTGACGAATAAGTAGGGTGGTCCTTTCCACCCCCTGGTGTCCATGATTATTGTGTAAAGCGGTCAAGACTTCCTCACGCAGCAGCTGCATCACTGCTGCACCACCACCAGGGACATTACTTTGCCGGTAAAGAACACCACCATGTTCCTGTATGTTGGTCCACTGACGCACAAGTTCTACCACCGCCAGATACTCTTTGGCCCTGTGGGGGGTCTACCTCTCTTCCAATAAATTAGAAAGGCCCTTAACACCGGATCTTCTGATTGAAGGAATTGGAGATCAGCCCTAGTCCTTACTGGAGAGGCATCTATGGCCTGGATGTTAACCGGCCCAGGGGGGTGGGTTACCAAAACACTTTTGATCTCCGTAGGAACAGAGATTCCTGATGCAACCTCTTCCATGGATTCTGGAAGAGGGAACGCAGGTAGGCGAGACAGTGCATCCGCGTTTCTGTTGCACACACCTGGGCGGTACTCAATTTTAAAATCAAAGAGAGCCAGCTGTGCCGCCCAGCATTGCTCTACCGCACCCAATTTGGCCGTCTGCAGATAACAGAGGGGGTTATTATCAGTCAAAACAGTGAACTTTACACCTAACAGGTAATCTCGAAATTTGTCTGTTACGGCCCACTTAAGGGCCAACAGCTCAAGCTTCATGGCCGAGTAATTGTTCATATTTCGTTCTGTTGGTCGCAACCCCCTACTCGCGTAAGCTACTGGCCGCCGCTGTCCCTCCCCCTGCTCTTGAGACAAAACAGCACCCAGTCCAAGTCCACTTGCATCTACCTCAAGATCAAACGGCTTGCTAAAGTCTGCATAGCCCAAAACAGGTGCACTTATCAGTTTTTCTTTTGGTGTATCAAAAGACTTTTCACAGCCCCAGTCCCAGTGGTCTCGCAAGGAGGCATTGAACTGTGCTCGTTTCTTTGGCGCTGGCTGTAGTTTTGCTACCAATTTATGTAAAGGGGCTGTATATCTTGTAAACCCCTCTACAAAGCGCCTATAGTATGACGCAAACCCAAGCAAAGAGCGCAATTCTGTGATGGTAGCTGGTACTTTCCAGTCCCTGACTGCACTGATTTTGTCCGGGTCAGTTGCGACTCCAGAAGCCGAAATTCCTCCCTCGCATCTGATGCATACAAATGACTATGTATCTTATGATATTCACAAGGTCTAAAAACACTGATTGCACAAAACGGACATCGATACAAATCGCCGACTCTGAAGTCTTCAATGCAAATGCAGTCATTAACTCGTCTCACTGTAACATATGTCTGTCAACAACAATTCAATAATTACCAAAGCTGAAAGATGTAAAGCAAAGAGAACAACAAATTATGATATCGCATACAAGTATATCCTCCTCCATCTTCTTTCGGTCTAAATTAAAATATGATTTTTTTTAGCTAAAGGAAATGACATATAACAATGGTCACTGCTGATTGGCAAACGCAGTTGCCAGGAGGAAACTCGTTTCACCAATGAGAAACCTTTCGACATGCCCCCTACCTCTTGCCACGCCCCTACCTTTCGACACGCCCATTACTCCAAGCTGCAGCTACCCGTCTCGGCAGGAGCCATCTTTAGGCCGGGTACACACTGGCTGCGTGGCGTGAGCGTGGCGTTTATGTTGCGTGTCAGCTGCGTCGCGTTTTCTGTCTTTGCACACCAGAAGCGTGTCTGACGCGGCGCTGCTGCTTCTGGTGACATAGAGGGTTGGCGCCGACAGACCAGTCTACATTTGGATTAGCGGTGTGTTGCTTTTGCCTTTACGACAACAATTTCAACTGTTATCACACATCTTCCAAAAATCCGAAAAATAAGTGGGCTGTCTTTTTATTTCAATAACATTTACAAATGTTGTGTAGCAAAGTGCCTATATTTAGCCTAGGCTACCTGATGTTTAACCGTCACTCAGAAGACACACTACGTTCTGTCCTATCTTTATATCCTCCTGAGGCCCAGAAAGGTTTTTTTCCATTTTTTTTTCATGTAGGCCGAATCACATTGTTAAGAGCATAAGAAACAAATTAGAAATAAAATATACAAGTTATATGCTATGACCTCTGTAGTGGACACCGGGACTCGATTGTTTAAAAAATAAAATGACATGAAATTATATGTATAGGCAAAAATAATGGCAATAATTGAAAATCGATAATTATTTATTATTTCATTTTTTTAAAGGACATTTATATCTAAATTTATGTCAAAACCTTGACTTTCAAACATCAAAATGTAATTTATTAATATGTATTCGTGTACAAAATGACATAAAAACATGTTTTCCTATTCTATTTTGCCTGGAAACGCTTCCAAAACGCTTGCGTGTCGCGTGAAAAATAGGCGTCGGTTCTATTTCTAGCATGCACGCGTTTTCCGCACGGCTCTTGCCGCCTGAGACGCGCGTGTCACGCAGGCAGTGTGCAAGCTCTAACCTGTTAACATGGGAGCCGGAATAAAAACGGACACGCCACGAAGCTGAGACGCTTACGCCACGCAGCCAGTGTGTGTCCGGCCTTAGAAAACAGTCTCGACCAGTCGAATCATGAACGCCGAGACAAGTGCGCTGAACCATGAAATTCCAAGACACTTCAGCGCACTTGGCTCGGCGTTCATTTTGCGCCGGAGTTGACCTTTAATTCAATGTGATAAACAAGTTAGGTCAAACGTAATCTAAATGTAATCAAAAAGTAGTCTTTTTAAAAGTGTAATATGTAGTATTATGTTAACTACAATTTTGTCATGCAATCTGGAATCAGTAATGTACTACAATTTGTGAGTAATCAATCCAGCACTGGTAATGCACACAATTCTACTGTTATATTTAGCAAAAAAAAAAAAAAAAAAAAAAAAAAAAAAAAATATATATATATATATATATATATATGTATATATATATATATGTATATATACACATTAAAAAAATTGTGCTGAGTTTTGCAGGTGATAAATTATGTGGGAGTGTGGGGTGGGCACTATGCAGAGTGTACACCCTAAACGAGTGTGTAAAGATTAATTATCTGTGCTGGTGCTGTGCATTATATGTAAAAATGAAAAATGTATCATTACACACAGTGAAGATCCCAAGAGAGTTATTTGCTTTTTAGGTCAAAGCAAGCAGGTTCTTCACCTTCAATAACCTCAACCACAAAACTCATTGTGGTTTGTCATGTTTCTTGTAAGTACCATACATCAGCTCATGGTGCATGCTTTTGGAAAGTCCTCCATCATGGAAAGCCACAATCAACGCATCATGGAAAGCGTTGGTGTATGAATGAGTGAGTGAATGGGTGAATGTGAGGCAATATGGTGGCCATTGGGTCTGTGAAAGCGCTATATAAAAAACAGTCCATTTACCATTTTACCATTACCATTTACAATGCTGAAGGGCTTTATAGTGCTGAGCTCAAATGTAATTTTCCCAACATTGGCCACATACATACTGCAGTTAAATTCGGTTGTCGGTTCACCTTTTAGTGCATAATCCCGTTCAGCGGGCTATCATGAAGACATTGATTTTCTCTGAAAATTGACAGCAAATATAAGTGTTTGACTAATAGGGCTACTATAAAAAGAAGGTCTTGGCTAGTTTTAGGCGGGTCTCTTACTGGCAATTGTCTCTGCACTGTTCACTTCAGAAGCAAAGAGACAGTGGGCCGCTTTTACTTTCTACTGTACATGCTTCTATAGTGATAACTATGAGTGATGCAGTTGCCATTAATAAAACAGTAACAATCTTGATCCCCCTTGACCCACATTTGCATTTCCTCCATGCAGTGGCGGTTCTAGACCATTTCAACTGGGGGGGCCAAGCTGGGGCCAGTTGTACTGTTAGAGGGGCCAGTTATATTTAGACCTTATTGTTGTCATATCATTTTCTGCACTGCACTGCAGGCATTAACAGGCAAAATACCATGTTTATAATCATTCAACAATGTATTTGCATTTCCATTATATTTTTACATTTGCATTACATATTCAGTATTAGTCACAGTAACTGTAATTAACATGATGTCCTTCTTTCTCTTCATTTTGGTGAATCATTTTATTCTTCAATTTTCTCTTCAACTATAGAGCAAAAGCAATGGGAACCAAGAAGCTTATTAATTAATTTACTGAAAATAACTGACTTGCTAGGTAACTATGTCTAACCGTTTACAGGATTCCTGCACACTTTTTAAAGTCAAATTTAAGGCTTTTTAAGACCTGAAGAAATCAAAATTCATACCGTACATTAGGGGTGTGCAATATTGACAAAAATATATCTCAATATTTTCAATGTTTTGTTGATAATTAGATGATATTTTACTGATTGTGTTTGTGTACTGGTACAATTTGACAGCTGACTCACAAAGATTTTCATATTTTTAATATTCTATGCAGTGGTCAGTTAACAGCAGGGACCGAAATTAATTTTTTAATTAATTTAATTTGCCATCTTAAATTGATTTCCAGGGGCATTTTCACCTATATATGGACATTCTTTCTAAACTTATTTAGAGTTATGAATCACCTTTTATGTCAAATACTAACATTCAAATTATTTAGTAACTATACTTATTTATACAATAATACTTAATTATACAATAATTATACAGTACCACTGTTACCAGTCAAATTAATTAATTCAATCAAAATCAATCTTTGCAGTGCAATCTATAGGTGACACAGAAGCGGCATTAATATATTTACACTCCATTTATAATTGCATAAATAAAGCTATGAGATTTTTTTTAAATCAATATTTAAATATGAAATGATTTCTAATTTTAACGTTTTAATTAAAGGGTACTTTAAATATTAAACTAAAACCGCCAGTAGGCGGCGGCAAGTCACAGTCTTAATAAGTGAGTTGAGGGATTCATTCATTCAACCGATTTGTTCAAACGGCTGATTCATTCGGGAAAGGAGCAAGTGATTCCTTCAAAACGCGGATTTCAGTCAATAAATCATCGCTGTCTGTTGCATTGAGACTTTGCTACGGTTTCATTTTGAAATTCTAGTCGGCGAAATAAAGGGAAAACAAACAATATTGACAATATTGTGTCTAAAAAGTAACTCCCAATGTTAACTTATTGTTAATTTAACTGTTGTATAATATCAATATGACAGTTGCAATTGTGCACGGGAAAACGGCACTCTTGCTGATTTGATATTCTAATATAAGAATATAATATGATATAAATATAAGACATAAACTAATTTGGGGACATAGCCTATACCTATGAACAGCACACAGCAGTGAAAGGATAGACAAATGCGATGTCAGCTCACAGTGCCTCGTATACAGTTAAAACATTGATTACAATATCATAATAGACAATACACATCGCACACCCGATACGCACATAAAGAATGAACTTGCAACTGAACTGCCATTTACCAGCTTTCTCCTTCTCTCCTCTCTCGCGTGCAGGAGACAGACGTTATTCTGCAGCGATTCCCGCGAATGTGATGCGAATTGTCACGTGAACAAGCAAATCCACAAAGATAGAATAATAAAAAAAATAATAGGCATACAACGATAATAACGACAGCAAAAACTGTTTTGTAAAAATTATTTCACACTCCACATTTAGGGGGGCCACAAGGGGGGCCAAGCTTGTTGTCACAGGGGCACGGCCCCCCTGGCCCCCCCTCTAGACCTGCCACTGCCACCATGATAAAACTTAAACATGTTGGTGTTGTTCTTGCTCTAAGCATTCTTGCAGCATATTGTGGTTTGTGGTTACAGGTTTGATTTTCCAGAAACCTGTTTTTCAGCCTGTTGACCTTTGCTATTTTACTTTTACTTTCACAGACTCTCAAAGCAAATGGTGCTGGACAGAGGAACAAAGCAGCGAGCAACTCTAAAACTGCACTCATCCTGAACCATGTCGGTGTTGTTGTGGGCTTAATCTTCCTTATACTATATATCCTCAAAAACGTTTACTATGATGAAGATGTTTAACTTTTCTAAAGTTATGCAACGTTTTCATAATGTTGACTGAATCTTTGTGCGAGATGATACATAGACAAAATGTATACGTATTATGAAAATAAATGTTGTTTCATTTTTTAATTTTTGAAATAAATGCTTCAGAAGTACAGGTTTTTGTGTGATAGTTCATTAAAACAATCTACATTGTTCATTCTCTATTTCTCAAAGACTTTAAAATCTGTCTGAAAAGAGATTTTGTGAATAATAAAATAAAAAAAAATCCATGAACACCCTAGTGAAAAATATATTTACCAAAACTGTATTTATACATTTATTGGCAAAAAAAAAAAAAGATGTATAAATAGGCTACATAACATTTTTTGTCAATGTGATCTTTGCTTTTTATCTAACCCTGTTAGTCCCACCCTTCATCAGCACACACACTCGGAACGTGGATGATATCTGAATTTATTTCGCCTGCACACAGAGCAGTGAAAGAGAGAAGATAGTAAGTCGTAGTGTTGTTAAAGCTCCACTGCAGCTCTTTTTACCTCTGCTGCTCTCAATGTAACAATAAACATTACTCATTCACATTATATTGTACTTAACAAAACAGTAAACAAAAAAATAAAACAAATCTGAAATGTGATATGGCCTACTGTGATCTCTCCAGGAAAATTACAGACTTTTTAAACAATTAAATTTTGTCTTTTCCTTCTTAAACTTCTTGGTGTGATTTTTTTTTAAGTCATCCACTTTATGTTACTCTTAAATGTATGAAACTAATGGAAATAACATGTGGTATTTTTTAGTAAAACCATGAATTAAGTGCTTTATAAAACACAGTTCGTATCCAATATAGTAAATTCTTAAACACTATTATGATAAAAAAAACATTTAGGCCTACTTGCACACACTTCAGTGAAAGAGAAGATAATATGTCGTAGTGTTGTTAAAGGTGCAGTAGCCTATGTAAGAATGATAACTAGTGGTCGAAATAGGTACTGAGTCAAATTCTAAATATCGGAGATCGTTGTTTCTCCCGCCACCTTCTCCTCAGACTGGACGGCACTCACACGGGTTGCCAGTTTGAGCACACAGAAACAAGTGTAATGGACAATAAAAATTGGCCACGTGCAGTAACACAGACCAAAACAATAACAAACATTCCAGCCTGGAAACACACATTTCAAAGTAAAATAACTGGCTGTAGAAGTGTTTTTCAGAGAAACGAGTATGTGAACTTAGCATGTTTCCTCAATAAACATATGGTATCTTTATGCTTTAGTAGAGTGAAAAAGTTACATTCGGCTCCACCTATTCAAAATACTCCAGTAGCACACGGAAAAGTAGTAGATCTTAGAAAGATCACAGGGTGCATCAAAACAGACATAAAACAACCAAAATACCCATTAATATAAACAGAACACTCTCTACAAATCAATCAGTATCTTCTGTGAGTATCCTCTGGCTTACCAGAGCTGGATGATACTGTAGTGGCAGTCGTTAGTTATGCCAAAATGAGGCTTCCTGAACCACTGAGACCTCGCAGACCATTGGTTCACCCAAAGGTTCATTACTCAAAGCTTCATTCAGCATTGCTCACTAGTGACACCTAGCTACTGTGCAAAGAAATAGCAGACAAATTAATTCATTCTGAACCAATGATCTGAGCAGACTTATGATGTCCATATACCCCCCCCCCCCCCCCGTTCTGTTTTATTTTTTTAATTATTTTCTTCTCACTGTTAATGTCTGTAACCTTTCATTTGCAATAATAAAAAGACCTGAGCAGACATTTGTCCATTGCCTGGGTATAAAATAAAATATGTATATTTCTCTGTCTGAATTTACTTGTCACACTGTGAACTGTCACACACACACACACACACACACACACACACACACACACACACACACACACACACACACACACACACACACACAGTTAATTAATTATTCATAAATGGTTTGGATAGTGACAATATGAACAACAAAAGTGACACTGTGTTGAGTGCAGTGCTTATGGTGGAGGGAGTGTAATAAAGCAAATTGCAACAGAAAAGTGTGGGGTGGTAAAGGTTAAGAATTGTTTCTGGTGATTTTGTGCATAGAACTGTTACTATTTTTTGTGCAGTGTTGTGCTTATGGGACTGGGGACGTAGAGGAACGAAGGAAGGATTAAAAATTAGTTTTATTGAGGAACAGAATTATTTCAAGTGTGTTGGGGTTTAGACGATTCCTCTTCTTGGACAGAACCTCTCCAGCCTTGGAAAAGATCCTGTCACATGGAACAGAGGATGCAGGTGAACATAAAAATGCCAGTGCCAGCTGGTATAAATGAGGATACTGATGTTTATGTTGAGCCCAATATACCAGTGGATCCTCAGATCTTGTGAGATTCACTTCAGATAAATATCGGTCCACTTCTACAGTAGCATCTGCTGTTGCACTTGAGCTCCTTCTACTGTGTTCAACCGTTCTATCCAGCAGATGCCGAAGGTCACCTAATAATAGAGGTACAAAGAAAAAACACTCCATTAACAATGGTTCACATTACTAATCACTAACATTCACACAACAAAGACATATACTACTTACTGTTGTCTGTGGATTGGCCTGCTTCTGAAGAGGCTGGCAGCTGAGTTGGGGGTGTATTGGTGGAAGCAGAATGGAGACCAGAACTTCTGATTACAGTAGCGCATTCAGATCTTAATCTTGATACGCCTTCTTGCAGTTTCCCTTGACTTAAGAATCCCAGTTTTTTGAATCTGGGATCCAATAACGTGGGTATGGTCATCACACTTATTGATTCTAATTGTACTGCTTGTTCCCTGACCCTCCGTACAAGGCTGTCACCCAGCTGCCTTGTTAGATTGGACTTCAGGCCTTCCAGCTTACTCGTTACAGCATGATTAAGCATCTTCATCAAAGGAATCACTTTGGAGGCCGACACCCTTTTCTCTCCCGAAATCTCTACTGTAGCCTGGCGGAAAGGGGCAAGAACATGTAAAGCATCCTGGACTGCCTCATACTCCAGGGCTGTAGGAGGGGTGATGTCGGTCTTTAGAGAGGCCAGGGCTGATGATATAGACGTTCAAGCATGTTATAAGTGCTGTTCCAGCGAGTGTCCACTTCAATTATCATTTTCAGAACTGGTCTCCCCATCTGCTCCTGTACTTGGGCCAGTCTCTCTTTTGCTGTAGTGCTGGTTCGGAAATAGGTCACAAGTTTCCTACATTTGGTTCGAATGTCGTTGAAGCTACTGATATCATCAAAAGATTTCCTCACAATAAGGTTTAGTGCATGTGCAATGCATATCGCATGCCTAACATTCAGTGATCGTACACATGCTATCATGTTGGCTGCAGCATACATGCAACTGCGCAGTTACCAGGCACTTAACTTTATCCTTTATGCCCCACTCCTCCATAAGCTTGATATGTCCAGTAGCCAAGTTCTCAGCAGTATGGCTCTTAGGGAAATGCTGTACACCTAGTAAAATAGTGCAGAGCTTGTCATTGTCATCTATAAAATGGCAAGTTACTGCTAGGTAGGCATCCATGTTTAGCGATGTCCACATGTCAGAGGTAAGGCTTATAGCCTGAACTTTCTGCAACTGCTCTCTGGTCTTCGCCTTAGCCTCCTTGTACTTATGATCAACCATGACCTTCAAAGCCTGTGGATAAAAATAAATGCAGTTACTCTTACTTTTAACTTCTTAAATAATGATGAACCACTTTATTAATCACATACCTTTCTAGTTGGGATCACATAAGTAGGATCCAACACATGCAGGTGCTCCCTAAACCCATCATCATCCACAATGGAAAAGGGTTGGGAGTCCTTGATGACCATGTTCACCAGGGCCTCATTCACCATTTCTTTTTTGGAATCTTTAATAAAATAAAACGCAGGTGTATTGTAGGAGCCTAAAACATTATTTAAATATATATATTTTTAATGATTATTATCAATTACTTTGACTACAGTGTGGATGGTTAGTAGTTTGTGCATGCTCGTGCAGTGCTCGATAATGCCTGAGCATTGAGGAGGTGTTATTACTGTATGTCAGCTCCTTTAGGCACAGCAACCATTTCACCTTGAAACATAAATTAATAGACATGAAATATAATATAGCCATATAGTGAGGATTATTATATCAAGACAGTAAAAGAGTAATAATAATACAAATTGTGTTTGTACCTTATTGTGAGCAACCATTTCAAAAAACTCCCAGACGGGAGGATTTCCTCTTTCTTGCTGGCTCCATTACAAGGAAAAAGGAAGAGGTCACAAAAAGCAAACAATTCCAAAAGGGCAATCCAAATCAAAAAGCAGTCTAGTCCAAATCCAAAAATCTAAAGCAATCCAAATAATCTTATCTAATTAATATAACAATACTATAATATAGGTACTATAACTAAAACTAACAATATACTATAACTAATATAACCTGATATAATGTAATAATATACAGCCCTAACACATATATTGCACAATAACGACGATGAAACAACTCTCTAACTCTGACTCTCTGACTGTCTGACACTACTACAACTGATTCTACTACTCCTGACCACACCCACAAGGTGGCGCGAGTTTCGAACCCCCTTTATCCAGAAACGACACTCAAACCGAACTGATGACGTATCCACACAAACCGAGGCCTCGTTTGTCATTAGTCACGTGATTTTCACGTTAACAACACAAGCCTCGAATCGCGGCTTCATCTGGCACGCCCATTTTTGCTCGACACAAGCTCCGACGCCTCGCTTCAAATGTCACATCACTAGCAGTCGTGGAGTCCCTGCAGTAGCGTGTATCAAGTCTCGTGCTGGAGCTTACTCTCTCAGTGGAGGGAGGGTGGTAAATTGTATGGTATTATTTATCCCTTGGTGATTTTGTTCCTGTTATCCTTTTTAGTTGTTGGTGTGATTATCATCAGTTACTACAACTTTTGTTTTGGGAAGTTGTTTTTTGTTGTATTTTCTTTTAAGACCAACTTGGTTAATTACTATCGTAAATAAACGACTTGCTGATAAACCTGTCTCCTTTGTTTCTTCAACCTGAAATGGTATTATTGTTATTAGTATTATTGTCACCAACCTCCTGCCCTGGACTTTCCACTGGAGGTTCGTAACAATTTGGGGGCTCGTCCGGGATCCTGTTTTCCCAAACATTTCATGTTGCAAGGAAGAAAGCAGTAAGCGTTTATTGTTTTTATTTTTAGGGTGTTGAAAACTGTTTTTGTTGACTGTTGCAAGTGGTGGGTTTTCACTGTCCAGTCTTTCCAGACCTTCCAAGACCTTTTCCCCAGCTAGTTAGAAGTGTCTAGCCAGACTGTTTTGCAGTCTCTCCATCAGGCACTTGGTTGTTATTTTTCCTTCATTATTTTCAGGGCGAATCCTGGGTGGGGACAAGATCCCTGTCGGGGGTAGACTTTCGGGGCCCTGGCCACCGAAGTTCGCCTTTAAAGTCGCCTCGAGCCCGGCAAGCCCCAGAAGACAGTTTAGGCTAAGCTTTGTGTAGGCAGGCCCTGGGGTAGTGGTTATTCTTTTGAGAAAACTGGTGTGTGACTATTCTATTGTGTAACCTACGCAATCTTTTTTTGTACACTAGTTGTTTGTTGTGCTGTTGTTTGTGTTATCCAGGTAGCTACTGTGGTGAGGATGGCTGTGTTTAGTTTAGAAGAGTTTGTAGCAAACCCTACGCTAGAGCAGCTGGATGGGTGTAAGAAAGCTGACCTGTTTGCTATCGCTAAACATTATGGTCTTTCTGCTTCTAGTTCTCTGGTTAAAGCAGAGTTGCGGGCAGCTGTGACTGACAGGTTAGTGCAGAGTGGTGTTTTGAGTTTGTCAGATTTGCCCGCTGGGGCAGCAGCAAAACAATCTGGTTTGGTGGTAGAGGAATTGGCCACGCAACCCGATGTGGCAGGTACACCCGGTGTGAAGCAGGGCGAGGGTAAACAGTTCACCCTGCCAAGGTTTTACCCATTGTCCATCGAGTTCTCTCCTACTTCTGGAAAAGACGCGAGGCTGAAGGTTCGTTTGGCTCGGCTAAATTTGGAGAGGGAGGAGTGCGAACGCGATCACCAGTTCAGGAAGGAGTTAGCGCTTAAAAAGATAGAAGTTGGGTCAACCAGGGTGTTGGAGCTAAAGAAGTTGGAGGTATAAACAGCCATAAAAATGCGTGAGATGGAGTTGCGGTTAGCGCAGTTTTCAGCTGCTGCTGCCCCTACAGGGTCACCAGGATCTAACGCTACTAGTAAACATATTTCACTGGTCCCTATCTTTCGTGAAACTGACATTGAGAGCTATTTCCCTGCATTTGAGCGCATTGCCGCTGCCCTGAGGTGACCAAAGGATGTGTGGGCCATCCTGTTCCATGGTAAATTGTCAGGGAAAGCTCAGGAGGCTTGCTCATCGTTGTCTGTGCAAGATAGCCTCTCCTATGAAAACGTTAAGAGCGCCATCTTGTGGGTGTATGAGCTGGTGCCAGAAGCGTACAGGCAACGTTTCAGGGCTCTCAGAAAAGGGGGAGGCCAGACTTACATTGATTTTGCCAGAGAACAAGGGATTTTGTTTGATCGGTGGTGTGCTGCATGTAAAGCCAATGATTTCTCCTCAGTTCGCGAGTTGATGCTGTTGGAAGCGTTTAAGAACTGTGTGTCTGAAAAGATTGTTGTTTATCTCAACGAACAGAAAGTGACCACGCTGCAGCAGGCTGCCACACTTGCTGATGAGTTCGCTTTGACACACAAGAACACGTCTGTCAGACATTACTCGTCCTCTTATGATGATACTGTAAAGAAGCCCAGTAACACTCAGAGTATTCGTGTTAGCTCAGGGGCACAGGTGGACAAGCGTTGTTTTTTTTGTCACAAACCTGATCATCTTATTGCAGATTGTGCTCTGTATAAACGAAAGCCCCAGTCTCAAGTGTCCAGACCACCTAAAGGAGTTGGGTTAGTTCAAACTGTCTCTCCCTGTGGCAGTCAGCTGGTTTTAAAAGAACCTGATGAATGCTTCAGGCCATTCATTTCCAAGGGACTAGTATCCCTCACAGGTAAACCTGAGGATCAGCGTCCGGTCACAGTGCTGAGAGACACAGGCGGCTCACGCTCATTCATCCTGGCTAGTGTACTACCCTTGACCCCTCAAACTGCCTGTGATGTGAGCACTGTAGTTCGAGGTATCGGGATGAGCTTTGTACCTGCTCCGTTACATTCCATTCATGTGCAGTCTAAGCTAGCATCTGTTTTTTTTTTCCCCGTGGCTGTTCGGTCTCGTTTTCCTATTGAGGGTATAGATTTTATCATGGGAAATGACATTGCTGGCGGAAAGGTTTATCCGGACCCAGAGGTGGTGGATACTCCTATCTCTGAACCTGAACCTGATGAATTGGTTCAGAAGCATCCTGAAGTTTTTTCGGTCAGTGTATTAACTAGAACGCAGGCTCGTAAGCAGGCCAAAGGGGTAAATCTTTCGGATTCACTGTTCTCCTCTATGTTTAGGGAGGACCAGTTACCCTCTAGTGGAGAGTCAGAGAATGGTCTTGAGAAGGGTCCTGTAAGTGTTGCTCCCTCTGTCACTGTTCCTGAGGGAACATTGCCGTTAACCCGCAAAGTCCTTATCGATGCTCAAAAGAGTGATCCCACCCTGGCTAAATGTTTTGTTGCGGCTGGGTGTGATGCCAGTGGGTGTTCAAGTCAGCAGCGTTTTCTAATTGATGATGGGGTGTTGATGCGTAGGTGGGTTCCTCGTGGTGGGATGGCGGATGATCTGACTGGGGGTTGTGATATTGTTTACCAGGTTGTAGTTCCAGTGGGATGGCGCCAGTACGTGCTAGCGTTAGCGCATGAACACTTATGGTCGGGTCATCTAGGCGTCACCAAAACCTACAACCGTATGCTCGAGCATTTCTTCTGGCCAGGCATTAAGGCAGATGTAGCGCGCTATTGCAAAACTTGCAGTAACTCATGTTTGGTCATAGCGTACGAGGGCCACTTAAGGTGTTGAAGGAGCAGTTGGTGTCTGACTCCTTGCCGAAGGTTAATGTATTGGATTTTGTGTCCCAGAACAGGGAGCGGTTTGCACCGTGCCACCTTCCTGGCCAAGAGGGCGCTGGCTCTGTCACAAGAAGGCATGAAGCAGCGGTTCGACAGAAAAAACGGTGGAACGGCAATTTAAACCAGGTGAACAAGTGTTGGTTTTACTGCCTGTGCTTGGCGCTGCCCTCACTGCCTGTTTTTCAGGACCCTATGTGGTGGATAACAAAGTATCGGAGACTGATTACATCATTCACACACCTGACCGTAGGAGAAAGAAACGCTTGTGTCACGTTAATATGTTGAAGCCCTATCATTCCAGAGAAGCGGCTCAGGAGAAGCAGGAAGAAACTCCGGAGACTGCTGCTCCAGGCAACCCATGTGCTTCCTTGATTTGTGACAGGGCTGAACAACCTGATGATGCTTTAGCAGGGCTCGGTGAAGGTCACCAGGGTGGTAGGTTGTCCAACTCGGAGATCTTGTCTGACCTAAAGGCACATTTGTCATATCTCTCCCCAGATCACCGTGATGATGTAATGATGCTAATAACTTCTCATCTCTCTCTGTTTAGCGATGTGCCATCCCAGACCACTGTACTGCGCCACGATATCAAGATTGGGGCAGCTGTCCCTATAAAGCAGCATGCATATCGTTGTCCGCTGGCTAAGAGAGAGATGATGAAAGAGTAAGTCGACTTATTCTGCCCTTTATCTCAAACGCCTTGCTTGAGTATGCAGTCAGATAATGCCTCCCAAAGACAACAGACACAGGGGTTGTTTCCAAGGTTTACTGTTGGCCAAGGAATAACGTAAAACTGTAAAATACAAAATACAGAATTCTAAATGTACAGTCAATTACATCTTCACATAAGCACAATGAAGGCTTTTTACATTGCATATAGTTAGCATCCACTATATCAGAAACAGATTGTGCAATTCACGAAACAAAGAAAACTAAATTTACATCTGAGATATAAGATATAACAATTAAATAAGCATAGGAATTATAATGTACCAACATCTACATACCGAAAGTGCCTTCAATTCAACTTACATAAAGGAGCAATAGTAGTCATGACCGCATGCTCTTCTTTGCTGCTGGGCTCACATTTGTGATGTCATCATATAAGGACTTTAACAATATTATATGCAATACCCAACTTTGAACAGAAGAGGTCACTTTACAACAACTTTTATATCAAATAAATGCAGAATGTTCATATAGAACAGCACACTCCCCGTCTGGTATTCGGGAATACCAAACCTTCTTACTTGATTTTAAACCTGAACAGTCTATTCCGAATCTTCATGTAGGAGGAGTACTATCTCATTAATAGGTCTCAGAAACAGTTTGGGTCCATCTTTCCCAATGATTTTTACTTGTACTTTTCGAACTCGCCCGTCTTGGCTGGGGTAAGTTTCTGTTATGATGCCCAGGGGCCAATCGTTCCGTTTTGACTGAGAGTCCTTGAGTAGAACTATACATCCTTTGGAAATGTTGGGCTGTTGGTGTTGCCATTTCCGTCGATGCTGTAGGGTTGAAAGGTACTGTTTACGCCATCTGTCCCAGAAAGTGTTTGCGAGGCTTTGCACAGTACGCCACTGTTGTTTGTACAGGTCAGGCCTTCCAAAGTCCCCAGGTGGCACTGAGCTAGTACCAGTCTTTTGGGTAAGTAATGTGGCAGGTGTTAGGATGAAAGGATCTGTTGGATCAGTAGACACAGGTATCAGTGGTCTGTTGTTTATAATGGCAGTAACTTCAGCCATGAAGGTGGAGAGTACCTCATGCGTGAGTTTAGAGGATGCCATCTGAAGAAGCATAGAGTCCAAAATCCTGCGAGCAATGCCAATCATCCTTTCCCATGCACCGCCCATGTGCAATGAATGCGGAGGGTTGAAAGTCCATATGCAGCCGTGATCTGACAGGAAATGTTTCACTGCTTTTTCATCAACGTTGGAAGGAATCTGCAGGTCTTTACATGCTCCAATGAAATTGGTCCCTCTATCAGAGCGAATCCGTTTCACTGGACCTCGAATTGCCAGAAACCTCCTTAAAGCATTAATGAAACTGGAGGTATCTAGGGACTCGATCACTTCTATATGAATTGCTCTGACACTTAGACATGTGAACAGCACCGCCCATCTTTTGCTTTCTGCATAGCCGCCTCTTGTCCTACGAGCAGATACTGACCAGGGGCCAAACACATCTAACCCCACATGTGTGAAGGGAGGCTCTATGCTGAGCCTGTCAGCAGGCAGATCTGCCATCTTTTGAGTCTCGCAGCCCCTCCGGAGTCTGCGGCATACAACACAGGAATGGATGAGACCATTCACACGTCTTTTGCCTCCTATTATCCAGTAGCCGGCAGATCTTATCGCTCCCTCTGTGAAGTGACGACCCTGATGATGCGTTTGCTCGTGAAAGTGTCGTGTTAGAAGCAACGCTAAATGGTTCCTACCCGGTATGATGAGGGGTCTCTTTTCTTCAGAACCTAGATCTGCTTTGACCAGACGACCTCCGACCCTCAACAGTCCGCTTTGATCAATGAAGGGATCTAGTTTTCGAAGTGTGCTAATTTTGGGAAGTGGTTCGTTCCGTTTGAGGCACTGCAACTCCTCAGCAAAGGTTTCCTGTTGTACTGCTCGTATGACAACTTCTGTGCTCTGAAGTATTGTGTCAGCACAAAGAGGAAGTTTGCAACAGTGCCATCCTTTGCATGCCTGAGGGGTGTCATTTTGACCCTGCTTATAAGAGCATGCAATATGAATCAGTTTTCCAACAGCTCGGATCAGACGGCTCCAGTCTGAAAAGCGTTTAAAGCGATTTGAGACGGTGGTATGCAAGACTGTTACTTGTGGACGAACTTCTGAATCTCGATCAGGATCAACAAGTGTGAAGGGTTCTCTGGGGAAAGTCTCTGTTCTTGGATGATGCAAGAATGCTGGTCCACTGAACCAGATAGTGTCCTGCAATTTGGTTGGAGCTATTGGTCTTGTTGCAACGTCAGCTGGATTATGCTCTGAGCTCACATAATGCCATTGTTGTGGATTAGTGCTTGTCCGGATTCTCTGTACACTATTGCTTACATAGACATGAAATCTACGTTTCTCGTTGTAGATATAGCCAAGGACCACTCTACTATCTGTGTAGAAGGTGATCTCGTCGAATTTGACGGCAATCTCTGCAATGATGGTTTCCATCATGTTCACAGCCAAGACAGCCGCACACAGTTCCAGACGAGGTATAGTGTACTCTGGTTGTGGCGCTAGCCTTGCTTTGCCTGTGATGAACCCCATATGACATCTACCATCTGAATCAACTGTTTTGAGGTAAGCAACTGCTGCGATTACTCTCTCAGAAGCGTCCGAAAAAACGCAGAGCTCCTTGAACTTGGCACCTGACAACGATGTGGGCCCATAGCTTCTTGGGACTTGTACATGTTGCAGTTCTTGCAGAGAATCTCTCCACTCCTCCCACACCTTTTGTTTGTTCACAGGTAAGGATGCATCCCAGTCAGCAGCATTCTCAGTTAGTTCCCTCAGTAGTACTTTGCCTTGAACTATGATGGGGGCCACAAATCCTAGTGGGTCATACAAACTGTTTATAACAGATAGCAGTCCACGCCTAGTGTAAGGCCTTCTGTCATTTTGGACGTGGAAGTTGAAGCAGTCTGTGTCCAGATTCCAAAGCAAGCCAAGACTGCGTTGCATAGGAAGTGAGCTAACACCTAAATCCAGTTCTTTCATTGAGTTGGCGTAATCCTCAGATGGGAATGCTCCCATAACTTCCTTGCTGTTTGATGCCAGTTTATGCAACTTCAAATTAGATCCAGCCAGCATGTCCAGTGTCCTTTTTAACAGGTCGATTGCCATCTCTGCAGAGGGTAAGGACTTCAATCCGTCATCCATATAAAAGTCTTGCTCCACGAACTGTAGGGCGTCTTGACCGAATTCCTCTTGTCCTACTTGAGCTGCACGACGAAGACAGTAAATGGCCACTGCTGGAGAGGGACTGTTCCCAAATACGTGTACCTTCATACGGTATTCTGTGACCTCGTTCTGTGGGTTATTATCATAAAACCAGAGGAACCTGAGGTGGTTCCTATCTGCAGATTGAACTTTAAAGCAGTGGAACATTTGTTGTATATCTACCATGAAGGCGACAGGCTCTTTGCGAAACCGCATGAGGACACCGAGGAGACTGTTGTTGAGGTCAGGACCTGTCAAGAGAGCCTTGTTCAGTGATGCACCTTTGCATTGAGCGCTCGAGTCAAATACCACCCGGATCTGGGATGGCTTTTTTGGATGGTACACGGCAAAAGAAGGTAGATACCAACACTGTTCATTGGGACCAACTGAAGGAGCTATTTCTGCATGATCATTTTGGAATAGCCTCTCCATAAAGGCTACAAAGTCTTTTTTCATCTCGGGCTTCTTCCTGAAAGATCGTTGAAGTGAATTGAGGCGTTCCACAGCTTGTTGACGATTGTTTGGAAGATATTGCCTTGGCTGCTTGAATGGGAGTGGGGCAACCCATGAATTTTCCTCATCTTTATAGACTTCTCTGTCCATGATTTGCAGAAAGAGTCTGTCCTCAATAGACGGAGCTGTTCTTTCGTCATCTTTTGTTCTCTGAAATACATCCCATTCTGCTAGTCTTTGAGTCCGCTCCTTTATAAGGGACTTGGTAAGTGAGTCGCTTTGGGAGATACCCTTTACAGTGTAGTTGTTAGGACATGGTTGAAAGTATGTAGACTGACCGTTCTCCATAATGTTGGTGTGATAAGTTTGGATGAAAGTCGGTTTATGAACTTTCCCTAAACACATGTCTCCAATGATTACCCACCCGAAGTCCAACTTTTCCGCAAAGGGAGCATTAGGTGGCCCATTCACTTGCTTATGAGCTTTGTGGACTCTGATCATATCTCTGCCTAACAGGAGAAGAATGGGAACGTAATGATCGGGCTCTGGAATGTACCTTGCAAGATGTTTTAGGTGCCTGTGGTTACTAACTACTTCTGAAGTGGGGATTTCAGAGCGATTGTCTGGGATTTCGTTACACTCAAGTAGCACTGGTAAAGGTAAGACTAAGCTTCCATCAAAGGATTCCACTTGAAAGCCTTGTGCTAGCCTGCCTTCTGTTTCGACTGTGCCTGCGCATGTTTTGAGAGTGTAGGCTACGTTACACTCTGTAATGCCAAACAGATCGAAGAATTCTGATCTTGCGAGCGATCTGTTGCTTTGATCATCTAGTATCACATATGTTTTGACTGCCTTTTCTGGGTGGCCTTCAGGAAAAACTTTCACGAGACATACCTTGGAGCATGAGTGTGGAAGTTGACTGTCTCCACATACCTCTGTACAAGCTGAGGAAACCTCAGATTCCACAGGTACATCCTCACTTACTTTGCGATCCTCTGATGTCAGGAATTGTGGTTCTTTCATCCATGGTGCTGGGCCTGGATGGAGCGCTGCCACGTGGGTAATGCTGCCACATTCTGAACACTTAACATCCTGATCACAGTTCTTTGCCATGTGGAATATGGAGCTGCAACATTTAAAGCATATGCCCTGTTGTTTGAGCAATGACTTTCTCTCTTCCATAGGTTTCATCCTGAATCCTCTACATCTGGACAGAGGGTGAGGCTTATTGTGTAGAAAGCACTGTTTTGCTGGATTTACTCTATTTTTTAATTCACTGGCAGCTGATGAATTCTCGGAGGAGACCGGTGTCTTGTGTGTGATAACAGCTCTGGGAAAAACAGGTTTGTTTAACTGTCTGTTTTTTTGTGAGTTTCTTCCTGTACAGCTGTGAGAAAGAAACTTGGATCATTACGCATTTTAGCTTGCTGACACACAAAGTCTACTAAGAACTTAAAGGGAGGAAAGGAAACTCTGCAGTCCTCTTTGTACTTAGATCCCACCGTGAGCCACTTCTCTTGTAAGCTGAATGGCAATTTCTGAATTATCGAATTTACTCCCCGTGGTGTGTCTAGATAGGAAAGACCCATTAGATCACCATCCTGCTTAGCTGCCTGGATTTCCATGAGCAAATCTCCCAGCTCGCGCAGTCTGTGACTGTCTCTGTTGGCTATTTTGGGGAAGCTCTCCAGTTTAGCGAATAGAGCACTTTCTACCATTTCCGGCGAGCCATATGTCTCATAAAGTCTGTCCCAAATCAGACGAAGCCCTTGTAACGGATGGTTAATGTGCACAGCTCTTATCCGTTTTGCATGCTCAGCTGACTCACGCCCCAGCCATTTTACTAGCAAGTCCATCTCCTCGCTAGGTGAGAGGTTAAGGTCTTTAGTGGCATTTATGAAGGATGCCCTCCATGCTCTAAAAATCTCTGGATGATCATTAAACTGCGTAAGACCAGTAGGCACTAATTCACGTTTTGCAATAAACTTGACGACATCAGACATTTGATTATTTGCATATAGATTACCTTGATACTGTCCAGCTTGTAAAGGTGTAGCTGACTGAGTCTGATAATAGTCGAGCGGCACCCTTCTGTCTCCGCTCCTTTCCTCACTGCCTGGAAATGGTGTAGATCGTGGGTGATAAACATCTCGAGGTGACCTGAAGTACGCCTCATGCTGAGCCCAGAGTGTAAACTCTACATCCTTGGATTGCGAAATGGCAGGATACTGCACACACTCTGCATCGACAGGCGGAGACTTGGGAGGTATGGCATAAGAACCACGCTGGCCCCCCTGTTGCAAATAGGATTCTGTAGTCTGTGGTTGTTGCACTTCTGAAACATTTATGCCTCCATTATCGTAAAACGGCCCATCCAGCACTGGCATTTGTGAATCTACGGCGCTATCCGCTTGTTCCGATAAGTAAGCCTGTGTGCGTTCTGCTGTATCCTCTATAGGTAGGTCTATTACACTCTCATTCCCTCTACTGTTTCTACAGCCTCTGCCTTCGCTTGTATGGCTGCAGCCTTTTTTGCAGCCTTAAAGTCTCTAGTGATGCCTCAAGCTGTGCTTGCTGTATTTTGAGTTCACTTTCTTTGTTTGCAAACGCTATTTCTGCTTTAGCCGCTTCAGCCTCTGCTCTAGCCATTGCGGCAGCTGTGGTTATGGCCGATGAGCCTCGTGAGCACCGTGATGAACATGATACATTAGATATTCGTCTCCGTGATCCAGACTTGAAGCTTGCCTTAGACATTGTAGGAGGAAGATCACCTTTTGCTTGCTAGCTTGCTCCCCGCCGTGGAGTTAGAAACTAGAAGTTGGACACCGAAGAGCTTTCGTTTTACTATTCTGCCCTTTATCTCAAACGCCTTGCTTGAGTATGCAGTCAGATAACGCCTCCCAAAGACAACAGACACAGGGGTTGTTTCCAAGGTTTACTGTTGCCCAAGGAATAACGTAAAACTGTAAAATACAAAATACAGAATTCTAAATGTACAGTCAATTACATCTTCACATAAGCACAATGAAGGCTTTTTACATTGCATATAGTTAGCATCCACTATATCAGAAACAGATTGTGCAATTCACGAAACAAAGAAAACTAAATTTACATCTGAGATATAAGATATAACAATTAAATAAGCATAGGAATTATAATGTACCAACATCTACATACCGAAAGTGCCTTCAATTCAACTTAAATAAAGGAGCAATAGTAGTCATGACCGCATGCTCTTCTTTGCTGCTGGGCTCACATTTGTGATGTCATCATATAAGGACTTTAACAATATTATATGTAATACCCAACTTTGAACAGAAGAGTTCACTTTACAACAACTTTTATATCAAATAAATGCAGAATGTTCATATAGAACAGCACACGACTACTTGGTGCGAAATGGGTTAGCCAGGCCCAGCTGTAGCCCATGGAGTTCCCCATGTTTACTTACTCCTAAGTCAGATGGTACGCTACGTTTCTGCACAGTCTTTCGTAAGGTAAACGCAGTGACAGTCGCAGACTCATTCCCTTTGCCCAGAATGGAGGACTGCATTGATAGTATTGGTCCCGCAGAGTACATCACTAAGTTAGACCTGCTGAAGGGGTACTGGCAGGTGCCATTAACCCCTCGTAAATCTGATATCTCTGCGTTTGTCACCCCAGACCACTTCATGCAGTACACGGTTTTGGCCTTCGGGATGAGGAATGCACCTGCCACCTTCCAGCGCATAATGCAGATAGTATTAGGGACTGTCCCAAACTGTAATGTCTATCTAGATGACGTGGTAGTGTATGCAGACGACTGGACTAGTCACATGTCGATTTTGGCCGAAGTGTTCCAGAGGTTAGTGGTAGCGTCACTGACACAGAACTTGGCTAAGTGCGAATTTGGAAAGGCCACTGTGACGTACTTGGGTAAGCAGGTAGGCCATGGCCAGGTCTGTCCTGTTGACGCCAATATCACGGCTGTGTTAGCCTATCCAGCCCCCACGACCAGACGTGAGCTTCGTCATTTCCTTGGTATGGCTGGATATTACAGGTGTTTTTGCAAAAACTTCTCAGTGGTCGTCGCCCCCCTAACTAGTTTGTAGTCCCACTGTCCCGTTTGTGTGGACGGATGAATGTTGACATGCTTTTGAAGCAGTGAAATCTCTCCTCTGTTGTGCCCCTATCCTGGCCGCACCAAACGTTTCTCTCCCCTTTAAGCTCGAGGTTGACGCGAGTGCCATGGGCGCTGGTGCTGTGCTGTTGCAGGATGGAGAAGGAGATCTGTGTCATCCGGTCAGTTATTTCTCTGTCAAGTTTAAAAAACATCAGCTGAACTACACCATAGAGAAAGAGACCCTCGCATTGCTGCTTGCTTTGCAGCATTTTGAAGTCTATGTTGGTTATAACCCCTTTCCAGTTGTTGTATTTACAGATCATAACCCTCTAGTTTTTCTGGGGGGGGGGGGGGTAACTGAGATTAGGTGGGAGTGTTTTGTTTTTTTTGTCTCAAGTGCTAATGAATGATAACCTCTAACGTTGTCAAACCCCTAGTTTGATTTTATGTGGGGGAGTGTTACGGTCCTTAGGCCGTGTGTGTGTGTGTGTGTGTGTGTCTGTTCAGGTGTACTGCTGCTTGTATGGTTTGTCTTCTGCTGGTCCTGTGTGCACCTGCCTCCAGTTGGCAATTAGCTAGTGTGCACACCTGTTCCCAGTTGGTATTTAGGAGCTGGTACAAAGAGCAGAGAACGGGCAGACTGTTGAAGTGAGAGTGTGGAGAGCGGACGTATCGACAGACGGCTTACCAGAGCTGGGTGATACTGTAGTGGCAGTCGTGGAGTCCCTGCAGTAGCGTGTATCAAGTCTCGTGCTGGGGCTTACTCTCTCAGTGGAGGGAGGGTGGTAAATTGTATGGTATTATTTATCCCTTAGTGATTTTGTTCCTCTTATCCTTTTAAGTTGTTGGTGTGATTATCCTCAGTTACTACAACTTTAGTTTTGGGAAGTTGTTTTTTGTTGTATTTTCTTATAAGACCAACTTGGTTAATTACTATCGTAAATAAACGACTTGCTGATAAACCTGTCTCCTTTGTTTCTTCAACGTGAAATGGTATTATTGTTATTACTATTATTGTCACCAACCTCCTCCCCTGGACTTTCCACTGGAGGTTCGTAACACCTATACTTAATATAAATAACCTGCAAGTGTGCTTTTAGAATACTAAATTGATATACAGGTCCTTCTCAAAAAATTAGCATATTATGATAAAGTTCATTATTTTCCATAATGTAATGATAAAAATTAAACTTTCGTATGTTTTAGATTCATTGCACACCAACTGAGATATTTCAGGTCTTTTATTGTTTTAATGCTGATGATTTTGGCATACAGCTCATGAAAACCCAAAATTCCTGTCTCAAAAAATTAGCATATCATGAAAAGGTTCTCTAAACGAGCTATTAACCTAATCATCTGAATCAAATAATTAACTCTAAACACCAGCAAAAGATTCCTGAGGCTTTTAAAAACTCCCAGCCTGTTTCATTACTCAAAACCGCAATCATGGGTAAGACTGCCGACCTGACTGCTGTCCAGAAGGCCATCATTGACACCCTCAAGCAAGAGGGTAAGACACAGAAAGACATTTCTGAACAAATAGGCTGTTTCCAGAGTGCTGTATCAAGGCACCTCAGTGGGAAGTCTGTGGGAAGGAAAAAGTGTGGCAAAAAACGCTGCACAAAGAGAAGAGGTGACCGGACCCTGAGGAAGATTGTGGAGAAGGACCGATTCCAGACCTTGGGGGACCTGCGGAAGCAGTGGACTGAGTCTGGAGTAGAAACACCCAGAGCCACCGTGCACAGGCGTGTGCAGGAAATGGGCTACAGGTGCCGCATTCCCCAGGTCAAGCCACTTTTGAACCAGAAACAGCAGCAGAAGCGCCTGACCTGGGCTACAGAGAAGCAGCACTGGACTGTTGCTCAGTGGTTGCATGTCATTCGGAAATCAAGGTGCCAGAGTCTGGAGGAAGACTGGGGAGAAGGAAATGCCAAAATGCCTGAAGTCCAGTGTCAAGTACCCACAGTCAGTGATGGTCTGGGGTGCCATGTCAGCTGCTGGTGTTGGTCCACTGTGTTTTATCAAGGGCAGGGTCAATGCAGCTAGCTATCAGGAGATTTTGGAGCACTTCATGCTTCCATCTGCTGATAAGCTTTATGGAGATGAAGATTTCATTTTTCAGCACGATCTGGCACCTGCTCACAGTGCCAAAACCACTGGTAAATGGTTTACTGACCATGGTATTACTGTGCTCAATTGGCCTGCCAACTCTCCTGACCTGAACCCCATAGAGAATCTGTGGGATATTGTGAAGACAAAGTTGAGAGACGCAAGACCCAACACTCTGGATGTGCTGAAGGCCGCTCTCGAAGCATCCTGGGCCTCCAGAACACCTCAGCAGTGCCACAGGCTGATTGCCTCCATGCCACGCCGCACTGAAGCAGTCATTTCTGCAAAAGGATTCCCGACCAAGTATTGAGTGCATAACTGAACATAATTATTTGAAGGTTGACTTTTTTTTTTGTATTAAAAACGCTTCTTTTATTGGTCGGATGAAATATGCTAATTTTTTGAGACAGGAATTTTGGGTTTTCATGAGCTGTATGCCAAAATCATCAGTATTAAAACAATAAAAGACCTGAAATATTTCAGTTGGTGTGCAATGAATCTAAAATATATGAAAGTTTAATTTTTATCATTACATTATGGAAAATAATGAACTTTATCACAATATGCTAATTTTTTGAGAAGGACCTGTACTTAAAGTCTGCCAAATTGGAACAACTAATTTTGTTCTAAATGTACTTTAGCTGGACCTCAGCACTATTTCTGGATAACTAAAGATATTTGTAAGTTTATTTGATTGTGACACATTTGCCTCAAAATGATGGTACCTATCTATAATGAAAGAGAGGCTATGAGAGAGAGGGAAACAGGAATATGTCCTGATAAAAAAGGTAGGGGTGTGGTTAAAATCAGTCTCGCGGGACATTTTTTATAAAAAGTTTCATGATTAAAAATAAAATGTAAAAATATATGTTTTTTTTTTACTTTACTTTTTAAAAGAAATCAAAAAGATATTTTTAAAAACAACAATGGAAAAAAATGAAAAAACATTTCAATATAATTTGCAAAAGTTGAAATTTAGGGGTTAGGGTTCGGGACAGCCACCTCCCAATTGAGAGTACCCAATAAATTATGATTTTATGTATGAAGAGTTCAGATGCAAAAGCCTCTAAGTGCCATTTGAAATTTTCTTCTAGAATGATAATTTTTATCAAGCTTGTATATTTAAGTTCAGTAATTTCACTTAAATTACAATTAATAGGTAATCTTACCTTACCTATTAAGATTACCTATTAATTGTCATTTAAGTGAAATTACTGACCTTAAATATACAAGCTTGATAAAAATTATCATTCTAGAATAAAATTTCAAATGGCACTTAGAGGCTTTTGCATCTGAACTCTTCGTATATTAAACTTATATTTGAAATATTATTGTGGGATTCAATAGATAATAGAAGGATCTTAGTAAACATCTCAAATTTGAATACTTGCTTTTTAAATGTGTTTTTTGGTTGTCGGACAGCAGTTTTCACTAATTCTGTAGAATGGTCCATATATTCCAAAAACTCAATAATCCTCAAATAACCCCCAATGACCTATCAAGCTGGCCCCTGCAGTTAATATGTGAAAATTATGTTTCTGTGTTGCTGTGTGATGAGGGAACTGAATCTGTCATGCCTGTTGTCACTGCTTGTCACGTCACTCGTCCTACACTCCACCTACCATATGATTGCTATAAATTTTCATGTGACCATAATGAGCCAAAGTCCGTGGCCAGAAAAAGCTTGATTCCTCTTAGCCAGAGTCCACAAAGGTGTGCCACCTCTCTGTAGAGTACAAAGAAAATAAGGCAGTGCAATTTTACTAAACAGAACAATGGAGCCCAAAGAAAACTGGAATACATCTGAGAAATCCAAGTTGTTGCAGCCTGGGCCTCCACCCTACCAGGACCATTCTGGATACCCTCCTCCGGCCAGCTTTCAGAGCACCTCTGGGTATCAAGGCCAGCCGTACGGCGCTCCAGGACCATACGGCCAAGGGCCATATCCAGGTCATCCTGCTGTCACCGTGCAGCCGGCAGTTTATTTAACCAACACTCCACTGGCCTATCCGCTGCCAGATTACCTGGGCTATTCCATCTTTACCCTGCTGTGCTGCTGCTTTCCTCTGGGCATTGTTGCTCTAATTTACTCTATCAATGTAAGTATTAGTTCTGTTCAACTACATTTCTGAACCCTTTTCAAACTGATACACTAACTGATCATAAAATGTGATTTGTCACTAAATAAATGGTAATAAACAGCTGAAATTTCATCTCTTCTGTGAGCTCTCAACTGGATAAACTGAAAAAAGTTCTTCTATGCTTTTACTATTACTTTGTCTGTGCTCTCACTTTTCCTTAATCTCTCACTCTTACATGTATTATTCTGAATGATGTCTGAAACTTTGCATCTTGTGTTTATTGCCTCTTCAAGACGAATCGCTTAATGTATTTCTCGATAGTAAGTTGATATAAAAGCATCTGCCCAATGAACGAATGTAAACCTTTTCCACTAAAATCACTTTAATTTAAAGGGAAAGTTCACTATATATGAAAATGTCATTATTTACTTTTCTTTTGTCTAATATGCAGCAATGAGTAAACAATGGTCACATTTTAATTTTTGGGTGAACTTCCGCTTTAAAGGCTAAATGGTCTACAAGACTTTGTTGAAATAAATGGATGAAAAGACTGTTAAATTAAAAAAAAAGAGAGATCACAGTCTAAATAAGATATACAATGTTTTTTTAGTGTTCACAAATCTTTGTCATTCAAAGAATTGTGATTAGATGACTAGCATTCAAAACAAAAGAAGTTCACTCATGCAGCCAAATCTTACTGTGCAGATGTCTGTCTCAATTTACACAAACATATATTGTTCCTATAAATGATGTGACGTTTTGGTATTGAGAAAGATGCGTGGTACTATACAACTTCCCAATTTCACTATTGCTTTGTGCATATCTGGGAATTGTCTCTATATATACTGACAATGTGAAGCTACAAAGTTGCACTTTTGTTGTCCTGTAATATAGTTAATTGATAGAGAATGAATTAAAGACACCAAATGAGTTTGATGGTTCATAAAAAGTAAATGCAATAGATTATGCTTTAGATAAAGGAAATTAAACTTGCTCTGGGTTTTCCATTATTACACAAAAAGTCACATTGATTACAAAATAGCTGGTGTAGCATATAGCTGAACTCTATAGCAAATAGCTGCTTCACTTGGTTTAAACATGCTCAACATGAACAACCAAGTAAAACTGTGTACACACAGGTAATTTAATATGATATAAACACTTTAATCACTCTTGTTCAGAGAAAACTCCGAATGGGTAGTTCTAAAAAACACAAGTGGCATAACTGACTTTATTTCACATTTATTTTCACAGACTCGGAATGCCAACATGTCCGGACAACAACAAATAGCAGAGAAAAACTCCAAAATGGCACGCACTGTTAACCATATTGCTCTTGGTATTGGCCTTGCCCTCTTTGTGCTGTACATCGTCTACATCATTGTGGTGGTTGTCAACGGTAAACGACAAACAACACCTCCTTAATTGTCAGACATATCAGCTGGACACCAGGAATGAAGTGTTATTCCAAAAATAACATCATATAATGCCACAAGTATAATTTTATAACCACATTGTGATGTTTTTTAGACTACAGACTAATGTGCAGTTTCGTATGATTGAGTATGTTTGACCTGTCTGGCTCATCTCTAATGTAAAATTATTCATGTAACTAAAACATGCTTTAAAGTTGATTGTTATCTTATGTTTCTAAACAATGTAAACTCTCGCTGTCAAAGTATACATATTGAGGTTTGTTTTTCTTCCTGTCTTTTGATTATACTTAATTAAAACTTTCAATGACCAATAACCAGTGCCCTTTTTCTTTTTAATAGCCATTGATGTTGTGACCCAAATACTCTCTATTCAAATACCCGAAAGAATCACTCTTATGAGCCGGTTCTTATTAGTGAATCAAAAACTAATTCTGAATTAATCTAACTGACTTACTTAACCACAATACTTTGGTTAAGTCCTATTTTAAATTAACTGAGGACAGCTTTAGGAAGCCTAAAAAGATACAACCCTCGTTTTTTTTAGATGTCCAAAGTCACTTATAATATGCAGGCATGTCGAGACTGAGCCTTTTAGGTGAATTTCTTGGCAATAATATGCATACTCCAATCCAGGCAGATGCCAGTTGATGAGTGTATCAAAAACATAAAGCACGAGCAGTCCGATTACCGAACGAATGACTCTTATTTGTGCCAGTTCTTTAATTAGATCTGTTCTATGTTGGTATTTAATAGTGTCTGTTATGTTAGTGTTTTGGGGGGTGTGGTAGATTTTTTTTATTTGATTTGATTACTCAATATGTCATGAGACTATTCTAGACAGTATATTTTTTGATATTGTCTAGCCAGCATCTCAGAATTTTCCACTGGTTTCGACACAAACTTCAGAGCACATTTTGTTACAATGGTAGAATGTTAGGCCTAAAAGAGAAGTAAGGTTAGATGTTATAATTATGATTAGTTTGATATGTTTACTATTTTATTCATTAAAATTCATTGTGCTTGGGTTGAGGACCTGCTAACAAAAATTCAAACCGCTTTAATAATAAAGCAATCACTGGTGGTTAGTAATAAAGTAATCACATATGGTCAGGATGAAACCAGTATCACTTTTAGACTGCCAACACCGAACATCACGTTTAAAGTTAGCATACAGAGCAATAAATGTATAAATAAATAAATAAATGTATAAATAAATAAATGAATAAATAAATAAATGTATAAATAAATAAAGACGTAAATGCATACCGGTATATACATAAATAAAAGTGAAAATAAATAAAAGCGGAAATAAATTAATGCATAAATAAATAAATGAAAGAATAAATAAATGTGGGAAAATATATAATTATACATAAATAGGGAAATAAAAGTATAAATATAAAGTATGAAGTATAAAGTCTCTTTGTCAGTTTATTGCAAACTATTCATGCAGAGTACATTCCTCTTACCTCTCTCATCGAGTCGTGCCCTGTCGTGTCCTGTCTGATTCGTGTGGATGCCTCTCCTCGAGCCGATATATTTATCCGTTATCTTACACGCTCACTGAACTCTGCCCTGCCAATTCAGACGCTGAGTTCCTGACCAGACGCGGTATCCAGTCTACGGTACCCTCGCTCTTGACGGGTCTCTTCTCCCTCTACAGTCTCCACTGGGACCTCAACTTCGCCTAAGTACGTCGGGTTCACACCGGACGCTGAAGCGATGCGGAAGCGTCGCGGAACGGAAAATCACTCATGGTCCGGCGCCTGCCTGTTCACACCAGACGCGTATTCTTCGCGGAGGTTGACAAGCGCTTCTGCTCAGTTGTTATTTATTCAGAACTATTTTTTTACATCATGGGTAAGTAAATAACCTCATAATATAAATACACCATGTTTCTGTAACCAAGAAGTTTGTACACTTCTTTTATTAATCCGTTGTCGAGACACAAACGCAGCCAGAGAGAGAATATGGTAGACAGTACTGTATATATTCCGTTGAAATATACATCCTCTCTTCAAATTTATTAAATCTATTTTCTTCTTTCTGTTTCCCAGCGAGTAGACAGGAGGAGAGCCTTTGCCCTATATCTTTTGCTTCGCATTTGTCACTCGCGGTATTTTAATTTGAAAATTGCTTATATTTTGACAATTAGGCTTTATGCACAGCTTCACTACTTCCTTAACTTCAGCCAGCCCTTTGTTTCCTGTCTGCCATTATTGGACAAACTGATTAATCCAGGTGTGCCTGATTATTGTTACAGAGGCCAGGCACACCTGGATTAATCAGTTTCTCCAATAATGGCAGACAGGAAACAAAGGGCTGGCTGAATTTCAGGAAGTAGTGAAGCTGTGCATAAAGCCAATTGACCGGATGGTCGAGTGTTTCTTGGTGTAACTTCCTGCCGGAATTGACGCGGATCACTCGCGGCAAAAATAGACCAGACGCCGAAACTGGCGCTTCACGACGCGTGCCGTCTGGTGTGAACGACACCATAGGTTAACATGGGCGCCGAAAGGAAGCGGCCTCCGTTCCGTGTTGCTTCAGCGTCCGGTGTGAACCCGGTGTAATGATAAGACCCACCTTTTCTGAACTTTACTAGCCCATTTTATTTGTCTCTCAGAAGATCATATAGCCTAATCAAAATACATGACAGTAGATTTTTATTAAAAAAGTTACATCTATCATTGGGATACCAAATGTAACATTACCAGACATTCAGCATTATAGAAATAAGTTGATCAAATATGCCAAAATAATGCATGAGAAAATAAGGAAAAATAGATAGCTCCAGACGGGCAGACGTTCACACGTTAAGACGTAATCCACACGTTAACTTCTAACGTGACGCCGCTGTGACGTCTGCATAGAACAACAGCTACACGAGATTGACGTGTATACGTGACGTGATATTTGCGTATATGTGTCCATATAAAACAAATGGAGACGTACATGCACGTATACACGTGAGTTATGTATGGAAGACCATTAGGGCCAAAACGTGTGAAACTGTCATGTTAGCGCAGTAACACATAATTACGCGTTAACACGCAATTTATGCATTAACACGAGTTTCACACGTTTTGGCCCTAATGGCTTTCCATAGTTATCTGTCGTGCTTGTCAGTCTCGTCGCCGAATGGAACATTTCGAGCGCCATAGAACCGGGGATTGAACCAATACTAACCAACTGCAGAACCGCAGAACCTTACGTCATAGCAGTGTGAGGACGACAGCGCCAGCCTAACAGTCTGATGCCGGAAGTGGGTGGAGTTAATGTAAACTACCGGTATGACAAAGCACACATGGCGTAGAGCACAGTCAAACAGTTCATGAAAACGGAATCATCTTGACGGAAGAAGAGAAGGTAAAGTTTGATCTTTGTTGGATGCAACATTAACCGAATTAATAACTTTTTTACAACAGAAATGAATCAACACTGAATTTACTTAACATGGATTATGACACTATTTTGTTCTAGATCTGCCGAGACAAACTTTGTTGTATTATTTGCCTATTAACCATGTAAAGCTGCTATGAAACAATCTGTATAGAAACAATATATAAAAATAAAGGTGACTAAGTGGGAATTGTGACGAAGGCACTTGATCATGTATTGTTATTTTACAGTTGGATTGTATCACTTTGTTAGGTTACATATTCATGGTTTGTGATTTAATTTGTTGTTGGCGTTGTATTTTACAGTATTTGTTAAATTTTCTGACCAGGAGAATTGGATTAATTGTATTTTATTTCACCTACAGAACCGCATAACGATTCAGAGAGGCTCAGCGCCACCACCTTTGGAGCAATGCACAACACGCTGCAGACATTTTCACTGTGTATGGAGTTTTTATTTTTTTTATTTTTTTTATCACTTGAGAATTTTTGTTCAATGTGTGCCTGCATAACTTTTATAAGAATTATTTTCTTTGGTTTGATTTTGTATTTTATTTAATTAATAATTTTTATTTGGAGCAGGTACAGCTAGTGTGTGATGCTTTTGCTATTTCAGAGGGAAAAAAACACATTTTATCTAAATGAATAATTTTTGTCTTTTCAGTCCATCATAAAATTATGTTGTGTGTGGTCTATAAAAAAAAAGTTAGTTGTGAAATGGTTAAGTATTAAATGCTTTTCAATTAAATCAAATGTTCAAACGCTCAAGCTTTGTTTTTATTTCAATATTTTGTTTTAAGCTTTGTTCAATTTACATTGTTAATCATATGACACAACAAAACAAATGGATAAAAAGTGTCATTTTAACATTTGTTAATAGTGGTAGGCTACATTGTCTTTTGTTAATATAAGACAAAACATAATTCTTATATTAGATAATATTTGACATAAAGGCCTATATATCACTATACCGCCCACTTCCGGCATCAGACTGTTAGGCTGGCGCTGTCGTCCCATAGACAGTAAAAGAAAAGGCTTGTTTGAGATGAGCAAAATCTGCGCAGAACCGATCCGCGCGAGATGCATGCCGGTTACAAATGTGTCTGAGTGCGGTCCGCCTTGCTCTGATGTCATGCTGACGTGTGTCAAAAAAACTCTCGCGACCGCAAGGCGCACGTGTCGGATTCTGCAGTTGCTCTCCACCGACTGCGCTAGTCTCAGCCTCAGACGTCACGCCCACGGAACGCTGGCTACGCGAGACTCCGACTGCGCTGATCAAAAGCATGATGGGAAACGACTTGCTGACGGCACAGCTTAATGCTCATTGGTTTAAACAACCGTGATGCATTGTTCTCTTTTAAAATGTTTGATTTTAAAACTCTGATATCATGTTTTATGTGTATAAATTATGTGTGGATATCCCCAAACTCTCTGACAGTGCGAACTATGTGATGTAATTTAACAAAAAAAAACACACATATCTGTATTAAAGAAAAAATGATTCATAAACATGTAGGCCTATTTAAAATGGAATTAAATAAGTACTTTGGGTGTCTTGTTCATTCTATTTATTTTCATATTCAAGCAACAAAACTTGAATTACATCCAGTTTATTAGCAACACCGTGCACGCGTGTGAATCCCGCAATATCCGCCTTTGATCTCACAGGTGTCAGATCCACTGCGAGAAGAGCAATCTGTCCGGCTTGCCAGTATGGAGTCAAAATAGGGCCATATATATCTGCAAAATAAAACAATGTTTCGCAAAGAAAATGTTTTGCAAAAAAGTCATCCGTGCCTCTGCAGCGCACACTTTCCTTTGCGCTTCCTTTTTCTTTGCGCCTCGTTTGTGTCCCCGATTTGATGTGGGGGTGGGGTCAAGAGGCTGGGGGGTGTACAAGGGACGAAGGCGCGTCCCTATCGTTTACGTCATCAGCGCGAGCCCCAGACCGAGTGGATCGATCGAAATGGCGGAGCAGACACATGCGGGTGATGGATCACAGGTATGTATTATTGATAGCTTTCTTATTATTATTATTAGACTCATATATTATTAATAACAGATACTTCAGACCGATCCACTCGGTCTAGGGCTCGCGCTGATGACGTAAACGAGAGGGACGCGCCTTCCTCCCTTATACACACCCCAACTTCTTGACCCCACCCCCCAACCTCTTGACCCCACCCCCCAACCTCTTGACCCCACCCCCACGTCAAATCAGGGACACAAACCGGAAAAGGAAGCGCAAAGGAAAGCGTGCCCCGGTGAGGCACGAATGACTGAAACGTGGATTTAAAGGAGCGGCGCAAAGGGAAATATGTGTTGCAAAGTCAATGCTGCTGAAGTTTTACTTTGCTAAACTTTATTTTTTTCCCCCAGTGGTTAACTTTTCTTTTGCAATTATTTTTTTTTCTCAATACTCTATTTTTATTTGCAAAACATTTTTTTTTTTGCAAAACATACATTCTTTGCGAAACATTGTTTTATTTTGCAGATATATATGGCCCTATTTTGACTCCATATGCCTGCGCTTTTTTCACTCCTCCTTTCACTGCAGCCGCCTACTCTCGACTATATTTCAGGCGAGGCAAGACGCATCTCAAACTAGCCTAAAGTGTCGTCCTCACACTGATATTGTGTATGGTTCTGCAACCACCAACCTACGGTTTGTAGACAACCTACATGAACCACTGAGCCACCATGGGACCTTATTTCCGAAAAATATTGTATGGTAGTCAATGGCGAGAGACAACACATATTTTGATCTCGTTTGAATTGTGCCCTGAATTACACATATGATGTTTGTCAATTTAAAATATACATTTTAAAGTCAAGAAAGTCGCAGTTTGATGTAAAACTGTTGAGGTAGGCTATAAAACTGTGAAAATAAGTAATTAAAAAGACTACAAACCCAAAAGGCTCACATGTGACGTCATACTTTTTCTCTCAACGAATGAAGGTAACTTTACTGAAGCTAACGTCTGTCATTTTTTCTATAGTCTTACGTTATAATCGTAATACGTTTCGCCATCATGGGTGTTTTGTACCAGACTGCACCCATACGAGCAACATGTTGGTGACGTACATAGTGCGAGACAAAATATCAGTTTATTGAGCGATTTTCACTAAACGTTAGGCTATACTTTTCTGTTTTATGACAAACTGCGACTCTTGAATTTCATAATTATCTTTTAAAATGACAAACATCATATGTATAATGTAAGATTTTGTTTTGCATTGCCTCCCTATCTCTGCCGATTTCGGGGTCTCCAAATGAATCCATTCTGCAACTTTTAAATACATTCAATTTTTAAAAACGAAATTATAGGCTTCAGTGCAGGGTCCGAAAGTTGGAAGGAAGGAAGTTGACCTACCGGGTGAGTTCAGAAAATATGTGTCTGTAACTTTATTCCAGCTTTCGCTGTACTTCACTGTGAACAGGTTAGCATAGCATAGCCCAGCTCAATCCGAACTCTATTCAGAAAACAAACATGTTAAAAGTTGTTGTCCTGCTGTCTTGTTGACAGACGTGACAATTCATATGTCTAACAAATTGGCATCTTGTTGTAGTTATCTCGGTATCAGTTTGATCCGTTTATTGCAATTAAATGACAGCAAAAGTTTACTTTGGGTTCATATAGCTGTAATATTCCAGCGGTCAAACTCGCGCGAGTAAAGTGAGGCGAATATTAACTTCCCTTTCAATTGTGAACACAGGAATAATTAGATTGTTTGGATGCCTGCGTTAGCGACGTACGAAGAACGAGCCCAAGGTGCGGACCCATGCAAATAGGGCTCGCTGCATCCTGCGGTGGATATCCAACCCCGCCCACATCCAAGTGTGATGTCAAAAGCCACTCCCATGTCCAATAAGTAGGTTAGGTTTTAAGTGGGTTTAGATTAAAAGGGTTTTTAGGCGTTAGGTTACAGTGATGGCCCATCACTGATGGGTAGGTTTAGGGATCAGTGTTTGGTGTAGGTAATCAGTACTGTGATTGACATGACCTATAGTGATGGGTAGGTTTAGGGATCAGTGTTTGGTGTAGGCAATCCATGGATATGAGTGTGGCTTCTGACATCACATTTGGATGTGGGCCGGGTTGGATGTCCACCGCAGGCTGCAGCGAGAGGCTTCTCGACCCATGTCTGATCCTTGGACGCGGACACGCCTTTACTGTAACGGTTGAACTACAGCACATCAAGAGCTGATATCAGTCGAGCCTTTCTTTGCTGGGACACGTTTTTTTTGAGTAAGTTATGATTTATTGATATACTGCGACATTAACAGTAAACATTGTTTTTTTATCATCATGTAAATTATTGTAATGTCGTTGTTTGAAATTATTGACAACTTTAACATGTTCACTCGTGGACAATTATTTAGCGCTAGCTTCTAGCTAGCTGTGCATTACATAGTTTTAACAACAAATCTGTTGAATTTGCCATCATAACATAAAGGGTAGAAAACCGGCTAAAACATGACAGAGGAATAAACTCACGTAGCCATCGGGTTTCGTTTGACTGTTGTGCACACTCACACAGGAGCATGCAGTCGTTTATTAAATTGCAACACCTGAAAAACATAATGAACGAATCACACCCCTTAGACTCACACCCCCCAACAGTCAAATAAGAGCACATTCAAGGTCACCAATGTTCAACACACCCACTTGCTCTTAGGCTGAATAACATACAGTTATCATGTACATTTACATCTCACCAAAAATAAAACACACAAATCTATCAAGCATGGCTTTGGTTACAGGTTTGGTCAGAATATCTGCAACCATGGCTGCTGTAGGACAATATTCAATAGTTATCTTTCCATCTTCAAGTGCAGATCGAACAAAATGATACTTAATGTCAACATGTTTACACCTTTGACGGAATATAGGGTTCTTTGACAAAGCAATTGCCCCTTGATTGTCCTCATAAATTGTCACTGGTGTGTAAATACATTCATTGTCCATTTTGTTTAATAACTGGACAAGATATAAGCTTTCCTGTGCAGTAGCTGCCAAAGCCATATACTCCGCCTCACGTGTGGAAAGAGGAACTGTGGATTGTTTCTCAGATCTCCAAGAAATAACAGGACCAGTGGCAGAGAAACTAAAACAGTAACCAGTTGTACTTCTCCTATCATTTTGGTCTGCTGCCCAATCAGCATCACTAAATGCAAAGAGATTAAGATTTACATAATTTCTCCTATAACACAATTCCTTTTTCACAGTTCCCTTTAAATATCGCAATACATGCTTAGCAGCTACCCAGTGTTGGTTCTCTGGTTCAGAAAAGTGTTGTGACAGCTTACTGACAATGAAACCTAGATCTGGTCTAGTACAAGTCATTATATAGATCAAGCTACCAACCACTTCTCGATACCTCTTTGGATCAACACGTTCACCTTCATTATCAAATTGCATTCTGTTTTTGCATGGAGTTGGCCTTGGTTTACAATTAATCATATCAAACCTCTCCAAAATCTTAATAATGAACCTTTTCTGATTCATTTTTATCTCACCATCTCCTTGTGCAAAATCAATACCCAGGAAATGTGTAAGTTTACCAAGATCTTTCATTTTAAATCTTCCTCCAACATTCTTTTCACATTTCTGAGTATCTGACTATCACTAGCTGCAATAAGAAGATCATCAACCCAGACTATCAATATGATTCTCTCACCTCCAATTTGTTTATTGTAAACACAATGATCCGCAGGATTTTGAATAAAATCATTTTGAATCAGAAAAAACATCTAGCATTTTATTCTAATTCCGTCCTGACTGTTTCAAACCATAGAGTGATTTGTTAAGTCTACAGACAAGCCTCTCACTTGTTTCTGACTTGACCTCAAATCATTCTGGCTGTTCCATATATAATTCAGTATCAATAGGGGCGTGCAAATATGCAGTCTTTACATCCATTTGATGCAGTTCTAAACCATATTGAGCTGCAATTTGCACTAAACTACGTATTGATGTCATGTCAGCAGTTGGAGAAAAAGTTTAATTAAAATCAATGACTGCAACTTGATTATACCCCTTTGCCACATACCAAGCTTTGTATGTTGTCCCAACTGGGTTTTCCTTCAATGTGTAGACCCATCTGCCCCCCACTATATTTTTACCTTCAGGTAGTGTTGTAAGGGTAAACGAATCATTCTCCTTAAGAGAGTTCATCTCCTCCTGCATGGCCTTACTCCACAATTCTGACTCTGGTGAACTTATAGCCTCCTTTAGAGTGTGGGGTCCATCACATGCAACTCTATAACAATAATCAATACTGGCTAGTTCATGGTCATCATCACATTGCATTCCACACTCATAATCTCTCAAATACTGTGGTGGCCTCTTCTCTCTCTGTGGATAACGCCTGCTCGCAACACTTTCCCTTTCACCTGTGTTGGGGCTTGGGTCACACGTTTCAGATCTTATGTCCTGGGGATTTATTAATTCTATTTTCTCAGGTTTTGGTAGGTGAGTTTTGGCGCTCTCCCTACGCACATCATCTTCACACGTTAACTGATCTGTCTGAGTGTGGCATTCTGTCCCACTCATTGTGATAAACTCCACCAACCTACTTTTGTTCACTTTTCCTGAGTCTGGATAGAAAACTAGATATGCAGGGCTATTCTTGTCATAACCAATGAAAATCCCTTTTTTCACATCGAGAGTCTAACTTTTTCTTGTTCTGTTTGTATGCATAGCACTCTGACCCAAATATTCTCATTCTTGAAAGATCAGGCTTCTTTCCAGTCAGCATATAGTATGGGGTCTGTTCTACACGTCTGTTATAACATCTGTTCCGAATAACAGCTGCAGTCTGGATTGCATACGTCCATAACATTCTTGGTAAGCTACTCTCGATTAACATACACCTTGCCATGTCAAGCAAAGTTCTCCAGCTCCTCTCAGCTGTCCCATTCTGATGGGGTGAATAGGGAGCTGAGGTTTCGTGTCTAATTGCATTTTTACAGAGCAGGGACTGAAATTCCTTGGATGTAAACTCAGTGCCATTATCAGATCTCATACATTTAATTTTACCATAAGGTGAAACATCAGCAATGAACTTCTCTGTTCCTTTGACTGTATCACTCTTTGCTCTAAAAAAATATGTAAAGATTGCACCTGAAAAGTCATCAGTAAATGCCAAGATATATCTGAAACCATCATTTGCTACCGGCTCCATAGGTCCAGCTAAGTCTGTGTGCACAAGTCCAAGGGGAACTTTGTTTAATAACTGGACAAGATATAAGCTTTCCTGTGCAGTAGCTGCCAAAGCCATATACTCCGCCTCACGTGTGGAAAGAGGAACTGTGGATTGTTTCTCAGATCTCCAAGAAATAACAGGACCAGTGGCAGAGAAACTAAAACAGTAACCAGTTGTACTTCTCCTATCATTTTGGTCTGCTGCCCAATCAGCATCACTAAATGCAAAGAGATTAAGATTTACATAATTTCTCCTATAACACAATTCCTTTTTCACAGTTCCCTTTAAATATCGCAATACATGCTTAGCAGCTACCCAGTGTTGGTTCTCTGGTTCAGAAAAGTGTTGTGACAGCTTACTGACAATGAAACCTAGATCTGGTCTAGTACAAGTCATTATATAGATCAAGCTACCAACCACTTCTCGATACCTCTTTGGATCAACACGTTCACCTTCATTATCAAATTGCATTCTGTTTTTGCATGGAGTTGGCCTTGGTTTACAATTAATCATATCAAACCTCTCCAAAATCTTAATAATGAACCTTTTCTGATTCATTTTTATCTCACCATCTCCTTGTGCAAAATCAATACCCAGGAAATGTGTAAGTTTACCAAGATCTTTCATTTTAAATCTTCCTCCAACATTCTTTTCACTGAGCAAGCAGCACTAAACTTTTCTGTGCTCTCATAACTTCTCAGCTTTGTTTTGAACTCCGTGAAAGTTATCGTTTCATCATTAGGTGGTTCGCTCAGTATGGTGCTCTTCAAACTGAGCAGACGCAGGTGCGCCAGAAACTTAGTTTCCCAAAGTTCTATATATATAGTATATATATAGATAATATATATATATATATATATATATATATATATATATATATTTATATATATACACTCAAAAAATGCTGGGTTAAAAACAACCCATTTGGGTTATTTGGTAACCCAGTGCTGGGTAAATATGGGACAGAACACATGCTGGGTTATTTTTGACCCAGCAGGTTGGGTTTATAGATCAACCCATTTGCTGGGTTGTTTTTTTTTTTAAATCAGTGCTGGGTCAAACAACCCCATGTTACAGGTTATTAATTTTAGAAAATAAAAATTATAATAACAAAAATAATAATTACAATAATAACACTACTGTTTATTGATTCAATTAAAGTGTTTATTCCAGAAAATTTATATAATCATAAATACATTCATGTTTAATCAACAATTGGTCATTTGCAGCATAAACAGAGGCCCACAAAAATCATTTGTGCTAAAATGTTGGTATGTTAAAAGATTATAAAATCGTAAGATTCTCAAAATTCAAAACAAACAGCATACATTGCAATCATTTAGTCCTGTGTAGCAAAATAAAAACATAAAAACTTTAGTAACTGTAAAATAGCCTATAGCTAAAGATTCTCTTCACAAAAAATACAATAAAAATAGAATAAGTAGAATATAATATAGTAAATACATTAATATAAATAAGCAATCAATTAGTCCTGTGCAGCAAAAATGGGAGACACATAAAAACTTATATAAACTGTGCAAAATAGCTAAAGATTCTCTTCACAAAAAAATACAATGAAATAAAACATATTTACATACTTGAAAATCATTTCAATCATTCTTTAAAAGTGTGTCTTAGGTTTGCATAAGAGCATTCTTAAATTAGTTAAATAACGTCTTAAATTAACGTGAATGAACGTGAGTTGTGAGAAAATGAAACGTGTTATGAATTGAACGCATAACCATGATCACGATTAAAACGATTTATCGTGCAGCAAACAGGTGTAATGTCTGATGAGGGAGATTAAACCATTAAACCAAGAAAGGGGCAAGTACTTTTAAAGGGGTCATGAATGTCTCGGTTACGTATGTAACCCTCGTTCCCTGAGTAGGGAACGGAGACGTTACGTCGGAATGACGACGAAATGGGGTTTCGCTTAGAACACCTATCGACTTTGAGTATACAAAAACGAGCCAATGGCAAAGAAATGCCATGGGTCTGCGGAATTTGCATGACGTATTCCGCCCCACCTCGTGGGTATAAAAGGAGGACGCCGGCAACATGCAGATATGTTTCTTCGCTGAGGAGCCAAGACTGAACTCAGGCGATCCCCGCGGTACAGCGGAAGTGGCAGGAAGACGTAACGTCTCCGTTCCCTACTCAGGGAACGAGGGTTACATACGTAACCGAGACGTTCCCTTTCGTGGTCACTCCGAGTTACGTCGGAATGACGACGAAATGGGGTTACCAGTCTAATCACGCCACCTTCACAGCTGTCTTCCAGTGCCCTGCGTAAATCTGAGCCCTCGAGATATTTAGGACGAAGGACTCCTATTTAGCACAGGAATACCAAGGTACATTGGGAAGCATATCCCAAGCTTTAGAGGAAATATGCAAATATCACCAACCCAGTGGGGGGGGCATTTGAAAATACACATATGACCCGAAGGAAACATATGGAGAAACTCTGAGGTGTCCAGCCGCAGGTGGAATATTTCAACCTCAGGGGTGGCAAGGTGGCTTGCCGAGGGAAAGACACAAGCTCAGAGAGGCTTACAGTGGAAATACACGTGTGGGGGTAGCTCAAGGGAGGGACCATGCACACGGAGGCACCTAGCCGACGCCCAGGCAATAGACACTGGCTCTAGCATCAGGGGTGCTGGAGGAACTCAGGGCTTTCGGAGAAGCTCACCTGAGCAGAATATCGCACGTATCCAGTCCGTGGAGTGGAATGGCGAGCAAGCGAAGACACCTGAGCGGGTCCGGTACTAGCTAGTTGAAGCGAGTACATGAGAGGACACTGGCTCCACTCGGAGATATAGAATCTGGCGAATGTGTTCGGTGTCGCCCAGCCTGCAGCTCTGCAGATGTCTGCCAGCGAGGCGCCATGCGCTAGAGCCCAAGAGGATGCCACACTCCGGGTGGAGTGGGCAGTCACACCAAGGGGGCACGGTCGGCCTTGCTGTTGGTATGCCAAAGCAATGGTGTCCACTATCCAGTGAGACAACCTCTGCCTTGAGAGAGCCTTTCCCTTCAGCTTCCCACCATAACAGACAAAGAGCTGGTCTGAAGTCCTGAAACACTGCGTCCTGTCTACATAAGCGCGGAGAGCGCGTACTGGACAGAGCAGTGCCAAGGCTGGGTCTGGCTCCTCCGAGGGCAGCGCTTGCAGGTTCACCACCTGGTCCCGGAAGGGAGGGGTCGGCGGCGGGGCCGTCGGCAGAACAACCTCAATCTGCTCCCGGGCGGTTAAGAACTATTGGGCAGAAGAACTCAACCGCACCGCCGAAGGGGCCGACCTGGGACGTGGGGGTGAGCAGACGAATCTGCCGACCTCTAGCACATCAGACCGGTCAGCCCCAGAGTGGTAAACATCACCTGACTCGGAGAGCGCGTGGCCACCTTCGTCGCTCGGAGAGCAAGGTCAGCGGCGGCGCGCTGGGTAGCTCATTAAGAGCCTCGAGTCAGTCCCGCCCTCATGCAAAACCATGAGCATCTGGGCCAGGTAGACCACAGAACGGTCACGGGATGCAGTGAGGCGGCTGCCTGTCCTGTGGCACTATAGGAATTTGCCACAGATTACTGTAGACGAAAAGAACTACAGGCTTCGGACGGGTGCTTAGGATAGCGCCGGGAAGCACTCTGAGGACACAGTAGCATCGCAACAGAGCGCTTCAACCGGGGGGACCCCAGTGTACCCATGGGCAGTGGCCCCGTGAGGGGGGAAAGGCGGATGAGACCAACGAACGGTCCTGAGAAGACACGGGGGTCTTTCAGGACATCGAGATCTCATCATGCACGTCCGGGAGGAAAGATATTGGGGTTTGCCGTGGACGCGGGTCGGCGGCCTTACCCAAAACCAATCGTCCCAGGAAAGCATGGCCGTCATCTCCGGATCAGACTCAGGCACAGCATAACACACCAGAAGGTGGCAGCTGTGACGAGTCGTCACTTCCAAAAGAACCAAGCCCACCTTATGATGTTACAACAGACATAGCATCTTTCTCTGTAGCTTCAACCGAAACTCGCGGGCCACTCGAAGGTCGACTCGCGGGAATCGGAGGTTCACTAGCGGGCACCGTCACACAGGAGGGAGCTGGGGTCGCGGACAGATAGTCGGCGCCTTGATCCAGACTATAACCCTCAGGTCACCCTGGCCACCAGCCGAAGTAGCACCCCTCGGGGGAGCGCTAGATCGGGGTGTGGATGAGGGGACTCTCACTCTTGTGAGTTCATTGAGTCTCGACCTAAATGACGCGATGATCACGTTCCCAGAGAGAACATGAATCACCCACGAGCGCTGTACAAGCATGATAAAAGCCCTACACACTAGACAGCGCTCGTGCCCATCAGAGTCCGATACCAATATGCCGCCACTTTTTTTTTTTTTTTAATGCACGGGCGAGCCGTCTTTAAAAAGACGTGCCGCGTGCGAGCTCTTTTGTGAGAGGAGAAAAAAACTCCGCGATGTTGAAGCGAGCGGGGAGAACAAACTCACTGGCAGATCACTGCACAGATCAGCAGGCAATGTGAACTCGCCGCAGATCGCCACCACACCAACACCGGAGAGAATGGCTCGTCTCGTAGAGTGAAGTCATAAATGGCTGTGGAGTGAAGAGATACTCTTGGCTCCGAAGCGAAAACATATCTGCATGTTGCCGGCGTCCTCCTTTTATACCCACGAGGTGGCCATTGCCATTGGCATTTCTTTGCCATTGGCTCGTTTTTGTATACTCGAAGTCGATAGGTGTTCTAAGCGAAACCCCATTTCGTCGTCATTCCGACGTAACTCGGAGTGACCACGAAAGGGAACTGAGAAATACAATTTTACCTGATCTTTTGTCATACAAGAGGTCATTGTACTATAAAAAAAGCATAAAACAACTTTTATTGATACTACACTGCCAAAAAAAAGACTAATTTTCTACTACCGATTGTTAATTACGCAATGAAACAAAAGTGCAAGACTGCCTGCACAGAAACAGATCATAGCCTCTTCATGCCCAAAGGCATATAAGTGAAGGGAGTGATAGCAGATATATATATAGGCCAGGATCTTGTCAGCAAAGACAGGCAACCAGGATAAGCACATTTTGTCTGCAGCATCAGGGTGAAGTATACTGAAGTCCTGAGATCTGTTTTTGGGAGAGAAAAAAACAGTCATTTATATTTTTGTCTTTTTTTTTTAATTGCTGAATGTGAGGCTAGCATTTTATCATAATTAATGTTAATAAAAATATTATCCTTCAAACGAGAGACATTAAAGTTTTTGAAGATATTGAGTTAAGATTATATTTACCATGCCTGGGGTGTCCATGAGACGAGGGAACTCTGATAAAATTTCGGATATTGGCTTGGAGCCATTCTCACGAATCCAATGAGCCCTAAAAGGAGCAGTTTCTTTCATATACTGCTCCACTTGGTCCTGTGGTCTGATATTATTTTTTAGCCATTCTTTTAGTTGAGATGCCCTCTCAGGAGACAAAGTTGAAGCTGTTGAAAGGTAGATAAAATATAAAGTTATATTGGTTAACTTACATCAGCACATGTAATTCTTGATAAAGGGTATTAACGGCATATTCTAATCTAGGGCATTCCAGAGCCAGTTTTATAGTTAGGCTGCGCTTTGACCATGGAGAAAGGTTTGCTACATTTTAATTGGATGAAATAAACCAAACCCTTTTCTAGAGACCTTGTCATTAGTGTTTATAGAGAGCCTAAGTCCCTCCCCTTCCGGTCGACCACCACGGGACCTTATTTCGGAAAAATATTGTATGGTAGTCAATAGCGAGAGACAACAAATATTACATTTATGGCATTTCTCGGATCTGCACGGGTCCGGGTCCAACCTTTGAAATAATAGACGGGTCCAGGTCGGTTCGGTCTAGCACATTATGGGTCTTTTCCGGTTCGGGCATGAATTTTTGGACCCATGAAGACCTCTAGTCTGCAGCCTTCGGAGGATGCAGCCTTGACATTGGGACATAGCTACACTCGGCCTCTCTAGCGCGCATTCTCGGACACACTCGGTTAACAGGTTAGAGCAGTTGTTCTTAAACAGTGCGTGAGTTCCAGTCTTCTTGCTCTTGATTTTTAAACTGACAGGACTTAAAAGCTCATGCAAACGATAAACTTTCACTCAATGATGATTAAACTTTGCAATTAAAGTCGTCTGTACGCTGATTTGTAGTGAAAAAAAAACTTCTGTGCTTTGTGTGAAGATTATGACAAAAGGAATTTTATTTCCTGCAATAACAGTCGACCTCTTCTCACAGATAAAAGCCACAGAAGATGGTGTTCTTAATCTGCGCATTCTCTTCCTAATATTGCGAAGGCGCTCCTCTAGAAATCCTGTGGAAGGTCTGTGCCTTTGCCCGGGGCTGAACCATGCCTCCTGAAAGATGATGTTATTGAGTTATGTATTCAGTTTAAATTTTGATTTATCTCAAAACACATGACCACTTCATGAGTGAGCACAAATAATTCCAATAGTAGACACACACTGCAAAACATACACAAACATATGGGTATAGACAAGATTGGTTGAAGACCAGAATAACTCGGCTGGACAGGAAAGTTTAGTGACTGCAGAAATAGACAATTTAGAATAAAGTAAGATGCATATACTCACATAGCCATTGCCTTCAGGGTCACGCAGACAGGAAAATGTCTCTACTAAAGAGATGGCCATTGCTTTTTTGGTCTCTGACGATGGTCTGCATTATGATTGTCAAATATGAAAGGAAAGCTTGTAATTTTAAATTTGAAAGTTTCATAGTAACAAAAAAAATCCAATACTCACGTTTCGCCATATCTCTCAATAAGATGAGCAACAATAATTCGCACCATTGCACGCCTTTGCTGGGTCGTAATTTTATTACTCTCTAGGCTCTCCACAATAGAGGGTGTGGAGGGCTCCACAGAAGCCCATGTGGGGCTTTCATCAGTACTGCACGGATATCCTGGGGTACATAGCAGAGTTGTCTTTTTAAATGCAAATAGTATATTTCATGTTATTTTACAAGACTGTCATATCTAATTCAAATTAGTTTTAGAAACATACATGCGTATCATCTGGAACAAGCTGAAGAACAATTGTTGGCTCTGTATTTTCAGGTGCAGTGCTTGGCTGCGTATTGTCAGGAGCAATGCTAGTGTCATGAACAACCATACAAGGTTAGATCAAAACGCAGCGTGAGTTTATTCACAGGGTAGTCAGACAGGCAAGGGTCACAGACAGCAAACACAGCATAGGAGACAAGGCGATACTCAGGATCAGAAACCAGGCGATAAGACAGAGGCAGGCAGCAGACAAGACGGAATCCAAGAAACAGGCGATGGGTCAGATACACAGACTGGAACAGACTAGACAGAGGAATGCTCGGAAATGTACACAACAGTGAAACAAGACTTAGCAAAGGGTGATAGTGACAGTGAGGTATAAATATGTGTGGAGCTGCGTGTGGAACTAGATGCAGGTGGGAGAGTAATCAGTGGAAACAGGTGTGCGCAATCAGTTCAGGGTGTGTGCGAAAACAGTCCAAGGGAAGCCAGTGCAGAAGTGGAGCGCCCTATCGTGACACTAAAGGGCGATCCAGCCGAACCTCATCACATAACCCCCCCTCTAAGGAGTGGCTTCCAGACAATCCAAAGAAGATCCAGGCGGGGGGCAGAGCGAAGACAATCCTGGGGGAGGGACGGAGGGCCAGGCCCGTGCAGGGGAACGGGACCAGGAGGCAGCCAAGGCGGGCCTGGGCCGCAGAGCATGGGCAGACCAGACCGGGCCGGTGACCAGGGCGGAGCAGGACGAGGCGAAGGCCAGGGCGGAGCTGTCGGACCCTCTGGCGTCCAGGGCGGAGCTGTCGGACCCTCTGGCGTCCAGGGCGGAGCTGTCGGACCCTCTGGCGTCCAGGGCGGAGCTGTCGGACCCTCGGGCGTCCAGGGCGGAGCTGTCGGACCCTCGGGCGTCCAGGGCGGAGCTGTCGGACCCTCTGGCGTCCAGGGCGGAGCTGTCGGACCCTCTGGCGTCCAGGGCGGAGCTGTCGGACCCTCTGGCGTCCAGGGCGGAGCTGTCGGACCCTCGGGCGTCCAGGGCGGAGCTGTCGGACCCTCGGGCGTCCAGGGCGGAGCTGTCGGACCCTCGGGCGTCCAGGGCGGAGCTGTCGGACCCTCGGGCGTCCAGGGCGGATCTGTCGGACCCTCGGGCGTCCAGGGCGGAGCTGTCGGACCCTCGGGCATCCAGGGCGGAGCTGTCGGACCCTCGGGCGTCCAGGGCGGAGCAGGACGAGGCGACGGCCAGGGTGGTGAAGCCCCTGCAGACGACCCTGGCGGCGCAGCCTTCATGGTCGCCTCACCGGACCCTTGGCCCCCCCCAAAAAAATACTTGGGGAAATCCACGGGTTCAGAAAAGGCCTCCCGGAGCTTGAAGGGCGCAGGCAGGGCGAGGCGCAGAAGCGGGGCCGGCAGGACGAGGCGCAGAGGCGGGGCCGGCAGGGTGTATATAGAGAGCCTAAGTCCCTCCCCTTCCGGTCGACCACCACGGGACCTTATTTCGGAAAAATATTGTATGGTAGTCAATAGCGAGAGACAACAAATATTACATTTATGGCATTTCTCGGATCTGCACGGGTCCGGGTCCAACCTTTGAAATAATAGACGGGTCCAGGTCGGTTCGGTCTAGCACATTATGGGTCTTTTCCGGTTCGGGCATGAATTTTTGGACCCATGAAGACCTCTAGTCTGCAGCCTTCGGAGGATGCAGCCTTGACATTGGGACATAGCTACACTCGGCCTCTCTAGCGCGCATTCTCGGACACACTCGGTTAACAGGTTAGAGCAGTTGTTCTTAAACAGTGCGTGAGTTCCAGTCTTCTTGCTCTTGATTTTTAAACTGACAGGACTTAAAAGCTCATGCAAACGATAAACTTTCACTCAATGATGATTAAACTTTGCAATTAAAGTCGTCTGTACGCTGATTTGTAGTGAAAAAAAAAACTTCTGTGCTTTGTGTGAAGATTATGACAAAAGGAATTTTATTTCCTGCAATAACAGTCGACCTCTTCTCACAGATAAAAGCCACAGAAGATGGTGTTCTTAATCTGCGCATTCTCTTCCTAATATTGCGAAGGCGCTCCTCTAGAAATCCTGTGGAAGGTCTGTGCCTTTGCCCGGGGCTGAACCATGCCTCCTGAAAGATGATGTTATTGAGTTATGTATTCAATTTAAATTTTGATTTATCTCAAAACACATGACCACTTCATGAGTGAGCACAAATAATTCCAATAGTAGACACACACTGCAAAACATACACAAACATATGGGTATAGACAAGATTGGTTGAAGACCAGAATAACTCGGCTGGACAGGAAAGTTTAGTGACTGCAGAAATAGACAATTTAGAATAAAGTAAGATGCATATACTCACATAGCCATTGCCTTCAGGGTCACGCAGACAGGAAAATGTCTCTACTAAAGAGATGGCCATTGCTTTTTTGGTCTCTGACGATGGTCTGCATTATGATTGTCAAATATGAAAGGAAAGCTTGTAATTTTAAATTTGAAAGTTTCATAGTAACAAAAAAAATCCAATACTCACGTTTCGCCATATCTCTCAATAAGATGAGCAACAATAATTCGCACCATTGCACGCCTTTGCTGGGTCGTAATTTTATTACTCTCTAGGCTCTCCACAATAGAGGGTGTGGAGGGCTCCACAGAAGCCCATGTGGGGCTTTCATCAGTACTGCACGGATATCCTGGGGTACATAGCAGAGTTGTCTTTTTAAATGCAAATAGTATATTTCATGTTATTTTACAAGACTGTCATATCTAATTCAAATTAGTTTTAGAAACATACATGCGTATCATCTGGAACAAGCTGAAGAACAATTGTTGGCTCTGTATTTTCGGTCCTCTGGCCGATCTGCTGTTCACTGATCGATTGCTCCTGTCTGCCTTCCTGCCTGCTGTGAGTTTGTTTGCGTCGAGGCTGTAAGCTCTACGCCTCGTATTAGCTTTGTATTTCTTTCTGTTTTGAACCATCATTTACTATCATTCCTAGTTGTTTATATTACTAAATATAGTTTACCCACCATCTCAGATTAACCTTACATCGCTAGCTTCCGTTATTGTTAGCACAGCACGCTAGTGTTAACGCGCCACCCGCGCTCATTTATTTATTATTTATTTTCTCTCGCGCGCCCGCGCCTTTGAGTTAATAAAAGCCCAGGTAAGTAAGAATCAGTCAACACAAACGGTGAGTAATGTCTTGTCCTGTTATTGTCACCTGTGTCACATGTCATATGTTTAGTGTAGCCTTCTCCGATGGCAATATAGGATTTATTTGTGATAAATGCAAGGAGACAGTCAGGCTGACGGAGAAGATTTCAGAGCTAGAGACACGCATCCAAACTTTAATTGAGGATAGTAAGGATAGTACTAGAGCTTTAGATACTATTTTGGATGCGCCTAGCATAGTGAACTCTGTGCATGATTCGGTTCCGGCTGAAGTAGAGCCCAGGCAGCAGGGCAGATGGGTGACCGTGAGAGATCGCTCTAGTCGCGGATTAAAAAACCACCCTTCCGTTCCGATTACCATAACAAATCGATTTTCCCCACTCAGTGAAACACCCACTGAGAATTCTGTTGATTGTGCCCTGGTAATTGGTGATTCGATCACACGGAACGTGAAAATAGAGACACCAGCCACCATAGTCACATGTTTGCCGGGAGCCAGAGCGCCTGACATCAAAGCAAATTTAAAAGTGCTGGCTAATGCTAATCGTAAATTCTCTAATATCATTATTCATGTCGGCACTAATGATGTTCGACTCCGCCAGTCGGAGATCACCAAAATTAATATTAAAGAGGTGTGTAAACTCGCAAGTACGATGTCAGGCACTGTAATTTTCTCTGGCCCCCTTCCTGTTCGCAGGAGTGATGAGATAGTTAGCAGATTGGCCTCACTCAATGGTTGGTTGTCTAAGTGGTGTCCGTTGAATAATATAGAATTCATAGACAATTGGAAAAGTTTTTGGGGCAAGCCTGACCTGTTGAAAAGAGATGGTGTTCATCCCTCCTGGGATGGTGCTGCTCTTCTCTCTAGTAATATGGCACATAGTCTTAGAGCTAAAACATGACAATCTGGGGCTCAGGTCAGGAAGCAGACAGACTGGCTAAACCGACCGTCTGCTAGCGGCCTCGCGTCACCAAGGTCAGATAAATCCCATCACATAGAGCCTCTTTCACCTAGATATCATCATATAGAGACTGTGTCTGTTCCCCGAATTTGGAAATCCAAAAAACGTCAGGTAAAAAATGTAATTGATGTTCAACAAATAAAAAACAGATATAATACAGATGAACAAATGATAAAGCTTGGGTTGCTGAATATTCGATCCCTTACTTCAAAATCGCTCATAGTTAATGATATGATTTCAAGTTATAATCTAGATGTGCTGTGTTTGACAGAAACCTGCCTAAAACCAAACGATTACATTACTTTAAATGAGTCAACCCCACAAGATTACTGTTATAAACATGAACCTCGTCTAAAACGCAAAGGGGGAGGTGTTGCTGTAATTTATAGTAATATTTTCAAAACCACTAAGAAATCTATTTTTAAATATACTTCTTTTGAAGTGTTGGTGCTTAATGTAAAAATATATAGTGTAAACGATAAATCACGTTTGAGATTTCTGCTGGCTACTGTATACAGGCCACCAGGGCACCATAAAGATTTTATCAAAGAATTTGCGGACTTTCTATCAGAATTAGTATTGGCTAACGATAAAGTACTAATTGTTGGTGATTTTAATATACATGTAGATAATGAAAAAGATGCATTGGGATTGGCACTTAAAGACATTGTAAACTCAATTGGAGTTAGACAACACGTGTCAGGACCCACTCATTGTCGTAATCATACTCTAGATCTAATATTATCACATGGAATAGATGTTGATGCCGTTGAAATTCTGCAGCAGAGCGATGACATCTCAGACCATTATCTAGTCTCATGTAAATTACATTTAGCCAAGGCTGCAAAGCCGACTCTGTGTTATAAATATGTTAGACCTATAACTTCTGCCACTAAAGATTGCTTTATCAATAATCTTCCTAATAAGTTTCATCATCTCAGCATCCCGGATAGCTTAGAAGAACTCGATATTGCAACAGAAACTTTTAACTCTCTCTTTTCCAGCACTTTAGACGCAGTTGCTCCGTTGCGCTTAAAGAAGATTAAAGAAAATAGTCCAACGCCGTGGTACAACGAGCACACTCAGGCCCTTAAGAGAGCAGCCAGAAAAATGGAGCGCAACTGGAAGAAAACAAAACTAGAGGTATTTCGGATTTCATGGAAAGAGAGCTCGATTGCTTACAGAGAGGCTTTAAAAGCTGCTAGATCTGCTTATTTTTCAACCCTATTAGAAGAAAATAAACATAATCCTAGGTATTTATTTGAAACAGTGGCTAAACTAACGAAAAAGAAAGCTTTAAGCACAGAAGTTTCCAAGCAACACAGCAGTAATGACTTTATGAACTTCTTCACTTATAAGATTGATAATATCAGGGACAAAATTATAACTATGCAACCGTCTACTACAGTATCGCATCAGGGAGTGCATTGTAGTCTCCCTGAGGAAAAATTGTTTTCATTTGTTGCTATAGGAGAGGAAGATTTCTGCAAACTCGTTAATTCATCTAAATCGACAACTTGTATGTTAGACCCTATACCGACTAAGCTACTGAAAGAGATGCTTCCAGAGATCATAGATCCTCTTCTTAATATCATTAATTCGTCTTTGTCTCTAGGATATGTACCAAAAACCTTTAAGCTGGCTATGATAAAACCGCTTGTTAAAAAACGGCAACTTGATCCTTCAGAATTAGTCAATTACAGGCCGATCTCAAATCTGCCTTTTCTGTCAAAGATATTAGAAAAAGCAGTATCCTCACAACTGTGTTCCTTTCTTGAAAGAAATGATATCTGCGAGGATTTTCAGTCAGGATTTAGACCGCACCATAGTACTGAGACAGCTCTCATTAGAGTTACAAATGATTTACTTTTATCATCCGATCGTGGTTGTATCTCTCTATTAGTGTTACTTGATCTTAGTGCTGCATTTGACACAATTGACCACAACATTCTTTTAAATAGACTGGAAAACTATGTTGGCATTAGTGGAATTGCACTAGCATGGTTTAAATCATACTTATCTGACCGTTATCAATTTGTAGCAGTAAATGAAGAGATGTCTTATCGATCACAAGTTCAGTATGGCGTACCACAAGGCTCAGTACTAGGACCGCTGCTGTTCACTCTGTACATGCTACCATTAGGACATATCATTAGGAAACATGGAATTAGCTTTCATTGTTATGCCGATGATACTCAGCTGTATATTTCTTCAAAACCTAACGAAACTTACCAATTCACAAAATTAACGGAATGCATAGCTGATATAAAAAATTGGATGACTAGTAATTTCCTACTACTAAACTCTGAAAAAACAGAGATTCTAATTATTGGACAAAAAACTTCCACACGTAATAACCTAGAATACTGTCTAAGCCTTGATGGCTGCTCTGTTAAGTCTTCGTCGTCGGTTAGGAACCTGGGTGTGCTCTTTGATAGCAATCTTTCATTTGAAAGTCATGTGTCTAGTATCTGTAAAACCGCATTTTTCCATCTTAAAAATATATCTAAATTACGACATATGCTCTCATTAACAAATGCGGAACAATTAGTTCATGCTTTCATGACAACAAGACTAGATTATTGTAATGCTCTACTGGGTGGTTGCCCTGCACGCTTAATAAATAAACTACAGCTGGTCCAAAACGCAGCCGCTCGAGTTCTTACTAGAACCAGGAAATATGACCATATTAGCCCGGTTCTGTCAACACTGCATTGGCTGCCTATTAAACATCGTATACATTTTAAAATATTGTTGATTACTTACAAAGCACTAAATGGTTTAGCTCCGCAGTACTTGAGCGAGCTCTTAACGCATTATAGTCCTTCACGTCTATTGCGATCTCAAAATTCGGGCCAGTTGATAATACCTAGAATTTCAAAATCGACTGCGGGCGGTAGATCCTTTTCCTATTTAGCACCAAAACTTTGGAACAGTCTTCCTACCATTGTCCGGGAAGCAGACACACGCTGTCAGTTCAAAGCTAGACTAAAAACACATCTCTTTGACCTAGCATACACATAATATATTATAGACTTCTATAATTCAATGTTAGGCTGCATAGATTAGGTCAGCCGGAACTGGGAACACTTCCCTTAAATCCTGATGTACTCGTTACATCATCATAAGAAGAATGGCATCTACGCTAATTTTAGTGTCTTTGTTTATCCCGAGGTTTTCCCGCAGCCGACCGGATCCAGGCCGTATCCAGATCTGACTAGGAGCTTTGCCTGGACCCGATGACAACGCAGTGCTGAAGTGCCAACTAGCCTCTCCCTATGGAGGATCCCTTTCCCACTCTACAGATAAAATGTTGTGATTCCGGTTCGCGTACCCACCCCGAAGTGATAAAATAAAACAAAATTCTGTATCAAATTACAGTTACTGTAAATCCGGCCTCTAGTTCATAAACGCCAGAGGAGAACTGGCCCCCGACTGAGCCTGGGTTCTCCCAAGGTTTTTTTTTCTCCATTAGGTCACCTGATGGAGTTTTAGGACACCAGTAGGTCACTTGATGGAGTTTTTCGGTTCCTTGCCACTGTTGCCTTTGGCTTGTTCAGTTGGGGATATTCAAAATAATTAGCCAAGCATTAATACCATTGATCAGCCCTACCAAACGTGGATGTTTTTTCACTAAGAAACAAACATTATGTTATTGGATTGATATTGTGAAGCTGCTTTGATGCAATTTATATTGTGAAAAGCGCTATATAAATACACTTGACTTGACTATTTTCAGGTGCAGTGCTTGGCTGCGTATTTTCAGGAGCAATGCTAGTGTCATGAACAACCATACAAGGTTAGATCCAAACGCAGCGTGAGTTTATTCACAGGGTAGTCAGACAGGCAAGGGTCACAGACAGCAAACACAGCATAGGAGACAAGGCGATACTCAGGATCAGAAACCAGGCGATAAGACAGAGGCAGGCAGCAGACAAGACGGAATCCAAGAAACAGGCGATGGGTCAGATACACAGACTGGAACAGACTAGACAGAGGAATGCTCGGAAATGTACACAACAGTGAAACAAGACTTAGCAAAGGGTGATAGTGACAGTGAGGTATAAATATGTGTGGAGCTGCATGTGGAACTAGATGCAGGTGGGAGAGTAATCAGTGGAAACAGGTGTGCGCAATCAGTTCAGGGTGTGTGCGAAAACAGTCCAAGGGAAGCCAGTGCAGAAGTGGAGCGCCCTATCGTGACACTAAAGGGCGATCCAGCCGAACCTCATCACATAACCCCCCCTCTAAGGAGTGGCTTCCAGACAATCCAAAGAAGATCCAGGCGGGGGGCAGAGCGAAGACAATCCTGGGGGAGGGACGGAGGGCCAGGCCCGTGCAGGGGAACGGGACCAGGAGGCAGCCAAGGCGGGCCTGGGCCGCAGAGCATGGGCAGACCAGACCGGGCCGGTGACAAGGGCGGAGCAGGACGAGGCGAAGGCCAGGGCGGAGCTGTCGGACCCTCTGGCGTCCAGGGCGGAGCTGTCGGACCCTCTGGCGTCCAGGGCGGAGCTGTCGGACCCTCTGGCGTCCAGGGCGGAGCTGTCGGACCCTCTGGCGTCCAGGGCGGAGCTGTCGGACCCTCTGGCGTCCAGGGCGGAGCTGTCGGACCCTCTGGCGTCCAGGGCGGAGCTGTCGGACCCTCTGGCGTCCAGGGCGGAGCTGTCGGACCCTCGGGCGTCCAGGGCGGAGCTGTCGGACCCTCGGGCGTCCAGGGCGGAGCTGTCGGACCCTCGGGCGTCCAGGGCGGAGCAGGACGAGGCGACGGCCAGGGTGGTGAAGCCCCTGCAGACGACCCTGGCGGCGCAGCCTTCATGGTCGCCTCACCGGACCCTTGGCCCCCCCCAAAAAAATACTTGGGGAAATCCACGGGTTCAGAAAAGGCCTCCCGGAGCTTGAAGGGCGCAGGCAGGGCGAGGCGCAGAGGCGGGGCCGGCAGGACGAGGCGCAGAGGCGGGGCCGGCAGGGCCGGCAGGGCGAGGCGCAGAGGCGGGGCCGGCAGGGCCGGCAGGGCGAGGCGCAGAGGCGGGGCCGGCAGGGCCGGCAGGGCGAGGCGCAGAGGCGGGGCCGGCAGGGCCGGCAGGGCGAGGCGCAGAGGCGGGGCCGGCAGGGCGAGGCGCAGAGGCGGGGCTGGCAGGGCGAGGCGCAGAGGCGGGGCCGGCAGGGCGAGGCGCAGAGGCCTGGGTACGCTCACTGGAGCCTGATGAGCCGAGCGAGTCCTCCTCCTCTTCCTTCTGCGACGGCGCTTCACTGGGCTTGACTCGGTAGACTCCCTTGACTCACTTGACTCACTTGACTCACTTGACTCACTTGACTCACTTGACTCACTTGACTCGGGATGGCTGACGTGAAGCTCTGGTTCGTCGAGGCTGACGTGAAGCTCTGGTTCGTCGAGGCTGACGTGAAGCTCTGGTTCGTCGAGCCTGACGTGAAGCTCTGGTTCGTCGAGCCTGACGTGAAGCTCTGGTTCGTCGAGCCTGACGTGAAGCTCTGGTTCGTCGAGCCTGACGTGAAGCTCTGGTTCGTCGAGCCTGACGTGAAGCTCTGGTTCGTCGAGGCTGACGTGAAGCTCTGGTTCGTCGAGGCTGACGTGAAGCTCTGGTTCGTCGAGGCTGACGTGAAGCTCTGGTTCGTCGAGGCTGACGTGAAGCTCTGGTTCGTCGAGGCTGACGTGAAGCTCTGGTTCGTCGAGGCTGACGTGAAGCTCTGGTTCGTCGAGGCTGACGTGCAGCTCTGGTTCGTCGAGGCTGACGTGCAGCTCTGGTTCGTCGAGGCTGACGTGAAGCTCTGGTTCGTCGAGGCTGACGTGAAGCTCTGGTTCGTCGAGGCTGACGTGAAGCTCTGGTTCGTCGAGGCAGACGTGAAGCTCTGGTTCGTCTAGGCTGACGTGGAGCGCGGGCTCGGCTGGGCTGTCGCGAGGTGCAGGCTCGTCAGGGCTGATGTGACGTGCTGGCTCAGCAAGACTGGACGGGACCAGCAGGGCAAAACTCACCCACAGTGAGAGCCGAACCACTCAGTAGAAGAGCCGTGTTAATATACTGCCTTAAGGTGCTGTGAGGCTCTGGGTTGGGCATCAATGAGCGAAGCGGTTCAGACAACCCTCCGCGGAACAGGTTCGTTAGGAAAACGTTGCTCATACACGTATGATGAGAAAGATCATAAAACTCCGCCACATACCACTCGAGAGAACGATCCTCCTGCTGAAGTTGCATTATCTCAGCTCCCGTATCCGTGCTCGGAATCGCTGTGTGAGCTCGTCGAAATACCTTGCTGCTGTATTTTACCGGGAGAGCTTGGCGTGACATCGGGATCGGTCCTGGGCCAACAACTGTGGAGACGGGTTGATTCTGCGATGGTCCCGGTGGGGAAACATGAAGGCCGCGAACCATCTTGGCCAACCTCTCCAACGACGCAGTGAGTTGATCCAGTTGATCCTGGTGTACGGCGGCTGACTGGGAGGCATACAAGGCTGACATGCTGCTGGATCTGGTGTGGCTAAGTCTTCTGTCATGAACAACCAGACAAGGTTAGATCCAAATGCAGCGTGAGTTTATTCACAGGGTAGTCAGACAGGCAAGGGTCACAGACAGCAAACACAGCATAGGAGAAAAGGCGATACTCAGGATCAGAAACCAGGCGATAAGACAGAGGCAGGCAGCAGACAAGACGGAATCCAAGAAACAGGCGATGGGTCAGATACACAGACTGGAACAGACTAGACAGAGGAATGCTCGGAAATGTACACAACAGTGAAACAAGACTTAGCAAAGGGTGATAGTGGCAGTGAGGTATAAATATGTGAGGAGCTGCGTGTGGAACTAGATGCAGGTGGGAGAGTAATCAGTGGAAACAGGTGTGCGCAATCAGTTCAGGGTGTGTGCGAAAACAGTCCAAGGGAAGCCAGTGCAGAAGTGGAGCGCCCTATCGTGACACTAAAGGGCGATCCAGCCGAACCTCATCACAGCTAGAGTGTGGTGGGATACTATTCTACAAAATGAATAAAAAAAAAACTGTTTAAGCAAATATATGGTATTCAAACAGTTTTCTACATACTGCTGTACATTAAAAACTAGGGCTGCACGATACAGTATATTGTTTTAGAATCGTTATGTCAATTATAGGAACTTAATATTCAACAATACTTTTGACACCATTATGAGAACTGAACTGAGCTGGACGATGACATCACAGTTTTCTCCAGAATGGCTATATAGATAAATTAACTGAATTAATAACTTTTTTACAACAGAAATGAATCAACACTGAACTTTCTATTGTATTGATTAATTATTAATTCTTTACAAATAGAGCTCATCTGGTGAAAATTGTTTTCATATCGCAAAATATGCAGCAGAAAATCAAAATATTGCATTGTCCGTATTTTTTTTATATCGTGCGGCCATCTTAAAAAAAAATACTACATTTTATTATAGCACTAAAGTACATTAAAACTGAATTAAAGCATATTTCACTTTGCATTTTTTCCACTCACTCAACTGCCAAGCTTGAATTGTGCAAACATTCTATGCCAAAGCTGTACAGGTCCTGACCCCTGTCTCCGTATCTGTTTGTGAAGAAGGCTCCTCTTTCTAAGAACTGTATGCATGCTTGGAGCCAGATAATGATGAAGCTTGCCTGATCTCTCCCCTAACTAAGTAACACTGAATACTAAAAAAAGTTCATTTTGATTCGACTGTTTCAAACAAAAAATTAATTCCATTGATTTCAGATACAGAGAGAGATACATAGAAACAATTGTCATTTTTTCTGAATGACTGAACAGCATGGAGGGGATGATGATCAGTGAGGTCAGTGACATCAATACATGTGAAGACATATATTATAATATATTATATACACTATAAATAAGATTCAGTGACAAGTAGTAGGCCTACTCGCCCTGTTGTTAATTTGGTTGCCATGACTTAGTGTGGGACGACGTCCTGTCACCAGTTGCTCGAGAGGGAGGGGTGACAGCTTATTTGACACATAAAAGTCTTGTTCCGTATTGAACTGATACGGAACGCATTTTGTTCCGTATTTTTGACAATCAATTCAGTGCAAATCCATGACAGACACATAGCTTCTAAAATATATATGTCAGACAGACTATGAATTAACGAAGACCTGCTATAATGGCAAATTCGGGGACTTGGCGCCCCCCTGGCGGGCTCTGATGTGTAATGAAGTAGAGTTGGCTCATTGGTCGCACGCAGCTCGCACGTCAGAGGCGCCCGCGCCATTGGATGTGCAGTTGCCGCAGCACAGCCTATACATGAATGTCAGTCACGTGATCTCTTACATTCAAACATTGTAGATTTTATAGAGCTAATGATATAATTGTTGATTTAATAATTATTTTTAAAAAATCTGCCATAATTATTAATAACCGTCATGTGACAGAAAGAGCGTTTACAGAATAAAAATGATGCACTTGTTTTCGCTGATAATTGGATGATTCTTATGACGTTAAACTTATTATATAAAAACAGGTAGTTAGTGAAATGTACTGTCAGTTATTAAAATGGCATATTACATGTGCATCAGATACCTGTGTGTGTTTACAGGGGTTTCATGTGAGATACCTGTCCTAACTGTATTACATGTGCATCAGATACCTGTGTGTGTTTACAGGGGTTTCATGTGAGATACCTGTCCTAACTGTATTACATGTGCATCAGACACCTGTGTGTGTTTTTTTTTCTTGCAGGCCATGCAGCAGTGAAGAAATGGACCAAAACAGTGGATCTATTCCTCTATGATCTAGTTCTTGTTCCTTTGCACCTTGACTTGCACTGGGCTTTGGCTGTAAGTAATTTATGAATAGTAATGCCTTTGTAACACATTGTTTCCATTTCTATACTGTATAATTAAAAGTGTAAACATTTTATTTTTCCCTTTACACTATTTTTTTTAACCTTTGACCTCCATTGCTTATCACCAGGTAATTTATTTCCAGTGCTATGACTCCATGGTCAGAGACATGTTGAGATCTGCCAGATATTGTTGTGAGTTATGTCCAATTACAACTTTGGCTTTAACCTCAAACGGCTTTGAAGGCATGTATGCATGTCTCGTATGATTATTTAACAGGAAATACCTCATGGAGGAGAACAAAATCAAAAAAGCCTGCTGCTTTGAGGCTTCCAGATGGACCATCGGCCGAATGAGAACCAACGTATATGCATACCCTCATATAATAAGTTATACAAATATTCTTTAAACTGTGCCCTTTTGTTTACCATTAGACTTACTTGGAATTTTGTTTCTAAGCAATTCCCAAACAGCCAAATGGAAATGACTGTGGTGTTTTTAATCTGCAAATATACAGACTTCCTTTCTCAAGGAAAGCCACTTACTTTCAGACCGGTACATGACCAAGCAACAATATTTATATTTCTCACAAACCTGATTCTTAACACTTGTTTGACTTTATGGTAACACTTTAGAATACTGTTTCTTACTTACTGCATAACTAATAAGGAATTACTAGGTAAGGAATTACTAGGTGTGAAAATGTGTTAAGATGTGTTAACTAATCAGTATGTAATATAACTTTATGATTGTGTTAATATCTGTCTGTTTGAATACAGGTGCTGTGAGAAAAAACTCGGTGACGCGGTCAGCCACAGATGCGGAGGTCACCAAGCATGCTATCAGGTGGTTCAACCTGGCGACAGATCGGGCAACAAGGAGACGTGTCCCGCCTCCGTCCACACAAACTGAGTAATAGAAGTAATAGGAGAAATGATTAAACATTAAACCATCTTTTTTTTGAACTTCTTATTGTTCACCAGTTATTCAAGTTCTGATATTTTAGCTGTACATAGTGCAGCATTTCATTGAAGTTCTAGCCTAATAGATAAAATAGGTTATGTTTGCACCGACCTAGGCCTATAAAGCAGTAAATTAGGTTTTTTACCACAAAATTAATGTAGATTAGCCTGGCCCACATAGGCTACTTAACCAACCAGAATAGGCTATAACCTATAACTTTCCATAAATGTAAATGTCAATTTTATATTTTATATTTCCATTGAGTAGTGATTACTTTTGTACAGTAAATTGATGTATTGTATCGGAACTTTTATGTTAGGCCTATTTACAATATTGTTAGGTTAAAAATACAAGGCGATGCAGATTTCAGCTAAGGTCTATATTGCTGTAGTACTAGCCAGGCTAGCCCTATAGTTTTTGATTTTATCCTATAGTTTAGTTTATCCTGTTTTATCCTACAAAAAGAACAGAAGGGATTTTAAAAATGAGATAAACGGGTCCAAAACAGACCCGGGCCAGATGAGCCAGAATTTTTATGAGTCTTTTGCGGGTCCGCGGCGGATGTATGTATCAAGTTGCGGGTCCCAAACGGACCTGCCGCAGAGGTAAGGTTTAAATCACGAATGCAGCGCGGAGCCACGGCGGGTCCGCGATATCCGCCTTCGTTTTGGTCAGTCACTGCGAGCAAGTGGACGCCGATACGGATCCGTTTTGCAGGTCCGTTCCAGAAGCCGTGATACCTCCGCGGCAGATCCGTAGATCATGTAGATTTTTATTTATATGTGTGTGTGTACGCAATGACAACAGAATGGAATCATTTTAACTTGAATTTTCTGTGACCATCCTTGACCTGATATGCCCGTGCAGTCAATTGCCTACTGGAAATTACAAATCATAAAATTTGATGAAAGTGATGCTTTTGAAAACATATTTCTGACAATAAATGAAATCTTTTTTCTCTATTTTGTCTCGGCGGAGCTGAGATGAGAACAATCGGAACACGGCCGTATTCTTTGTTCAGCTGTTTAATCTCGTTGTCAGTCGACCAAGATCGCGCATCGCTCGCGCATGCGCATCTAGGTGACACGGATAAATATACGCAGCAATATATAATGAATGTTCCTGGGAGATCCGTAGTTGTGCGGGATGTGGAAGCGCGCAAATGTTCCAGAAATGTACAAAAAGTGCCCTGGCCTTGAATGACAAGGTAAGGAAAATACGACTAAATCAGAATTAAATAACCAAGACTAGTGATTTTTCTCAGGAGATGTTTTGAGCATTTTACTTTAGACACCGGATTATTAGCAAACTGCCAAGAGAACTGCTAGCTGGCTACTCAAAATAAACTAGCAATCTATTCAGTCAGCATATTTGTGTTTGATCTGTGTGAATTACAGAGATATAAGACTTAATACCTACATTTAGCTACCAAGCAACCTTTCCACAAGGATAGATTGATTTTATTTTTGTGACTTGTGAATACCTTGATGTGAAATGACGCAGAGTAGGCTGTGTGTGTGTGTAGTAGTAAAAAAGAGAGAATGGGAGAAGGAAGTTTGTGCGAGGTGGACCAGGGGCCTCGTTTATAAAACTCTGCGTAGGATCCTTACTAAAAGTGTGAAAATAAAAGCCAAAAATAGCGTACGCAGACTAAAATTGAGACTTATAAAACCTTGCGTACGCACACCTGCACGCAATTTTCCATTTATAAATCACAGTCTACCTGATAATTTGCGCACGTGAAAAAAATCGACATCCCGCCCTTTACCCGCCCACATTCAACCATATATAGGCCATGCAAATCACCTCGTGAATGGCCGTGCATATTAATGAGCCAGCAAAAGGTAGCCTACTTTATGCAAAAAAAATGGCAGCAATTGAGAACAAGGGGAAAAAACGAAATTTCGCAGATACTGAGATAGAGGTTCTTGTGACGGAGGTGGAGGAAAGAAAAAATATTTTGTTTGGTAGCCACAGCATTGGCATCACTAACAAAAAAAAAAGTGTGGAATGGCAACATGTGACTGCAGCGGTGAATGCAGTTGGTTCGGCTAACAGGACGGTTCCTGAAATAAAAAAGAAGTGGTCCGACATAAAGGTGGGGGCAAAAAAAAGGCTTGCCAGTCACCGACAGAGTGTGTCTGGGACTGGTGGGGGTCCTGGGACGCCCGATCTGTCCCCCATGGAGACTCGGCTGGCTTCTATTATAGGAGAAACCAGTGTGTGCGGCATTCTGTCTGACAGGGAGGGAGACACAGACATGGTGGAAACAGGTAAATCATTTTATTACATGAGCACAATTAAATAAAATAGAAATAGCACAATAGGTTATTGTGGCCTTGTTGTTCCAGAGGGTATGGGAGCACAGGGTGGTGAGGAGACTCCCAGCGCTGAGTCTGCAGCAGCTGTGGAGTGTCCGGAGGTCCCCAGCAGGAGCGCGTCCAGACCCCATGGCACGGTTGGAAGTGGCCGGGTGTTGACTGAGGCTGTCCTTCAGGCACAGAGGGACACAATTGAGGCAATTACAGTTATAGCAGATGAGCTTAAACAAATAAAGGTTGTGTTGGGTGACATTGCTTCTACATTAAAAGATCTTGTTAAAAAATGAACCTGTGTGTTGTTGTCCCTTCACAAATGCCGCATTACTTCCTCGCGGAGCCTTGCGCCCTGATGATGCCGTTCATGTTGGGGAGGGGGGTGTGGGTCAGGCTCCTCATGCTGGAGGTGAGGGAGGTCAGCGGGGAGAGGGACACCATTCCTCTGTGCCATGTTGTGTAGAATGGCGCATGCCATGATGATCTGGCAGACTTTTTTTGGTTGGTATAAAAGTCTACCACCCGAAACATCAAGGCAACGCCAGATACATTTTACAGTAGGCTTGAACTGTTAGAAACCATTATATGTCATTTTAACTTACCAAGAAGCCACCCATCACGCACGGCACCTGCCTCAAGTCTATTCCCTACACTGCTGTGCATTACAATAAAAGAGTCATGTGTTGAACCAGGCCATCGCGCCACAACGTTTGTAAGAATCATGTTGGCCTCACAGATAACTTGCACATTTATGGAATGGACATGTTTTCGATTCACAAAAATGAACTCGTTCTCATGTGGAGCCCTTATAGCAATATGAGTGCAGTCAATTGCGCCGATTACATTTGGGAATCCGGACATTGCTGCAAATTGCCTTTTGATATTGGCCTGTTCCCAAATAGTGTAAGGAAACTGTATGCGTCTATTGATCATTCTAATAATCCCTTTCAAAACTGCAGGCATTAAGGAGCTCAGGGATGGCTGTGAAATCCCAGACCTATGTCAAATTAAAAGAATTATAAGTTTCCACAAGAAGCTTTACGCAGAAAAAAAATTGCATTATCATATTTGTAAACTTGCCTATCGGCTAACTCCCGCTGGTAACTCCCGGTTGCCAAAAATCCTAAAACTGAAAGGACTTGGGTTGGTACCGGGATGGCGTGGTTTCGTGTAGTTGGCCTTTGTAATGTTGGCCCCAATTCAGCACACAGGTCCAAGAGCATGGCTCTAGGTAACCTAAATCGGCTTATTAGCCACTCATCATCGTGGGCCAGGAAATCTTCATGGTCTCTAAACACTCTTTCTCTCCTAATTTCTGCCATTGGCATAGTCCTCCAGCAATGCCAGCGCATCCATCATGCAATAGGCTACTACATGCAGAAGTGTCTCCGTAGTATTTATGTAAACAGCGATCACATTCAATCCTTTACACCTTGTCATACCAATCAGACAATGAGTGGTAAACCTATACGCCCACACTTAGATCATAACAAAATGAAATTTAAGGAAATTCAATTGATGCACTTTTATTGGATCTTTTATTGGCATTTATTTATTTAAATTGGTACTGTGAACAAGCATGCATTTATGATTAGGACGCATAATGAGGATTGAAAGTGATTTGTATGTATATGGCAATATGGATAGGCTATATGCGCAACTTTTCAAGTTCAATATGTTTAATTTCATTCATCTACCATCAATCCCTCAGCTCACCATCGGTGTCGCCAAACTGCTCCGTCTCCAAAATGTTCGTACGCATTGGTCAGAGTTTGCGTGCAGGTGCGCACATTTTCCCGTCAAGTTTGTTTTCATAAATCACAACTTATGCGTTGGAAGTGGCGTACGCCTCTTTCAGGGCCTGTTTTGTGCGTATGCAACGGTTAATAAATGAGGCCCCTGGTCACCACAGACCCACATCTTCTCAGTAGGGATGGGCGGATCGATCCTGTGGTATCGATAGATCGATATGCATAATACTCACGCTACTCATTTGGCATCGATTTCCTTAAAAAAATATCGATATAAACCATATATATATATATATATATATATATATATATATATATATATATATATATATATATATAATTGGGGGTGTATGTATCACTTTCAGCTGTTTTAGATTACTTCCTTTACTAGGCCTATGTACCGCGACACCCCTGGCTGTACCTGGCGGCGTATTGAGCGAATGAGAGCGACACAGCCGACGATTACACACACACATACACACACACACACACAGACAGTCCAGTACGAAAGCGAGGGAAAGAAGAGTTACAAGAGTATAATATTATGGCAGACAAAAAACGAAGCGTGGTGTTGATGTATTATCCCCCCCCCCACCATTTTTCCCCCCTTTTAGCTTTTTCAACCAAGATTGGTCTTTTTTCTTTATTTTTGGAGAAATAAGAAAAGTGGAAATGTGCATTATTCATATGTAATTTAGTTTATTTTATTCATATTTATGTTATTTAAAATTGTATTTTATTATGTATTGACCATAATAAATTTAGTTTAAATGGTCTGTATTTGTCTTGTGATTTGTCTTAAATGTAATAATATTTTTAATGACAAAAATTGTTAATATGAAACGTCTCGGTTACGTATGTAACCCTCGTTCCCTGAGTAGGGAACGGAGACGTTACGTCGGAATGACGATGAAATGGGGTTTCGCTTAGAACACCTATCGACTTCGAGTATACAAAAACGAGCCAATGGCAAAGAAATGCCATGGGTCTGCGGAATTTGCATGACGTACTCCGCCCCACCTCGTGGGTATAAAAGGAGGACGCCGGCAACATGCAGATATGTTTCTTCGCTGAGGAGCCAAGACTGAACTCAGGCGATCCCCGCGGTACAGCGGAAGTGGCAGGAAGACGTAACGTCTCCGTTCCCTACTCAGGGAACGAGGGTTACATACGTAACCGAGACGTTCCCTTTCGTGGTCACTCCGAGTTACGTCGGAATGACGACGAAATGGGGTTACCAGTCTAATCACGCCACCTTCACAGCTGTCTTCCAGTGCCCTGCGTAATTCTGAGCCCTCGAGATATTTAGGACGAAGGACTCCTATTTAGCACAGGAATACCAAGGTACACTGGGAAGCATATCCCAAGCTTTAGAGGAAATATGCAAATATCACCAACCCAGTGGGGGGGGCATTTGAAAATACACATATGACCCGAAGGAAACATATGGAGAAACTCTGAGGTGTCCAGCCGCAGGTGGAATATTTCAAGCTCAGGGGTGGCAAGGTGGCTTGCCGAGGGAAAGACACATGCTCAGAGAGGCTTACAGTGGAAATACACGTGTGGGGGTAGCTCAAGGGAGGGACCATGCACACGGAGGCACCTAGCCGACGCCCAGGCAATAGACACTGGCGCTAGCATCAGGGGTGCTGGAGGAACTCAGGGCTTTCGGAGAAGCTCACCTGAGCAGAATATCGCACGTATCCAGTCCGTGGAGTGGAATGGCGAGCAAGCGAAGACACCTGAGCGGGTCCGGTACTAGCTAGTTGAAGCGAGTACATGAGAGGACACTGCCAAGGCTGGGTCTGCCTCCTCCGAGGGCAGCGCTTGCAGGTTCACCACCTGGTCCCGGAAGGGAGTGGTAGGAACCTTGGGCACATATCCAAGCCGGGGTCTCAGGATCACGTGAGAACCGGCCGGCCCGAATTCCAGGCACGCTTCGTCAACGGAGAATGCGTGCAGGTCCCCGACCCTCTTGAGAGAGGCCAATGCAATCAGGAGCGCTGTCTTCATTGACAGGAACTTAAGCTCCACTGATTGCAAAGGCTCAAAGGGAGCACTCTGCAGGGCACTTAAGACCACTGAGAGGTCCCAAGAGGGAACGAGAGGAGAGCGAGGAGGATTCAGTCTCCTCGCCCCCCTCAGGAACCTGACGATCAGGTCGTGCTTCCCTATGGACTTACCATCTACTAAGTCGTGGTGAGCGGCAATATTGGCAACATAAACTTTGAGGGTGGAGGGAGACAGCCTTCGCTCCAACCCATCTTGAAGGAAGGAAAGCACGAAACTGACCGAACATCTCCGGGGGTCTTCTCGGCGAGAAGAGCACCAATTGACGAAGAGGTTCCACTTCAACGCGTAGGCATGTCTCGTGGACGACGCTCTAGCGGAAGTGATGGTAGCCACCACCGCAGGTGGTAGGGTACTCAAACCTGCCTCGTCCCGTCGAGGAGCCACACGTGGAGGTTCCAAAGATTGGGACGAGGGTGCCACAGGGTGCCCCGTCCCTGAGAAAGGAGGTCCTTCCTCAGAGGAATTGGCCAAGGAGGTGCTGTCGCGAGGAGCACTAGTTCGGAGAACCAAGTCCGGGTGGGCCAGTACGGCGCAACCAGAAGGACTTGCTCCTCGTCCTCCCTGACCTTGCGCAAGAACTGCGCAAAAAGGCTCACTGGGGGAAACGCATACTTGCGGCCCTGCGGCCAGCTGTGCGCCAGTGCATCCGTGCCGAGCGTGCCCTCGGTCAGAGAATAAAACTGGGCGCAATGGGATGAGTCGCGGGAGGCAAACAGATCTATCTGTGGGTCGCCAAACTGGTCCCAAATAAGCTGGACCGACTGGGGATGGAGTCGCCATTCTCCAGGGAGGGGCTGAAGCCGTGACAGCTCGTCGGCAGCACGGTTCAGGGCTCCGGGAATGTAAATAGCACGAAGGGACCTCAGATGCTTCTGACTCCATAGGAGGAGGTGGCGGGCGAGTTGCGACATACGGCGGGAGCGTAGACCACCTTGATGGTTGATGTACGCTACTGTGGCGGTATTGTCTGATCGGACTAGTACGTGTTGACCCATGAGCAGCGCTCGGAAGCGGTGCAGAGCAAGGCGTACTGCCAGCAACTCGAGGCAATTCACATGCCATAGGCGCTGGGGTCCTGTCCAGGAGCCCGCGGCAGCATGACCATTGCACATGGCGCCCCAGCCCGTGGTGGAGGCATCTGTTGAGACAACAACATGCCTCGACGCTCATTCCAGGGGGACACCAGCCCTGAGAAAACTGAGGTTCAACCACGGGGTGAAGGTCTGACGGCAGCTCGAAGTCACTGGAACTCGGAGCTTGCCTTGTTGCCATGCCCACCTCGGGACTCGGTCGCGAAGCCAAAGCTGAAGCGGTCTCATATGAAGCAATCCGAGCGGCGTCACCGCGGCTGCAGATGCCATATGCCCCAGGAGCCTCTGAAAATGTTTCAGTGGAACCGCACTCTTGCCCTGTATTTGTCTCAGACAAGTCAGCAGTGGCTGCGCGCGCTCGCTCGTAAGCTGCGCGGACATGGCGAGCGAGTCGATGTCCATGCCGAGAAAAGAGATCCTCTGCACGGGGCAAAGTTTGCTCTTCTCCCAGTTGACCCGAAGGCCCAGACGGGCTAGGTGCCGGAGCACAAGGTCCCTGTGTTCGCAAACCTGGTCTCGAGAGTGAGCTAGGATCAGCCAGTCGTCGAGATAGTTCAGGATGCGAACCCCGTGAACCCGAAGGGGAACAAGGGCTGCCTCGACGACCTTCGTGAAGACGCGAGGGGACAGGGCTAGCCCGAACGGGAGAACCGCGTACTGATATGCCTGCCCCTCGAAAGCAAACCGGAGGAACGGTCTGTGTCGAGGGAGAATGGAGACATGAAAGTAGGCGTCCTTCAGGTCGATCGCTGCAAACCAATCCTGGGGCCGCACACACTCGAAAATGCGTTTGGCGGTGAGCATTTTGAACGGCCTCCTGAGAAGGGAGCGATTCAATACTCGCAGGTCCAGGATTGGTCGTAACCCACCGGTTTTCTTGGGGACAATGAAGTAAGGGCTGTAGAAGCCGGACCTCATCTCGGCTGGAGGGACAGTCTCGATTGCACCCTTCGCCAGAAGAGTGGCAACCTCTGCTCGCATGATCAGGGCGTTGCCACCGACCAAAGTGGAGCGGACTCCCCTGAATCGGGGAGGAGACCGTGCGAATTGAATCGCATAGCCGAACCGGATGGTGCGGGCGACCCAGCGGGACAGTTGGGGAAGCTCTAGCCAGGCTCCCAGGAACTGAACCAGCGGGGTCATGCGGACCACCGGCGTCCCCCCGGAGGGGCAGCGAAGCGGAGTAACTGGCCCGGACGTGGACGGCATAGCGATCCGGAGTGGGGGCGCAGTTAGCATCCGCGCCCTGACAGAGGAGGCCAGGGAAGGACCAGCGTTCCACGGGGGCCTGCTCTGCCAGGGGTCTGGCGACAGAGTAGGACAGGGACGAAACGGTCCGTGGACGGCACGCCGTGTCAACCGACTCTGGGACAGAGGGGGACGAGGAGAGCACGGCTGGTGGGGGGCGCTCTGTGTCGTCCGAGAACTCTGTGTGCTCAGAGACGACAGAGTCAGTTCTTTCTGAATAAGGATTCTTCCCCAGCCCTCCACCGGGGAAAGGAGTGGCCCTGCTACCAACTCCTGGAAAGAACTGAGTCCCATCTCTGAGCAGCCCATCTCAAAAAGCGCCGCTTAACCCGGCGTCTAGCGGGGGGGCGGGGCTGGAGAGGGCTGAGGCATCCCCCCACGGTCTTCCAAGCCAGCCCGGATGAACGGGCGGGGTTGGGACCGTGGGAGGGCGCCTTCGGCGGTTGGCAGACTGAGGGGCCTGAGCGGACGGCGGGGCCGTCGGCAGAACAACCTCAATCTGCTCCCGGGCGGTTAAGAACTATTGGGCAGAAGAACTCAACCGCACCGCCGAAGAGGCCGACCTGGGACGTGGGGGTGAGCAGACGAATCTACCGACCTCCAGCACATCAGACCGGTCAGCCCCAGAGTGGTAAACATCACCTGACTCGGAGAGCACGTGGCCACCTTCGTCGCTCGGAGAGCAAGGTCAGCGGCGGCGCGCTGGGTAGTTCATTAAGAGCCTCGAGTCAGTCCCGCCCTCATGCAAAACCATGAGCATCTGGGCCAGGTAGACCACAGAACGGTCACGGGATGCAGTGAGGCGGCTGCCTGTCCTGTGGCACTATAGGAATTCGCCACAGATTAGTGTAGACGAAAAGAACTACAGGCTTCGGACGGGTGCTTAGGATAGCGCCGGGAAGCACTCTGAGGACACAGTAGCATCGCAACAGAGCGCTTCAACCGGGGGGACCCCAGTGTACCCATGGGCAGCGGCCCCGTGAGGGGGGAAAGGCGGATGAGACCAACGAACGGTCCTGAGAAGACACGGGGGTCTTTCAGGACATCGAGATCTCATCATGCACGTCCGGGAGGAAAGATATTGGGGTTTGCCGTGGACGCGGGTCGGCGGCCTTACCCAAAACCAATCGTCCCAGGAAAGCATGGCCGTCATCTCCGGATCAGACTCAGGCACAGCATAACACACCAGAAGGTGGCAGCTGTGACGAGTCGTCACTTTCAAAAGAACCAAGCCCACCTTATGATGTTACAACAGACATAGCATCTTTCTCTGTAGCTTCAACCGAAACTCGCGGGCCACCCGAAGGTCGACTCGCGGGAATCGGAGGTTCACTAGCGGGCACCGTCATACAGGAGGGAGCTGGGGTCGCGGACAGATAGTCGGCGCCTTGATCCAGACTATAACCCTCAGGTCACCCTGGCCACCAGCCGAAGTAGCACCCCTCGGGGGAGCGCTAGATCGGGGTGTGGATGAGGGGACTCTCACTCTTGCGAGTTCATTGAGTCTCGACCTAAATGACGCGATGATCACGTTCCCAGAGAGAACATGAATCACCCACGAGCGCTGTACAAGCATGATAAAAGCCCTACACACTAGACAGCGCTCGTGCCCATCAGAGTCCGATACCAATCTGCCGCCACTTTTTTTTTTTTTTTAATGCACGGGCGAGCCGTCTTTAAAAAGACGTGCCGCGTGCGAGCTCTTTTGTGAGAGGAGAAAAAAACTCCGCAATGTTGAAGCGAGCGGGGAGAACACACTCACTGGCAGATCACTGCACAGATCAGCAGGCAATGTGAACTCGCCGCAGATCGCCACCACACCAACACCGGAGAGTATGGCTCGTCTCGTAGAGTGAAGTCATAAATGGCTGTGGAGTGAAGAGATACTCTTGGCTCCGAAGCGAAAACATATCTGCATGTTGCCGGCGTCCTCCTTTTATACCCACGAGGTGGGGCGGAGTACGTCATGCAAATTCCGCAGACCCATGGCATTTCTTTGCCATTGGCTCGTTTTTGTATACTCGAAGTCGATAGGTGTTCTAAGCGAAACCCCATTTCATCGTCATTCCGACGTAACTCGGAGTGACCACGAAAGGGAACGAACGGTATCTGTATCGATATCGATGAAAATGCAAGAAAAAGTATCGGTATCATATCGAATCCTAAAAGTGTGGTATCGTCCTACTTCTCAGCTGTTGCTAATGTCATATGCTGCACTGTCTCTTCGTGTGTTACATTATGTTTGGCACATTGTATAGGTCACTAAATCATAACAAGGTAATACAGTGTGTAATCAAGTGATGACTGATTAACAGTAATGTAAATGCTAAATGTCCTAATACCTGTTGATACTACAACAATGCAAAGTATATGCTCTTAATCTTGCAGTTTTTGACATATCATGTAAGACTCAATTTCTCCATTTCTTTGCATAAAACTCTCCAGAAAGTGTCATTTAATGGTTTTTATTTATTTATTTATTTATATATATTTTATTAAAAAGAAAAGAAAATATTGGGGGAATTTCCCCCGAACCTTATTGAGTACAAATACATGACATGAACATCAAAATGCAATGAACTGAACAGCATAACAAATGAGCAAATAAAACTAAAATAAATCTCTTTCTCTCTCCCTCTCTCTCTCTCTCTCTCTCTTTCTCTCTCTCTGTGTGTGTTCACATTGACGATGTGTCAGTGTCACCAATTTTTTTTGTGGTGGTTCCGTATTTTGGAATTTCACTTAATTTCTGTCTATGTGTGTTATGAATTTTGTCTATTTTGTATGCGGGGTCTCCAGGGACACCGAAGACCACGAGTGTGACTATTTTTTTCACGCTAACATAAAAACAGATATCATGACAATTTAAAACAATTTTTGTTGAGAGCCGTACAAAGTTTCATGCCATTTGGACAAAGAGAATTTTCTTTCAAAATTCAGCAAAAGTCATTTACGGGTTAAAAAGACCCCGGACACCATCAGCTTAATGTTAATAAAAACTAGTTGGTTGTGTGGAACCACTGTCTATAATTGAATTGAGTTAGTTTAAAGTATAAGTTTTTGGAGTGTACAACTCATCCTCCTGATATTTCATGTCTCTCATCAGGGTCATTGTGAAACCAAGATGGCTCCCGCAGTCAAACAGTATGATGGGAACAGTGCCAAAAGTTATTGTCACACCCCTACAACTACAAATCGCCTCCCATTTGTTACTGCCTCTGTATATGAGAGTGAACCTGATTACAGCATTACATACATCCCTGCAGAGGACAAGGCAAGTATTGATTTGCAATCAAATTCAAAACTAAATAATTACAACAATGGATCCCAGAAATCAGCCCCAAGATGCCTGGAATTCATCTGAGAAATCAGGAATGCTGCAGCCTACACCACCACCACCAGCATACCAGGACATTCCTGCTGGATACCCTCCATCCTTTCCAAGCCAGCCAGTGCCCCAGGGCCCCTCTGCCCAAGGGCCATATCCAGGGCAATCTGTGGTCGCCGTGCAGCCTACAGTTTTTGTGACCGCCGGTCCACTGGCCAATCCAGAGCCAGATTACCTGTGTTATTCCATCTTTACCCTGCTGTGCTGCTGCTTACCTCTGGGCATTGCTGCACTGGTTTTCTCCTGCTCCGTAAGTATTAGTACTTTCCTTTTATTTATGATTTATGATCACCTGACTAACGGGATCACATGACAGACATGAAGCATGACATGAGACATGAACCAAAACGAAATTGTGACAGTATAATGTATAAATGTATGTATAAATAATGTATAAATAATATTTCTGTGGAAATCAAATGCAGAACTATCTGAAGGAGTTAAAAATGAATCTGAAAACTGCATCTACAAGCTTAAACTTGTAAGAAAAAAAATCACTTTGATGCCACACATTTGATCCGACTTCGATCCCACACATGGTTCCTTCTTGCAGCAGATAACTGCCATGCTCCACTGATAAATACACCGATGGGAGTTGGTCCAGTTTTTTGACAAGCAAATAACTTTCAGTTCATGAGAAAGAGGTATGGCACTAGAGACCCACTCAACAGCAACACATTTTTTAAAAGAAAACTATTATTATTTTTACTGTTGTAATCCAGTATAGGCTACATAATTTGTCTGAAAACAAAAGCTAAGAAACAGTGTTCACTCAGAAATGAAAAGTAAATGTAAATAAATAATGTTCTGTCCACAATTCTCTTTTACTCTGCAAAAGAAAAAGAACGGGTTAGATAAGGTAACATTGCCATCACACATATAGGCTATACTACTGGAAAGTTAAATTCATTTACTTTACATTAAACATCTTCCTAAATGATGTTAATATGTGAAAACTATATTTACAAGTTTTTTTGTTTTTCAACACAGATGTAGTTCACTAATAACTGCTATTTTGGATGACTGCATTATAAGCTAATCAGTTGATTAGATAAACGATTAACTTGGTTAACATAATAAGAGTAGGCTATGGCTACGTTCACACTGCAGGCTGAAACAACCCAATTCCGATTTGTTTGCCCCTATCCGACCTGTATCTGATCTTTTCATGACAGTCTGAACGACACAGATCCAGGCCACTTGGGTATGTGGTCCAAATCCGATATGTATCCGATCTTTTGAAATGCGACTTTAATCTGAACGGCCAGGTCACATGTATCCGACCCGCACGTCATTGATATGCGACAAACGTCATAATTCTGCGTTGAAGTAGGCGGGAATGAGAAGATAAACAACAACTATGGCGGACGATGCTGAGACCAGTCAATGGAAGGGAAGCGAGGTTTCTGATTTAATTAATATTTGGGGGGACAGCTCTATTCAGGCCAAACTCGATGGCTCTTATCGGAACCAGGCGGTTTATGAAAACATTTCCAGCAAAATGGCCGAGCGTGGTTACAGACGATCCTGGCTCCAATTCCAGCGGAAAAAAAAAAGCCTCCGAGCCAAATACTCTCCTCCTTTTTAATTTTCTTCTTAAAACGAGAAGATTGTAATTGTTCTGGATCTGTTGGGAAAATAACTTTAATATTGCTAAACAAGCTCAACTGTTGACATCCATGTTTAGCTACTTCCGCAAACAACAAGTGACGTCATTGACCGTTGAGTACTCTTCTGCGCATGCGGGTCACTTCTGGGTCATTTCACGTTCACGTTCACACAGGAGATCACAAAAGGTCGCATTTAATTGGAAATGTGAACGGCCTTGCAAAAAAATCAAATTTTTTCAAAAAATCGGAATCGAGCATTAAAGGATTAGTTCACTTTTTAAAAAAACTTTTGCTGATAATTTACTCACCCCCATGTCATCCAAGATGTCCATGTCTTTCTTTCTTCAGTCGAAAAGAAATTAAGGTTTTTGATGAAAACATTCCAGGTTTTTTCTCCATATAATGGACTTCAATGGACCCCAAACGGTTCAAGGTCCAAATGACCGTTTCAGTGCAGCTTCAGAGGGCTTTAAACGACACCAGACAATGAATAAGGGTCTGATCTAGCGAAACGATCTGTCATTTCAAAAATAAATAAAAAAGTTGAAGTTTTATAGGCACAAATGCTCACCTTGCTCTGTTCTGTGATGCGCGTTCGTGACTCTCCTGTTCGAACTCGTTCATCAAAATGAACGAATCTTTTTTCGAGTCATTTCGTTCGTTGAATGAAAATTTTACTTGGCTTAATAATTGAATAGGCTATTGTACAACTTACGTTAGTTTAATCTCCTTCTTTAAGTGAAATCTCCTAAATCGTGGGGGAAATTCCAGGCCTGTTCCAACTTGACCACTTTTTTACATGACAGCCTGTTTCCAGTATTTTGCCCAAGTACTTTTGATTACCCCTGGGACACACTTACAACATAGTTTTCATAGACACAGTACAGTTAGGGAACGGCTGGTCATCTAAAGTGTGTTGAATTTTTACGTTTATCTGAGAAGCTTGATTAGTTGGTTCAGGTGTGTTTGAATGGGTTAAAGCTAATGCAAACAGCAGATGTTTTATGTCGCTTGATGTCACTCTGTCTGTCAAAGCTTGGCAAACCAGCCTGAACCGGTCTAACTTATACAAATGAGTAATTACAAAGTAAACAACTCAGAATGAAGATCCATGAGCAAACCATTTTTTTTTAGCACTCAGTTAAATGAAAGGTTTCATGCAATTTGCATTAGCATTAACATTAATTTGCATTATTACCAATAAAAAAATAAATGCATAAAACCTATACATTTGATGACATGTTGGTGTGACTTGGTTTTAATAAATAAACATAAAAATATATCATTTTGATTGTTAACATTTCACTATTGTTTTCACAGACTCGAAATGCCAACTTCTCAGGACAGCAAGCATTAGCAGAGAAGAACTCCAAAACGGCACGCACCCTGAATCATGTCGCCGTTGCTATTGGGCTTGTTTTCACTGTATTGTTCATTGTCTTGAACGTTATGCTTATTAAGAATAAATAACAGCTATTGGAGATGTTTGGATGCAGATTAGAAACAGATTTGGTTCTCTGCATTTGAAATGTTATTTGCTCATTGTACTTAAAACATATGCCGATTATGACCATATTATGTTTAAAACAATGAAAACTTTGATTGGCTAATTAAATTTTATCATGAAAAACAGTACTTTTTCTTGTTTTTCTTAATTATTGAATTACATTTTTAGTAGTTAATAACAGAAATATATTCTTAATGCATATGAGATGTCAACAATAAGCATGTCTCCGCCAGGTTTGTCACTTTGTCATCTATCTCTGCAACGTGATCTCATGAGTATTCATAAGTATTTTACTTAAAGTGTGGTTCTACCACAGGTACATTTACAAACGTACAATGTTGATGTATTAACAGCACTAAAAGGTAAATTATTTTCGCATAAACAACTTAACAGATGTACAAAAAAAATGTGCCTTATGAATATAAAAATTGTGTAAAAATGTGACAAAATGTTGTAATATCTCGATTCTAGACCAGCAGTTATAGGCAGCTTTTCTTTCTAAAAGCAACCAAGCAGCAGCAGGCATCTATGGTATCTATCTATCAGGGCTTTCTCGAAAGAATTGGATGAAAAAAGAATCCACCGTTCAAAAATAAAACGATGTAAAAAATAATATGCCATTAAAAAATGTGTACACTGTTTGACAGCGACACCTGCGGTTAAAGTTACACGGGTCGTGGCGTCTCTCTTGCCTCTCTGATGGCAAAATGAAAGATCTTTTAAGAAACCCCCGTTGAATTTAACAATGTGAGGATAAAAAAAAATGACTTAAATTATTACATTTTAGCAGAAGAGTTTGTCTATAACTCTATAAACCGCAATATGTGCAATACGAGTTTCAACCACATCTGTGCAGGAAGTGATGCGTCTGACAGTTAACACCTACAACTGAGAATTTATGAGAAGTGAATTTCGTCAGACAAGCAAAGAACCAAAAATACCACAAAGACTGTTAGTTTCCATTAAACAACATCAGGTAACACTTTAGTATACGGTTCCTTCGTTAATGAATAACTACACAGGTACAAATGAGTAACACAATATTAAGAATCTAGTAACTACTTAGCCTGGCTAACGCCAGACCCAATTCTCGTTGAGACTAAAATCGTTGTGAATAAAATCGCGCTGGGGGAAGGCAGCATGGGGAAACCCAGACTAGTAACTACTATTAACTAACAAGAAACTCTGATTAACGAATTAGTAAGTAATAGCACACACATGAAAGTGGTACTATTAACTATCAATAACTACTAGGCTATTTATTTTATGCTTCCCAGATAACTACTGAAAAAGTTTCAAAATTCATGCAAAACTAATCAATAACTAATGCAGGACAAATGACTAGACATATGTCTCAAGTGTTACACACTTATAAAGGAATTACTAAATATTTGGATCCGTATTCTAAAGAGAAGATCATGGTAACTAACTAGTAATGAAGTGTTACTCATAGACTGTAAAAAAGAACCTTACTACATACTTACATACACTACAACACTACATACTAGTGGTACTACATACATTAGCTAGTTATGATCTTCACTTTAGAATACGGATCCAAATATTTAGTAATTACTTTGGAAGTATAGTAACACTTGAGTCATTACTAGCATGATTCTTAAAGTTACTAATGAAAAGCCAATCCTAAAGTGTAGAATGTTCTAATCATTCACAAGATATTCACACACACACACACACACACACACACACACACACACACACACACACACACACACACACACACACACACACACTTATATGAGCTGGGAGACAAACATAAAAACATATTTTTTTGAAAGGTAGGTTAAATAATAAAATCACTGTATATGGTATATGGCTGATGACTCAATATGTTCCAGTAGTCGCCATGACTCTATAATGATTCAATGCGAGTTCAATGCCGGAAAATTGGCCACAGGACAAGTAAGGTTGCGACAACTGCATTTAAAAATCCATTTCTTTAAATTTTTCAGTTTAAAAATAGTTCTCTAGGAGATAGCCTAGGTTAATTATTAAAAGTTTTCCCAAATCTGAAGTCTGCTATGCTATAACATATTGATAACGTAAACAACCTTGTGTATTCGTTTACAGTAGCAGTTAAAATGTTAATGTAGTGTTAGTCATTTGTCCTGCATTATTGCGTTACTGCGTTATTGATTAGTTTTGCATGAATTATGAAATCTTTTCAGTAGTTATCTGGGAAGCATAAAATACATAGTAGTTATTGATTAGTTAAAAGTGAACTACCACTTTCATCTGTGTGCTTTTACTTACTCGGTAATCAGAGTTTCTTGTTAGTTAATAGTAGTTACTAGATTCTTAGTATTGTGTTACTCATTTGTTCCTGTGTAGTTATTCATTAATGAAGATATTAACCGTATTCTAAACTGTTACCCAACATCAACATAAGTAAAAGTGTTTGTCAAATACCCAAATCAGGATTTGATAAACAGGAACCTGATTTTAAAAAAAGAAGTTTAAAAAAAAAACATGCTCAGGAATCATTAAATCATCTCCATATGTCTCCTGGTATTTCATTTTCCTGAACTCATGAAGCTACATGTTGATTCACGTCTGCAGTCCAACTGTAAAAGTCAACAGTTGATCTGTGCCAAGGTTCTTGTCTCTCCTCCCCTTACAGTAAAACACAACCCAGCTACAGGTAACCAGAAGGGGAACTTGACACGTTTAACCGACCGATCTTCACCTGACTACACACCAGAGACAGACGTACAGATCTTTCTTGTTACAGGAAAAAAACACAATCCTAGACAAACATGGATCCCAAAAAGTCTCCAATGGAAGTAGGGCAGCCTTTACTTCCACTTCAGCGGGACCCTCCAGAATACTCCATTGGATTCCCTCCCTCTGAGAGTTATCCCAGCACTTCAGGTCAACCTATGCAGAATTATGGAGCTCCGGCAGCATCTGGCCAGTACACACAAGCGCCATATCATCCGGTGCAGACTGTGGTCACTATGCAGCCTCCAGTTAATGTGTCCTTCACTCCACTGACCAATCCAGAGTCCGATTACATGTGCTATTCCATCTTTACCCTGCTGTGCTGCTGCTTACCTCTGGGATCCGCTGCTCTTGTTTACTCCATCACTGTAAGTATTGGTTCCTGTCTCACCTCGCTTAGCACATTTACAAATGATAGGCCTACTCTTCAAAATAAATAAATAATTCAACCTTTATTTTTAAAATAATATAGGGCATAAATATTGTTTTGAAATTGTTTATAGAGCTCCGTTAAAATCACTTTAAATTAAGAGGTAATCAAGACTTCACAGACTTCCTTCACTTTCTTAAATCTTCAGAAAGTCTTTATTTTTTACAGCCTGCATTTTAAGCCTATATAACGTCATGGATCAAGGTTGAATTTAAATCAAAAAGAGTTTGCTATTCGAATCAACATTGATATTGTGACGTTGTTTGAACCTCTGTTTAAAATGTCAGCATAGTATTTTTAGTATGTTGTAATTGTATGTATCTAGGTCAGTAAATGCTGTTTTGCGGCTTCCAGTAACTTTCGTTTTTAAAGAAAGGTGGCTCGCTAAAAAATAAAGGTTACAAAAGGGTGTTTTCACAGTGATGCCATAGAAGAACCATTTTTGATTCCCCAAAGAACCTTTTAGTGAAAAGTTCTTAAAATATATATTTTTTTCTTAGTTTGAAGAACATCTAAAAATGTAAAGAAACTTTTTCACTTTAAAGACACTTTTTTAATTTTTTCACTCTTTTCACTTTTTTCACTTGCCCAGTGCACTGGGCCAGCAGGGGGCCCTGTAAAATTTACTGTCTCTATTCTTTTCAAATAATTATTTTTATTTTATTTTCAGTAAAATTGTGTTAAATATTGAGGAATAACATGATTGTTTTTTTGTTTTTTTTTACAGTTGCAAAGTATTAACTAGTAAATAAATCAAATAAATAATTTTAATGTTTTGCTGCGCTGTTGAGAAGGACATCTAGGCGAGTGAAAAGCATTGCGTAATATAAAAGTCACGCGTAGAAGACGGTTACTCAAAATCCAAAACAAAAATGAGTTTAAAACCACAACCACACCTTAAAAAGTGTCTTTTGTGGTGGAACAAGCAATGCTATAGCATCTTAATTTAATCTTTGTTTTATTATTTTAGTTCATTAACTAATTGTTAACTCAACTAATTTAACGTAAATACCTGGATACTAGAATTAGGCTACTAATTAAATAAATGTCAACTAGCCTAAAAACATTGATTAGAATTTCCATTGAATAAAAGATTTTTCTAGTCGACTAGTAGTCGCAAGTAGTAGCAATTAGTCGACTAATCTCACGTTAATATTAATTTCTGCTTAAATACTGAGTGCATGGAAGCATATAGCCTATTCCGCGCTCAAGCAAGGGCATGCATAAACATTGCCGCAAAGCACTGGCAAAAGCAGGCTAATGATCATATATGTCTGGAAAAAAAAACTAGGCATTTTTATTGTTTAATAATAATAAAAAAAAATATTTTTAAATCAGTGTCGGCTGCAAACATATCTATATCTCCGCTGTAAAGTGGATGCGCCTTTAGAGAGAAATGCACCTTTCATATCATATCAGCCTAATCAGCCGGCAGGGACGTCGTTAGGCCTATTTTAGGGGGGCTGAAGCTACCCCAAAATGTTCCTTAGCGCCCCTAAATGATAATAAGAACAACAATAACGATTCGATTTATGAGTATCCTCATAAGGAAAGGGGATACGGGATATTTTCGGGAGTCTCCCGCATAAAAATAGCCTGCCCTATTGCGGCGCCTGTGCATGCAGGTGCAACACTGTTGTCCAAAAAATTGGTGAAGGGGGCCTTTTAGACATCCGTGCCCATGGCACATCATTGCCACAATCCGTCCCTGCCGCTCACGTGGTGTTTGCATACTTTACCACAGCTGAAGTAAAATAAATGCAATATTTGTCAAATACACAGATGTTTCAGATTCGTTTCCATTTAATACGTTATATACTGCTTAATACAGCATCTGATTGCAAGAATAAGTTCAACATAAGCCTATACTATGTAAATACCAATGTAGTGGGGTCTACGTTTTTTTTTTAAATCTGTTTTATTTTGATAAATGACACAATATAATATCGCGACTACATGAAAAGAGATTTTACTGTTATAAAAATGCTGATTTGTTAGCATTAGTGGAACTAAAGGTGTTCGATGATCGCACGTGATCGTTGACATGCGGTGAATTCAACCAATCGTGAAACAGCTGTGTCGTCATTAGTATATACAGGTCCTTCTAAAAAAATTAGCATATTGTGATAAAGTTCATTATTTTCCATAATGTAATGATAAAAATTAAACTTTCATATATTTTAGATTCACTGCACACCAACTGAAATATTTCAGGGTTTTTATTGTTTTAATACTGATGATTTTGGCATACAGCTCATGAAAACCCAAATTCCTATCTCAAAAAATTAGCATATTTCATCCGACCAATAAAAGAGGTGTTTTTCATACAAAAAAAGTCAACCTTCAAATAATTATGTTCAGTGATGCACTCAATACTTGGTCGGGAATCCTTTTGCAGAAATGACTGCTTCAATGTGGCGTGGCATGGAGGCAATCAGCCTGTGGCACTGCTGAGGTGTTCTGGAGGCCCAGGATGCTTCGATAGCGGCCTTAAGCTCACCCAGAGTGTTGGGTCTTGCGTCTCTCAACTTTCTCTTCACAATATCCCACAGATTCTCTATGGGATTCAGGTCCGGAGAGTTGGGAGGCCAATTGAGCACAGTAATACCATGGTCAGTAAACCATTTACCAGTGGTTTTGGCACTGTGAGCAGGTGCCAGGTCGTGCTGAAAAATGAAATCTTCATCTCCATAAAGCTTTTCAGCAGGTGGAAGCATGAAGTGCTCCAAAACCTCCTGATAGCTAGCTGCATTGACCCTGCCCTTGATAAAACACAGTGGACCAACACCAGCAGCTGACATGGCACCCCAGACCATCACTGACTGTGGGTACTTAACACTGGACTTCAGGCATTTTGGCATTTCCTTCTCCCCAGTCTTCCTCCAGACTCTGGCACCTTGATTTCCGAATGACATGCAAAATTTTGCTTTCATCTGAAAAAAGTTCTTTGGACCACTGAGCAACAGTCCAGTGCTGCTTCTCTGTAGCCCAGGTCAGGCGCTTCTGCCGCTGTTTCTGGTTCAAAAGTGGCTTGACCTGGGGAATGCGGCACCTGTAGCCCATTTCCTGCACACGCCTGTGCACGGTGGCTCTGGATGTTTCTACTCCAGACTCAGTCCACTGCCTCCGGAGGTCCCCCAAGGTCTGGAATCGGTCCTTCTCCACAATCTTCCTCAGGGTCCGGTCACCTCTTCTCGTTGTGCAGCGTTTTTTGCCACACTTTTTCCTTCCCACAGACTTCCCACTGAGGTGCCTTGATACAGCACTCTGGGAACAGCCTATTTGTTCAGGAATTTCTTTCTGTGTCTTACCCTCTTGCTTGAGGGTGTCAATGATGGCCTTCTGGACAGCAGTCAGGTAGGCAGTCTTACCCATGATTGCGGTTTTGAGTAATGAAACAGGCTGGGAGTTTTTAAAAGCCTCAGGAATCTTTTACAGGTGTTTAGAGTTAATTAGTTGATTCAGATGATTAGGTTAATAGCTCGTTTAGAGAACGTTTTCATGATATGCTAATTTTTTGAGATAGGAATTTTTGGGTTTCATGTATGCCAAAAGCGGCAGTATTAAAACAATAAAAGACCTGAAATATTTCATTTGGAGGGCAATGAATCTAAAATATATACAGTTTAATTTTGATAATTATATTGTGGAAAATAATTAACTTTATTACAATATGCTAATTTTTTGAGAAGGACCTGTATAACATATAACATAATATATGTTATTTCTCATTTTCTTCTTAGTTTAGAGTTGCATTTTGTGTTTTCTTTTTGTGTTTATATTCTGACCTGTGAAAACCTTTGATTTGATTTTATGCATGTCATTTAAGAAAGGTTTCATACCAATATTTGTAATATTATTGTAATTTACTTTACAGACTCGGGATGCGAACATGTTTGGACACCAACCAATAGCAAGCAGAAACTCCAGAATGGCTCGCATCCTTAACCATCTCAGTGTTGCTATTGGCCTCCTCTTCTGGTTGATCACTGTCATCTATATCATTGTTTTTCTCATCGCAATTACAAACATCGACTATAACCATATCAATAACTATAGACCATAAATGTAAGAAATGTCATGGTATGACACCAGAAATCTATATGGTGATGGAATATTAAACACATTTTTTGAATATACATAGGCATTTGGTGATCTGCCTAAATGTTAGTGTTTCTCAAGTTATTTGTATGAGAGCTGTAAGACTCCAAATACGTAAGGAGCTCAATCTATAGGGCCAGTGAGGAATGATTTGTATATTTCATGCAACTCATCTGCCTTATTATTATTTACATAATTAAAACACATGCTTTTTTGTATTTTTAAAACAATGAACGCTTTGACTGTACATGTATCATCAATTAAAGCATTTATTTTTCTTCTTATCTTTATGTTATATCATAAAACTTTGGTAATCAATAAGAAATGTATTTAACATTATGAGTCTGATGTCTTATTTTATCAAACTTTTAAAAAGTATTTGAAAGCACAAAGACAATTGAATGTTTTCCATTCTTACATTTTCTAATGTTTGGCATCCCATGCTGGAAACACGGATTCGAGGAAGGATTCGGGGTAAGTAGAATCGGAGGGGTTACATTTGGTGCCGTGACCCGGATGGGACGGGTTGGGTTTTAGGGTAAGTGTAACAGAGGCCAGCTAGTTTGAGCTGTGCGAGTAAACCTCACCCCCCTGGCCACAGGAGGCGCACTGCGGCGACTGATGCTAGAGGATGCAGTCTTTAGAGTCCTTGTTAGTGCGCCCAACACCTGCCGGAACGCCAGTTCAAATCATGCTCTGAGAGGGACGAGTTTTTTTGCAAACAAAAAAATGTCGTGCACACCGGCATGCTAAAAGGGGTCTCGCTCACTCAATGAGGACAACCACCCACACCGTTATTTTTGTTGTGTGCACCAGCATCAAGCTTTTTTTTAAAAAGAAGCAAAAGTATCACAGAATGGTCCCATGTGACGTGTTATATATTCCACGTGTTCTGGGGGTAAGCCTATATGATAGGGTTTGTTGAAAAACAAAAAAATACAATTGAATGTATTATTATTTAAAGAAAATCCTGACCTTGGCCATTGGTCTTCTGTGCACAGCTGACCGACGTGTACGTTCGTGGGACTCTATTAGCGCCGCAGTTCACTCTAAATCACCGGAAAAAGCACAAGTTTTCAAGATTAATAAAAATGCGACATGAAATACAATGGCTAGAAAGAAAATTCATGTGCACATGTGCTGCAAATGCCTACAATCCAAACAAATACAGAAACGCACTACTCACACAACCATTACTTAAATGTATGCATATGGGTGACAAGGCATTAATCGCTGTGTTAATCTAGGATCATTGAGATACTGTTGAAGTTTTTATTATTTTTAAGTAGTTTTTATTTTTTCATTTTTCAGTTCTGTAATTTTTTTTTCATTTTATTAGTTTGTTTTTAAATACAGTATGTCTAGGCCTACGTAGCAGTTATTATTTAGTTTTATAAGGCTACATCAAGTTAAACTAAATAAAAATGAGAAATCAAACTTCGACATTTGCTCCATCCATTATCCAAACCGCTTTATCCTTATTAGGGCCGTGGGAGGCTGGAGCCTATCCCACCATCTTGGGCCACAGCACAGACAGTTTAGTATCAATTCAGGAAACCGGAGCACCTGGAGAAAACCAACATGCAAACTCCACAAAGAGAGGCCTCCTGGCTAAACCGGGACTCAAACCGGAGACCTTCTTGCTGTGAGGGGACAGTGCTACCCACTGAGCCACTGCCTCTATTTACTCCATTTTCTTTAAATCAAAACAGGATCAGCAATAAGAATACAAGATTTTGTTGTTATTACACACTGACGTCTATTCTTTAGTCTTTTTACAAACGTCACCAATAGGCCTATTTGATTTTATTGATGTTGCTCTGTTGCACTGTAGCACTCTCGCTCTGTAGGCCTATGTTGTTAGGATGACAAAAAAATTTAAATGTTAAATTTTTAGGCTGGTCCGCATCGAAGAATTCACAATGCGAACTCCAGCAAGAGGCTTTAATGGTGCAAGAGTTCAACGTAAGGTATAGGTTAGCTAAACAATAAATATCACCTGTTTTACTATAGAAATGTTAAACGACCGACAGCAATCCAGTGATCTACACGACTTTTTTTGTCAAATGTTGCCATTTTCGGTATTAGCATAGGATTTTAGTGAATGTGTGCATATTTTAAATAAAAAAAAATATGTTATTTGCAAATAGTTCAAATGCATTACAATAAATTCTAGTTCTTTTATTATATTATTCTCTGAAATCCCTTAAAATCCTGGTTCGCGGTCAATTCTTGATACCTTCGTCAAATTTTGCGAGACCTCACACAGCTCTTGCTACGGCTCTGCATACAAGCCTAAGGTGAAATGTAAACAGTCACAATGATGGCTGATATAAACTCTCTGGCTAAATAAAAATGTTGGCATTTGATGGCAAGGTATTCCAGATCTGATGCGCATAGCTCCTAAAAGGACCACGCTGACTTTTTGGGACTTTAGCTTATTCACCGTATCCCCCAGAGTTAGATAAGTCCACACATACCCTTTTCATCTCCGTGCGTGCTGTAACTCTGTCTGACGCATCCACCGCTAGCCTAGCTTAGCACGAGGACTGGAAGTAAATGGCTCCAGCTAGCAGACTGCTCCCAATAAGTGACAAAATAACGTCAACATTTTCCTATTTATATGTTGTGATTTGTGTAGTCACAGTGTGTGCAAATAAAAAGGTCATGTGAGACACAGCCATCTTTTAACCGTATACATATTGGAAACTATATTCTCAGAAGGCGAAGCACTGCTACTAGGTGGAGTGATTTGCTCGCAGCACCTGAGCTTGGGAGCAGTATGCTAGCCGGAGCTATTTCCTTCCAGTATTTGTGCTAAGCTAGCGGTGGGTGCTTCAGACAGTGTTACAGCACGCACTGAGATGAAAATGGTATGTATGGACTTATCTAACTCTGGAGGATACGGTGAATAAGCTAAAGTCCCAAAAAGTCGGTGTGTTATTTTAAAACGACAGGTGCTTTCTGTGCTGCACCATTTCTCATTAACTAATATACACTCCTCCACCCTGAGTTTTCCCAGAGTTCTCCATCCTGTCCATGTGGTGAATGGAGAATCCTGGCAGCTGTACAGCATGATCTGGAATGGCTGTTGTGAGCCATGTTTCGGTAAGACAAAAAAGCCATGACGACTCACTGGAACTTTATTCAGGCTCTAAATAATGACAGGACATTCACTAAAAATGCTAGGCATTGATGTAGAATGTGCCCTGTTTCATACTCGATTTCTCACACTGGCTCTTTTCTCTCATTGCCGTCATTGTCTCAGGAGAGTAATTCCATTGTTTACCTGGCTCAGAGTTACTTCCATAGGCCAGTCAGGGTCGGGATGAAATGAGAGCTTGAGTGATAAGGTCTCTTCCAATATTAATTCAGGGTTGCCTCTCATACGTTATAAGTCCATTAGCTAATGCAATAATAGAATAATAGATACTAGAACTACTATACGGTAAAATACAAGAAAATTACAATGACTTAAACTATGATTTGAATGCCATCTCAACTTGTATATAAACTATGAATATTGTTAATATTCCTATTGTTAATTTTTGTTAACTATTGTTAAACTATTATTAATATGCATATTTATACTTCTGTATAAATTATTGATATCAAGCGCGCTCATTGGTCGGCGCGTTCAGAGTCGCCCCGTCATAGGTTCGTGCAGTTGCCGCAGCACAGCCAATGACCGAGCTGCCTCGCTCACTGCTCTAAGCTGTGCAGCTGCAATACGTTTTACATAAAGACTTAAATATTTCTCGTGAAAAGGAGTTTTCCCATAGCGTAAGCTACTTACGCAATAGGAGAGACCTCTCGAAAGGGAACCACTACTTTCTGACTCTGGTTCTCTGTTCTGCTACTCAACCTCACCAAATCTCTGCATGTGTGCATGAAATAAAAGATTGGCTTAACTCAAATTTTCTGAAACTCAACATGGACAAAACTGAGATAATTTTTATTGGTACTCCGTCAGTCACTAGCAATATTTCTACTGATTTCACCTGTGAGATTGCTGGTATTCACATCAAACCATCAAGTACTGTTCAAAATCTAGCCGTTATTTTCGACTCCACTCTGTCCTTTCAGGCTCATATTAACTCTATCACAAAATCTGCATTCTTTCACCTGTGTCGCATTGCCCAGTTCCGTTCCTTAATCACTGTCAAATATGCAGAAACTGTCATCCATCCATTTGTCATGTCTTGATTACTGCAAGGCCCTTTTCAGTGGTTTACCTGCCAGCTCCATTTCCAGCTTACAATATATTAAAAACTCTGCTGCTAGAATACTTACCCATACCAAGCGTTCTGCTCATATCACCCCAATTTTGTATGATCTCCACTGGCTTATCGTATTAAAAACTAAATTCTCCTGCTCACATTAAAATGTTTGCATGGCTTGGCTCCCCTACACCTCGGGATCACTCACTACAATCATCTGACTCTGGCTTTCTCGTTGTCCCTCTGTATCATCTCTCTTCAATGGGGGGCAGATCATTCAGGGTTGTTGCACCTAAACTGTGGAATTCTCTCCCCCAATCACTGTGTTGTGTTAATAACATTTCTGAATTCAAATCATTAGTCAACTCACTTATTTTCTGAATGTTATCATTCTTAATTTTTATTCTGTACTTTGTTGTGCTTGTCTCCATTCTGCTGTTTGCTGCCCTTTCTACATAATGCTCTTTTAATGTTCTGTATTCCTGTTACTCTAACCTACTACTATTGTTTGTCATTATTGTCTACTCTATCCATTTCTTGTTGGATGTACATTCTTGCAACATAACTGTCATGCTTCACTAATAAAGTAGGCCAATGTATACGTGTGGTCTTTGGTCAAGTTTTTTGGCTTCCTGTAAATGACTTTCAGTTCTAGAGAAAGAGTCTTTCGAGATGTTTTTTTTTAAAACATCAGTACAATTCATTTGTGAAGTATTAATACTGATCGTGTGTAAAAATATCTAAAGAAAAGTCAATAACATTGAAAGACATTTTACATAAATATTTTGATTCAATGTTTGAATTGTACATTTATTGACAATTGATTAAAAGATAAAAGGTAAGGCAAGGCAAGGCAAGTTTATTTATATAGCACATTTCATACACAATGGTAATTCAAAGTGCTTTACATAGAAGAAATTAAAATAATCAAAAGAAATCAGAATAATTAAAACAGTTTAGAATAAAAGATAAAATACAGAAATAATCAAATGAAATCAGAATAATTAAAACATTAAATAAAATACAGTACAAACAGTCGGACGAACAGTGGTACAGTGCTTATTCAGTAAATGCACAGCTAAACAGATGTGTTTTGAGTCTGGATTTGAATGTGACTACTGTAGGAGCACATTTGATCTCTTCTGGAAGCTGGTTCCAGCTACAGCTGGCATAGTAGCTAAAAGCAGATTCACCATGCTTAGAGTGAACCCTTGGTATTTCTAGCTGATGTGATCCTAGTGATCTGAGTGATCTGTTGGGTTTATATTCAGTGAGCATATCTGCAATGTATTGAGGTCCTAGGCCATTGAATGATTTATATACCAGTAATAATACTTTAAAATTAATTCTATATGTAACTGGCAGCCAGTGTAAAGACCTGAGGACTGGTGTGATGTGTTCATATTTTCTGGTTCTGCTCAGAATCCTGGCAGCAGCGTTCTGTATGAGCTGCAACTGTCTTATGGTCTTTTTGGTAAGGCCAGTGAGGAGTCCATTACAATAATCCACCTTGCTAGTGATGAAAGCATGCACAAGTTTCTCTAAGTCTTGACTGGAAACAAAGCATCTAATTCTTGCAATATTTTTCAGGTGATAGTATGCTGATTTAGTTATTGCTTTGACATGACTACTGAAACTAAGGTCTGACTCTAGAGACACACCAAGATTCCTGACTTGATTTTTAGTTGTTTGACCCCTAGACTGAAGGTATGCATTCACCTTGGGACATTGATCTTGGTTTCCAAACGCAATGACTTTAGTTTTGTCTTTGTTTAACTGAAGAAAGTTTTGGCACATCCAATTGTTTACTTCATCAATGCATTGGCAAAGGGAGTTAATGGGGCTGTACTCATTAGGCGATAGGGCTAAGTAGAGCTGTGTGTTGTCTGCATAGCTGTGGTAAGAGATTTGGTTCTTTCTCATCATTTGGCTCATTGGGAGCATGTACAGGTTGAATAGGAGTGGCGCAGGAATTGAGCCTTGAGGGAGTCCGCATGTCATGGATGTCCATTCAGACTTATGATCTCCAATACTCACATAATAACCTCTCCCTACTAAGTATGACCTGAACCATTTTAGGACTATCCCAGAAAGCCCGACCCAGTTTTCCAGCCTGTCAAGAAGTATGTTGTGATCGACAGTGTCAAATGCAGCACTGAGGTCGAGTAGTACTAAAACTGATAATTTGCTTGTGTCATTATTTAAGCGAATATCGTTTATTATCTTTATGAGCGCTGTCTCTGTGCTGTGATGCGATCGGAAACCAGATTGAAAGTTGTCAAAGTATCCATTCGAGCTTAAGAATTTGTTCAGCTGATTGAAGACAACTTTTTCAATGATCTTGCCTATGAAAGGAAGATTTGAGATCGGTCTTTAGTTGCTTAATATGGTCTTATCCAGATTGGTCTTTTTCAGGAGGGGCTTGACAACTGCAGTTTTCAGGGAGTTCAGAAAACTCCCAGAGAGAAGTGAGGCATTTACCACTTCTAGGAGATCTGCTTTTAACCTGTGTAACACAGTTTTGAAAAAAGATGTGGGAAGTGCGTCAAGGGCGCAGGTTGATGTTTTAAGGTGCTGTACTATTTCTTCCAAAATTTTGCCATCAATTTCTTTGGAATCAGACATAGTGACTACTTTCTCAGGCTGTTGTCTGATCTGTCTGACCCCAGCGCAACTCAAGGATGAGGTGATCACCTTTCTGATATTATTGATTTTCTCAGAGAAGAAAGAAGCAAACTCACTGCACTTGCTATCTGAGAGCATTTTACTGGGAATCTGCCTTGGGGGGTTTGTCAGTCTCTCTACAGTAGCAAAAAGAGTGCGTGTGTTGTTTATATTGCTGTTTACAATATTTGAGAGGAAAGTCTGTCTACCTTTGCCTAGTTCCTGATTGAAAGCATGGATGCTGTCTTTGTAGATGTTATAATGGACTACAAGTTTTGTCTTCCGCCACATGCGCTCTGCTTTTCTGCATTGTCTTTTCATATTTTGCACTGCTGTTGAGTTTCTCCAAGGTGCTTTTTGTCTGCCATTCTTCTTCCTGACTTTCACAGGAGCAATATCATCAATTACACTCTTAACTTTTGAGTTGAAAGAATCAAGGAGAAAATCAACAGTCAGCAGATATGCTTGGTGTTAAAGATATAGCCTTCATAAATAGTACACTAGTGTTCTTATTTAAGCATCTCTTCTTGACAGACACAGATCTAGCTTCAATGGCAGGAAAGATCAATATATCAAAGAAAATGATCAGAGAGTGCTACGTCCTTAATAACAATCGATGAAATGTTTAGACCCTTACTGATAAGTAAATCTATAGTGTGTCCACGATTATGTGTGGGTCCATGTACATGCTGAGTCAGATCAAAAGTTTTTAAAACAGTTTTGATTTCTTTTGCCATATTGGTTTCTGCATCATCTATGTGAATGTTAAAATCTCCAGCAATGGCAAAGCAGTCAAACTCTGAGGAAATTGTTGATAACAGTTCTGTAAAGTCCTCAGCAAAGGCTGGAGAGTATTTTGGAGGCCTGTAAACAATGATAAGTAAAATGCGTGGAGCACCTTTTGACATTATACCCAGATATTCGAAAGATGGGTAATTCCCAAATGATATTTGCTTACATTGATAGACATCCTTAAAAAGAGGCTAAACCTCCACCTCTTCTGACAGCTCTGCAGACACTCATAGAAGTAAAGTTAGGAGGGGCTGTTTCATTGAGGACTGTTGCAATGCAGCTTTCTTCTAGCCAAGTTTCATTTAGCAACATAAAATCCAGGTTGTGTTTGGTTATTAAGTCGTTGACTAGAAGTGATTTATTTTTAAGTGAGCGGATGTTTAAAAGCTAACTTAACAGTCTTTTTGTCCCCACAGCAATCTTAGTTTGGCGTGTAAAAGGCACCAGATTAGATGGGTTTGCTGTACGGCTTTTGAAGGCCTTAGACTTTCTATCATGTAATCAAACAGCAATAGAGAAAGATAAAGACTACTCAGGACAGCAAGTATTAGAAAAGAAGAATTCCAAAACGGATTTGTCTTTTATTTTCTTAATTATTGAATACATTTTTATAGTAATTAATAATAGGAATGTTGTGAATTCATCACTTATATCCCTATTCAGCAGCTATGCAGGCACTTCAATTACAGTATGGTCAGCCTCATCAATTGGCTTAAAGTGAGATAGCAGCCATCCTCACATCATCAGATGTCAAGCCCAATGATAGCCACAGCTTCCAGAGCTTTGCTTTGCGAGTTCATCTCCTGGTCAGCATGCTGCTATCACTAGAGGGACCCAGAGGGATGGAGCTTAATTGCTGCTCACATGTAGATCGCCTACTCAGTAAGCTGCCAAAGTATCTGCGGGATGGATTCATCGAGTTCCTCCAACAACAGGGGAAGCTCAACTCCATAAGTCTTAACCCCTATAATTTGCAGGACTTCGCTGGGTGGCTACAAGTCAAAGCACAGCAGCAAAGACTGTCTATCCGGCTAGTACAGCGCTACCAGCTTGAGAAACTCTCAGGAGTCGGAAAGGAGAAACCTCCATATAGCCCAAAGGGATCAAGCCTAGCCGTTTATCACGGTGCATCCCCTGCTGAAGCTGTGCTTTCTACCCGTCCCAAAGAGCTCAAGCAAAAGAAACCAGTCAAGGTACACTGCCTCTTTTGCAACAGTAAAGAGCACTACATTACCCGCTGTGATAGCATCAAGGAGCAGTCGGTTTCTGATCTACAAAGATGGATTACAGACGGAAAACGATGCTGGAGATGTGCTCGATTACATGTACCTGATATATACAACCTTAAAAATACATCTTCAGGTGCTTCACCGTATAGCCCGTGATGATCCAACAAACAGTACATCAAGCACAGCAGAGAGTTGCATTTACCTCACCCCTTCTAGTATGACTTGCAGAGTGCTTCTTAAAGTGGTTCCAGTGTTGTTACACAGCGAGTTCAGGTCAGTGGAGACTTACGCTGTACTAGATGACGGAGCGCAAAGAACCATGATCTTGCCAATAGCCGTACAAAGGCTTCAGTTAAAGGGTGAACCTGAAGAGACCTCTCACCTCAGAGAGCTTCCGTTACAGTCATTCCATAACGTGCGTCCACTGGTACTGATTGGATCGGACAATGTCCATCTTCTCACAGCGGATAGGCCAGTCCGCCAAGGACCTAAAGGTGGTCCCGTTGCAGTGGACACAGCTTTGGGGTGGGCCCTACAAGGAGCCGAAGAGGGCACACCAAGCAACAACTTAGTGCAGCAGTGTCTTTTCGTGTCAACTACTTGTCCCAATGACTTACTCTGTCACAATGTTGAGAAGTTATGGTAACTTGATGTCCTGCCTCATCGGAATGAGAAACTGGTGGTTAGATCCAAGGAAGATCAAGAGGCAATTAAACTTCTTGAATGCCGAACGCAGAGGATTAAGGTTGATGAAGTTCAACGTTACGCCACCCCGTTGCTCCGCAGACCTGATGCTCCAAAACTCATAAGCACGATGCAATCAGTTATGCCTAGTCTGAGGAACATAGAGAGGAAACTTCAGAGAGACCCAGAGAAAGCTGTTGTATACTCTGGTGAGATTAATAAGCTCACTAAGGCAGGTAATGTTACTAAGCTCCAACCTGAAGAAGTTACCAAGTCAACGGAAGCTTGGTACATTCCCCACCACCTGGTGTGCCACAATAATAAACCAAGACTGGTCTTCAATTGCTCATTCAGGTATCAAGGTCTGTCTCTGAATGATCAGCTTCAGGCAGGGCCTCCACTCGGTCCATCATTGTTGGGTGTCCTTTTGAGATTCAGACAACACCAGGTGGCTGTAAGTGCGGACATCCGCGGAATGTTCCATCAGGTTCGCCTGCTGCCTGAGGACAGACCTCTACTCCAGTTCATCTGGCGAGATTTACACAGTGAGAATTGTCCAGACGTTTATGAATGGCAGGTCTTGCCGTTTGGTACAACCAGCAGCCCATGTTGTGCCATTTTTGCTGTGCAACAGCATGCTCGGAACAACCAAGAGAGTTACTCAGGTGCTCTACAAACAGTGCAACAGAGTTTCTATGTGGACAACTATCTGGCAAGCTTTCCAACCCGAGAGGTAAACCACTCTTAAGTTTTACTGTGCCTGGGCGCTGGAGTCAGGGACCATCGTTTCCGAAACTGAGTTCCGAACACTTGCCCAAGAGACCTGAACAGGCAAAAGCAGAAGAGTTATCTGAACTGAAGAGTCTCACAATTTGCTGCTTAACCACTACGCAACCAGATCAAACCCATCCGGATGCCATTCAGTTCAGCACATGGAGAGTTAGTGGAAGCAACTCGACTTGCATGCCAAAAAGTGACAGATGATTCAACAAACACTCAGCTCTTTGATCATCGCAAAGCGGAATTGATCCTATTGAGAGAGTGTCAAGCTCAGAGCTTTCCTGAGGAAATAGCAGCCCTCAAAACACAAAAACTTATACCGAACCACAGTCACTTAATGTGTCTTGCTCCAGAATGGGATCCAGTGATTAAGGTAATAAGAGTCAGAGGACGATTACAGAGACTGGGAAGCCCAGACGAGGAGCAAATTCATCCAATAGTGCTAGATCCGCAGCATCCAGCAACAAAGCTTCTCATTAAAGATTTCGACGAGCGCTTGTTGCACCCAGGTACAGAATGAGTGTATGCAGAAATATGGAGGCAATACTGGATTTTGTGGGGACGTCAAGCTATTAGACACCATCAGTTTAACTGTCCATCCTGTCAACGATGGCGAGCTCAGCCTAAAGTACCACGAATGGCAGATTTGCCACCAGAGCAGCTCAGGATTCTCTTCCCCCCATTTTATTCTACAGGGGTGGACTGTTTTGGCCCTTATCATGTCAAGATAGGCAGAAGGATTGAGAAACGTTGTGGTGTCATTTTCAAATGTCTCACCACAAGAGCTGTCCACATAGAGCTTCTCAACTCCATGGATGTGGATGCTTTTTTGCTTGCTCTTTGGCGATTCATTGCCAGACGTGGCAGGCCAAAGGAGATCAGGTCAGATTGTGGCACAAATTTACGTGGTGCTGATCGAGAACTGGGAGAAGCTTTTGCAGCTATGGACTCTCAATTAAAAAAGCAGTTAGCCGAGTACCAGATCCTCTTCAAGTTCAATCCGCCTAATGCTCCTCATTTCGGTAGTGTCTGGGAGCGAGAGGTCCGCTCCAGTAAAACTGCTCTCCGAGTGGCAGTGGGAAGTCAGTCTATCTCTGAAGATGTCCTGACTACTGTCTTAGTAGAGGTAGAGGGCATTTTAAATTCAAAACCCCTTGGATATGTTTCAGCAGACATCGCAGACCTCAAAGACATTACCCCAAATCTTCTCCTCATGGGGTGGCGGGATGCATCACTTCCACAAGTGGCGTATGCCTCAGGAGAAATAGGGCGGCGTAGATGGCGCCTTTGTCAAAATCTTGTGGACCAATTGTGGACTCAATTTACGAGGAACTACTTACCTACGCTCCAGACACGCCAGAAATGGCACAAACCATCAGAAGCTCTGGCAGTAGACTCAGTAGTGTTGATTGTTGATCCACAGCTTCCCAGAGCTCTGTGGCCTATTGGTAAAGTGGTTAAGACTGTTGTCAGTGATGATGGATGTGTGAGAACAGTTGATGTTCTTGTCAAGGGTAAGGTGTACACCAGGCCGGTTGCTCGCCTTATTCAGTTGCCAGCCTTGGAGGACAACAAAGACTTTTAAAGAATTCTCTTAAATGACACATTTGCTGCTCAAATGTGGGGGCGGCTGTTGTGAATTCTTTACATGTTAATGTTTAAGTATTATTTAATGCTCTATTTTATATTTTAAAGGGTTTATTATGTAGAATACTTAATATGTGGGAAGTAGATAGTACGCAATGTAGTTGGATGCTGTTTGAGCGGAAGTGATGCGTTTAAGTTGCGCATACAGAGCGGTCATAGTATGACGCATTTTTCCACCCGTGCAGCATCTCTGTGTGCAGGGAAAGTTCTTGACGAAGTGAGTTTATTTCCTGACTTTATATTTGTAATATGGAATGTTTATACTGTTGAGATTATCTCTAACATTAAGCCTGTAAGCCGCAGGCGTTTCGCGATCTTTATGTACATTAGTTTGTCATGTGAAACACACGTGAAATTGCCGCTAGCATGATCTGGATAATATAGATATATCTCGTTTAGTTACGTTTATGCACCTTTATAAGATATGTTATATTCATTATACTTTAATTCTATAATGAGGACGCTTTATAATGTATCTTAAGTTGTATATGCTCGGTTATCTTCAGTTTGCTTATTTCTATTATGCTAAACTCACTGGGAGAGAACTGTTAAAAGTGTTTAACTGTTAATGTGCCGTTTATCACAATCGTATGTGAGTATGTATGATTAACACTTAGTTATTTACTTCTGTTTATTTGTTTATTGCAGAAACTACCTCCAAAGCAAAGTTCATATGTGTCTATGGTGAAATCCTCCACAGAAATAAAAGGTGGAAAATATCTGATGACTCCTACTCCTTGATCAGAGTACTAAAGCGGTTAAGAACAATAAAGAATCGGCATTCACTGGGGCAATCCCCAACAAGGAATATAATCTTAGTCTGCCATCTTATTTTATAGTAAACTGTAAGACTAACCCATAGACAATTCATTTGCAATCTTTTTCTTTTTCTTTACCTCTATAGTTTTTTGTTTGTTTTAAAATATCTTGTGGGCAACTGTGCTAAAAAAAAAAAAGTAGATGCATGAGCAGTTATTTATTTTTTGTATTTAAAAAAAATATGTTTTATTATATACAAACATGTTGTCAGGATTATGTTTAATTTAGTTGTCTTTTTGTTCCCATGCATTTGTTTCTGGGGGTTTAGTATAGTCCTGATTAGTCCTAATTTGTTCCCTTGGTTAGTGATTACATTCATCTGTCAATCATTGTGTATCCCTGTGTATTTAAGACCTTTGTTTCCTCAGTTCATTGTCTTGTATCGTCTCTATTTCATGTAATACTAGATTAATAAAGAGGTGTTTGTTTGGATTCTCTTGTGTCGTACGATTACTACAACCACCAGAATGTGACAAAATACTGGACCAAAACTGAAAACAGAATGAACTTACCAGCCATCCAGCTGCTCTGCATGCATTGAGCAGCAATCTCTCGAGGACCACATCAGGAAATTTCTACAACTGGTGTGCCAACAAACTTTCCAGACTACTCTTTGTGGGTAGTTTTTAGAAGCAGCTTGAATGAATGCACAAAGGTACGCCTAAGTGGTATTGGTCCTCTGGGAGATTGCTGGTGAACTGTGGGATCAGATAAAACCCCCATACATACATTTGTAGTGAAGGTTCTTTGGTAGGGATGAAAGAAGACAAGGGTCGGCGTAAAGGGGACTCGTACAGTTTATTTCAATGATTTAAAAAATAAAGAAAAGGTGCGCCACATGCGCGTTCACGAGAGGTGAGCTATCGCACAGTATCAATTTTCTCTTTGAATCGTCAGCTCGTTCTGACCAGTCGGTAGCTTCAGTGTGTGGACGAGTCCCCAGTCCTTCTCTCTCTGTCTCTCTTCTGGGCCAGCCGGTTTATATGCGGTCTCCCCACGCCAATTACTGCAATCAGACACAGGTGTTCGTCATTTTGCACTTGACCTACTTACTTACCGCTCGGCTCCTCCCTCGCTCCCCCACTGCAAACTCCGCGAAACCACGCCCCCCTCATCACATACCCCCACCGCCCGACTCAGGCCGGGGAGCCATCCGGCCTGCAGCCCCCCCCCCCCTCCTCCTGGAGAGGAAGTCAGCTACAGCCATCTGCGCCCCCGGCCTGTGGACCACCTGAAATTTAAAGGGTTGTAACGCCAGATACCAACGGGTGATCCGCGCGTTGGTATCTTTCATGCGGTGGAGCCACTGGAGGGGAGCGTGGTCCGAACAGAGGGTGAATTCCCGTCCCAAGAGGTAATAGCGGAGGGTGAGGACAGCCCATCTGATGGCCAGACATTCTTTCTCCACGGTGCTGTACCTAGCCTCTCTCTTGGAGAGCTTACGGCTAATGTACAGCACCGGCCGCTCCTCACCCTCTACCTCCTGGGACAGGACAGCACCCAACCCCCTGTCCGAGGCGTCTGTCTGCAGAACAAATGGGAGAGAAAAGTTAGGAGCCTGTAAGAGCGGCCCGCCACACAGAGCAGCCTTAATCTGGGTGAAGGCCTGCTGACACTGCTCCGTCCACTGGACGGTATCTGGTGCCACCTTTCTAGTTAGATCAGTCAGCGGGCTAGCAAGGTCCGAATAATTAGGCACAAACCTTCTATAATATCCTGCTAGCCCCAGGAACTGTCTAACCTCCTTTTTGGACTTAGGTCTCGGACAGGTAGCAATTGCTGCAGTCTTATCAATTTGGGGACGCACCTGTCCATGACCCAAGTGGAAGCCCAGATACCTAACCTCCACACGCCCAATCGCACATTTCTTCGGGTTGGCCGTGAGCCCGGCCCCTCGCAGCGTCCTGAGGACAGCCCGCAAATGCTGTATATGACGCTGCCAATCATTACTATAAATGATAATATCATCCAAGTAAGCAGCGGCATATGCAGCATGCGGCCGGAGAATTCTGTCCATCAGGCGCTGGAAGGTTGCCGGAGCCCCGAACAAGCCGAAAGGAAGAGTGACAAATTGGTGTAACCCAAACGGCGTTGTGAAGGCAGTTTTCTCTTTAGACATTGGAGTTAAGGGGATCTGCCAATATCCCTTCGTTAAATCCAGCGTCGAATAAAATCGAGCGGTGCCGAGCCGATCAAGTAACTCGTCAACCCGCGGCATTGGATAGGCGTCGAACTTCGACACCGCGTTCACCTTGCGATAATCCACACAGAACCGGACGGAGCCGTCAGGTTTTGGTACCAAAACTATCGGGCTTGCCCAGTCGCTGTTGGATTCTTCTATTACTCCCATGTCTAACATAGCTTTCAATTCATCCTGAACTACTTTCTTTTTATGTTCAGGTAATCGATAAGGCCGGTTGCGCACTATTACACCCGGCTCGGTCTCAACGTGGTGCTGAATAAGGTCGGTTCGGCCGGGCAGGGGCGAGAACACATCAGCAAACTCCGTTTGTAACTTGCGTACATCAGTGAGTTGGAACGGTGAGAGGTGGTCTCCACCAGGTGCCAGAGCGAGTGATTGGGACTTTGAATTCGCCTCTGGACCGAGATCCTCCTCCCTACTCACTACCGTTGCCAACATCACTGACTCCGCCTCATTCCATTTTTTAAGGAGATTGAGGTGGTAAACCTGATGTGCGCCACCCCTATCCGTACGAGCGACTTCATAGTTGAGGTCCCCAATTCGCCGTGTGACCTCAAAGGGTCCTTGCCACTTCGCGAGTAATTTTGAACTAGACGTGGGGAGTAATACAAGCACTTTATCTCCCGGTGTAAACTTGCGTAGTCTAGCCCCCCTGTTGTACAGCCGACTTTGTTTGTCCTGAGCCTGTAACAAATTCTCCATAGACAGCCGCCCCAAAGTGTGGAGTTTTGTTCTCAGGTCCATGACATATTGAATTTGACTCTTGCAATTCGAAGGTCCGTCCTCCCAAGTTTCCCTAAGTACGTCGAGCACCCCGCGGGGCTGACGTCCATAAAGAAGCTCGAAGGGGGAAAACCCCGTGGAGGCTTGCGGGACCTCGCGTACAGCGAACAAGAGGGGTTCTAGCCACTTATCCCAATTTTTGGCGTCTTCCTGTACGAACTTTAGAATCATTGACTTCAACGTGCGATTAAAGCGCTCGACCAGTCCGTCTGTTTGTGGGTGATAGACGCTGGTACGGACCGATTTAATGCCCAATAATTCGTAAAGCTCGCGAATAGTACGTGACATAAACGCCGTGCCTTGGTCGGTGAGAATCTCCTTTGGGATTCCCACCCGGGAGATTAACTGAAACAGTGCGCTCGCCACACTCTTGGCCGAAATGTTGCGAAGCGGCACTGCTTCGGGGTACCGTGTTGCATAATCCACCAGGACTAATGCAAAACGGTGCCCCCGTGCGGATCGTTCTAATGGCCCGATGAGGTCCATGCCAATTCTTTCGAAGGGGACCTCCACTAAAGGAAGGGGGCACAATGGTGCTTTTGGGTTGGCCAGTGGGTTTACCAACTGACATTCACGACAACAAGAACGCGCACTCACTTGCGGCACGTTCTTCGTGAATGCCTGGCCAAACAAAAAAGGGTCATAAGGACGATTTAAAAGTGTTGCCGTTTGCCCCTAAATGTCCAGCCAAAGGATTACAATGAGCCGCCTGGAAAAAGCATTTCCCAGACTCGGCTTATCGAACTAAACAATTGTGTTGTATCCTGCTTTGTCTGGCGTCTGGGTCACCGATACAACATATCTTTTATAATTGAAAAATAAGGACTTGAAAGGAGGTCGGTCGGATGGAGAGGCTGTCCGTCGATTGTGCGGGACCTGCACAAAGGCAAATTTTGAGCGTTTTCCGTCTCGGGACTCTGTTTATCCAGAGGAAAGTCATCACGCTCCGAAAAGATCCTGTCCTTTCAAAAGAGTTCCGATCCTCTCGCCAGGTCACCCGAGGTCCCCCGCAGCAGCCTCTCCTACCTGAGCGACCGCATCCCTTCCCTCGCTTCTTTTAAACACCCAGAAACACCCGCACACAAATGTCCCAATAAGAATTTAAAAAAAACCCCTGCCAATGTTCCCAAAATTAGCGGTGCCGAGGGTGCTGACTTACAGCTACCTCCCCCAGCCCTACACAAAGCCTTTGGCCCCCTAAATTTGAACGTGACCGTCACTAAGGGATATTCGAACACATCCCCGTGTACACACCTTACCTTAACCATGCGGGCTATTATCCAATGCCGCGGGTTGAATCAGACTTTGGTGGATGGAGGTTTGGTTACAGCCTTGAATCCACAAAGGCCCCGAAAAGTACCCCCCTTTAATACTCACTGGTTTTGGTACAACCCCAGGCCTGATCGGGGGCGGCCTGCGGCGTGACCAGGGACCCTTACCAGCGTCCCCACCTCCATTACTGGACCTGGCCGACTAAAGAGGGAAGCCCCGGGTACCCCGCAACGCCAACACCCGGCCCAGACCTTTCCCGCCACCCCCAGCGGCGGGAAAGTGGGGTCAAGTGTTGGCGTGGGGAGACGCGGGAGCCTGGAGGGAAGAATTCCCGACAGAGAGGCGGGTCCCCTAGGCGGTGCTCTGGGCGCTGGTGCATGTTCAGGTTCAGTTTTATTTATGTTTTAATTATCTCAGCGTTTGTCCTCCACCGGGCGCTCGCCCCTAGGAGGGAAACGCCTCGGAACCTAGGGAGAGGGACAGGGCGAGACGACACCAGAGGAAGGGTAGGAGAGGATGGAGAGAGAGAGAGAGAGAGAGAAGAGAAGCCCGCAGGTAGGGTTCGCCGACCCATGGCACGCCACCAACGGTCTCCGCAAACAGGATGGCCTGGTTACAGCGACGACCGGGCGGTGGCACTGGACCACACTGCTCGGTCCTCCGGGCAACGCGCAAACAAACTGCTCCATACATACCACTTGACGATGGAATGGCCTTCCGACGTCACGTATCCTGGGCCATCAACCATTTGCGGCACGCTTCTACTTTCCCGGAGCTGTTGCGCGAAACGAAGGGCCGACCGGGACACCCCTAGCTCCAGGGTCCGGAAGCGCTGTCTGCTTTTGCTCGGTGGGTCCGGCCGACCCGCTGCAAGATGGCGCGCATGAGGTCTTGATAGACCAGAGGTTCGTGACTGGCAACTGCTGTGCGGCGATCTGGCCTCTCCCGGACAGCAGGGATCAGCCGCACCGGCCAGGTCCTCGGGTCGGACCAGCTCCAGGCCTCGCGGCCTCTCAAAAAGCTCGAGGAAAGAATCCCGGGTCCGTCTGTGGGCCCAATCTTGTTGAGAGGAACGTTCTGGACCGAGGCTGAATCCTGCGTTGATGTCCTGGCCCGCCCCTCCCGTCCTTTCCAGCTCCGGACAGCTCGCGGTCCTCCTGCTGGGCACGGAGGGAGCCGCCTTCGAAGCGACGCTTCCTTCCTCCTTAACTGCCAGCAGGGTACGGTGTTGTTTCTGTGTAGACCCGCGAGCGCGTGTATGACATCCGCAAATGGGGACGAGGCAGTCCTGGCGGCGGCTTCTTTCTTCCATCCCGGGTTTCGGCACCAGGGTAGTGAAGGTTCTTTTGTAGGGATGAAAGAAGACAAGGGTCTGGCGTAAAGGGGACCGTACAGTTTATTCAATGATTTTAAAACAATAAAGAAAAGGAGCGCCCACATTGCGCGTACACGAGAGGTGAGCTATCGCACAGAATCAATTTTCACTTTGAATCGTCAGCTCAGTTTCTTGACCAGTCTGTAGCTTAATGTGTGGACGAGTCCCCCATCCATCCTCTCTGTCCCTCTCTTCTGGGCCAGAGCCGGTTCATATGCGGGTCTCCCCCACGCCAATTACTGCAATCAACACAGGTGTTTCGTCCATTTTGCACTTGACCTACTTACTTTACCCTCGGCGCCTCCTCCTCCCACACCACTGCAAACCTAACTCCGCGAAACCACCCCCCCCCATACATACATTGTTGATTGGTTCTCATGATTCATGGGTTGACCAAATTTTGAAGTGTTTCGAAACAGTTTCGACGTATTGAAGCCTCTTTTAATCGGAACAAAAGATTCGTAAAGCCTTCGAAGCTTCATGAAGCAGTGTTTTGAAATTGCCATCACTACCATCAGCCCGGATCCCGAGCCCGAAGGAAAGTCTGACCAGGTGTGTGAGCCAGCAACACTGTCTATCGACCTTATGGCTGCACGGAACTCCCTCATTCCTCCTATATATATATATATATATATATATATATATATATATATATATATGTATGTATGTACATTTCAATTATACTTTTTCAAGATTTTAGCAGCATCCCTCCACCGCCCCTTCTCCACACTTCTAGCCCTAACCACTTACATATGGGGGGAGTACTCTGGGTTCGGGCCAAACTCCGAGCTCGGAGCCCTCCCCCCGGACAGCACGCCAATTACGTATTAAACCTTATCCACTCTAATTGTACGTAAGTGTGACCTTGTGAATTCAAGATATATTTGTCTGTCTGTTTATTAGGGGTGTTTCCTCTGAGGAGGCAAGGAAGGAAGTTCATCCTCAAAATAATTGAAATAGGAAGATTATAGAAAATAATCCACAGTACAAAAAACAAAGCAATAATATGTAATATGACATTATAAAGTGTGTAACTGACAAATTTTTCTGAGGTGATACTGTCCAATAGCGACACCAGAGGTTAAAGTTGCAGTGGGATGCCATCATGGCACTTGGGAGAGTTCTCAAATGAGGCAGCAAACTCCACTCCGTTCTCTCTCTTGCCTCCCCTTGGCCTGCTAAGCTGTTAATAAATCTTTGAAGAAATCCCCATACAATTTAACTGAATGAATGTTATTACATTTTAGCAAAAAGGTTAGGCTATAACCCTTAGCCAAGATGTGTGCAACAAGTTTTGGGCAGAATTGTGCAGGAAGCAATGTTTCAGACAGTTAACACCTACAATACCTGAGAATTGAAGTGAAGTGAATTTGTTTAGACAAGCACAACCACCAAAAATACCACAAAGACTGTTGGCTCCCATCAAACAACTTCAACAGCAAAATGAGAGTGTTTTTGAAATACCTTAAAAAACCAATACAAACATTTTTATTTTTAAATCAGTGATTTCATTTTTAATTGTCTTCTTAACGCAATGTTGTGGGTACGGACTGCTGACAGGAAGAATGAGGAAACTAGGCCTACACCTTTTTTTTTACTATCGCTATACCCATTTCTCAATACATGAGACTTCTCAATACTGATACTTAGTTCGTAGATGTATATTGATTTTAATTCAGATGGGTGCCAAACACAGCAGTCGGTCAGAACTGAATGAGATGGAATCTTAATTGGAGATGCGCACAGCAGAATGCGATTATTTCATATTTACTGAAGAACTTGATCGGCATACATGTGTGGTTCTCTTACATATCGAACAGGAGAAATAAACTTAGCCTATTGATATGTTACATATGCCTACTCGATGTTCCACAAACATAACCATCATTTGAATAATAAAACAGTATTCAGTCTATAACTGTTGCGAATCACCAGTCGGAGATCGATCCATGTGCAGCGTAAGTTTATTAATAGCACAGTCAACAACACACTGAGACAATTTAAGGGCTTTAACGAAGTCAGATACCAGGCAGAGAGTCGGGGCAGGCAGATAGCAGACAGAGTCGAAGTTCCAGGCAAAAGGTCAGGACAGGCGGATTACAGGCAGAGTCGGAGTTCCAGGCAGAGGATCGGGGCAGGCAGAAAACAGGCTTGGTCAGGGGCAAACAGGTTGGTCAACAGACGGGCTTTCCGGGGTATATAATGCTCGGTAGTGCTCACAAGTGAAAACAAAACTTCGCACTGAAGGCAGTTCGAAGTGCGGTTAAATAGTGTGGGTGATTGACAACAGCCGGGCGAGGTAACGAGAGTAATCTGGGCTGCAGCTGAGAGTGATCGGGGAAAACCTGGGAAATGTAGTGCGAGGTGAAGATCAGTACTCAGGCGAAAGCGATCTCGGGTGGCCGGCGAGAGAGGCTGTAGAACCTGAGACCGTAACAGAGCCACCCCCTGCGAGCGACTCCCGGCGCGAGGGGCTTGACGGCGGCGGAGTCTTCCCCGAGGTCGAGGGGCCGGCCTGGTGGGATTGGCCAGGTGGAAGTCCGTGATCAGGCTTGGATCCAGGATGTTAGAAGCATCCACCCATGAACGCTCCTCAGGGCCATACCCCTGCCAATGCACGAGGTACTGCAAGGATCTGCCTCTTCGTCTGGAGTCCACGAGTTCTTGAACCTGATAGGCCTCCTCGCCTTCCACCAGAATGGGTGGTGGGGACGGATCACCGGAGCCTCCCTCCACACTCTCGCTCGGATCACTGGCTGGTTTGAGAAGTGAGACATGGAAGGTAGGCGCGAGGCGGTACTGTCGTGGTAGATCGAGACGGAAGGAGACTGGTGTAACTTGCTTAAGGATCTTGAATGGTCCTATGAATCGGGGACTGAGCTTCTTACTGGGCAGCCGGAGGCGTAAGTCACGTGTAGACAACCAAACCCACCGGCCCGGTTGGTACTCCAGCCCTGGCCTACGACGGCGGTTGGCCTGGATCTTCTGGCGGTGAACTGCTCGTTGGAGGTGTGTGTGGGCCTGGTTCCAGGTCTCCTCGCTGCGCTGTAGCCAGTCGTTCACTGCGAGGACGTCAGAGGGTTCACCTGACCAAGGGAAGAGTGGTGGCTGGAAACCCAGGACGCACTGGAAGGGGGTCAGACCGGTGGAGTGTTTCCTGATGGAGTTCTGAGCATACTCGGCCCAGAATAGGTAGCGGCTCCACTCCTCTTGGCGCTGGTGGCAGCAGGAGCGCAGGAAGCGAATCACCTCCTGGTTCAGGCGTTCAGCTTGCCCGTTGGATTGCGGGTGGTATCCAGAAGTAAGGCTGACATTGACCTGAAGGGTCCTGAAGAAGGCCTGTGGTTAAAGCGGGCCACCAATACCTGTTTTGAAGGAGCTGGATAGTAGCCGTGATTCCCGGGTGCTCTGAACTTGGGTGTGCGTGCACCAGCTCAGGGACAAAGACACGATCTGGTGGGCAGCCTGGGGGAATGTCAGTACGGGAGTTGACCTGTTCAATCTCGGTGTCGATGTCCCATTGAATGGGGGCGACCACAAGGTTGGACGCCAACACTGTCGTGGGGTCTTGGGGTGTGCGCTCAAGGTCGTCTTGACCTGACAGGGCATCGGCCTTCGAATTCTTGGAACCTGGGCGGTACGTGACAGTGAACTGGAATCGAGTGAAGAAAAGTGCCCGGCGAGCCTGCCTGGGGTTTAACCTCTTTGCGGTACGCAAATACTCCAGGTTCTTGTGGTCAGTGAATACAACAAAGGGATGGAGGGCGCCCTCGAGCCAGTGCCGCCACTCCTCGAAAGCGGCCTTCATGGCAAGGAGTTCCCGGTCACCCACATCATAGTTTCTCTCGGCGGTACTCAGCTTGCGGGAGTAGTAGGCGCAGGGGTACAGCTTGGGGGGCGAACCCTGACGTTGGGAGAGGATGGCCCCTAGGGCGGTGTTAGATGCGTCCACCTCAACAACAAACGGCACCCCGGGGTCCGGATGATGTAGGATCGGGGCAGTGGTAAAGCGCTGCTTGAGTGAGTCAAAGGCCTGGGTGGCACGGTCATTCCACGGGAGACGTTGAGTACCCTTCTTGATCAGGGAGGTGAGAGGGTTAGCCACAGCGCTGAAGTTCCGGATGAACCGGCGATAAAAATTAGCGAACCCCAGGAAGCGCTGGAGTTCCTTTAACGTCCTGGGTCGGGGCCAGTCCCGAACCGCCTTAACCTTACTCTCATCCATAGCAACCCCATCAGGGATGATGATATACCCCAAGAACGAAATGGAGGTTTGGTGGAACTCACACTTCTCCAGCTTGGCGTATAGGTGGTGTTGGATGAGTCTTTGGAGCACGGCCCGAACGTGCAGAACATGGTCCGAGAAGGTGTCAGAGTACACCAGGATATCGTCGATGTAGACTATTACCGTATGATGGAGCATATCTCTGAAAACGTCATTGATGAAGGACTGGAACACGGAGGGGCTGTTCGCCAGGCCGAACGGCATAACCAGATATTCGTAATGCCCTGTGTTGGTTGAGAAAGCCGTCTTCCACTCGTCCCCCTCTCTGATACGAATAAGGTTGTAGGCGCAGCGCAGGTCGAGCTTGGTGAAGTATTTTGCAGTGCGTAGGAGTTCCAGAGCAGCAGGTACCAGAGGAAGCGGGAAGCGAAACTTTACGGTGATGTTATTCAGGGCCCGGTAATCGATACAGGGTCGAAGACCCCCGTCCTTCTTCGGGACAAAGAAGAAGCCGGCGGATGCGGGTGACGTGGAGGGGCGGATGAAGCCCTTAGCAAGCTCCTCCTCGATGTACTTCTTCATTGCCTCAGACTCGGGCTGGGAGAGAGGGAAGATACGGCCCCTAGGTGGTTCAGAACCGGGTAGCAAGTCGATGGCACAGTCGCCGTCGCGATGAGGAGGGAGTTGAGAGGCACCCGATTTGCTGAAGGCCTCTGCCAGGTCCTGGTATTCCAAGGGGAGACTGCTCGGTTTAGCTCCAGCCGCGGGCACGGTGATGGCCCGGATCGAGGACGGAGTGACCGGAGTAAGGCACTTAGAGTGACAGGACGCATCCCAGTGTGTGATCTGGCTTGTTCTCCAGTGAATTTGTGGGTTATGTTTGCGGAGCCAGAGCAGGCCGAGGATGACTGGGGTGCGTGGACCGTGGAAGACATAGAATTGAATATATTCAGTATGAAGGGCTCCTGTCTGGAGCTGGAGTTCCTGGGTGTGGTGAGTGATGCGACCGGTGCCTAACGGCCTTCCGTCTATGGCCTCGACTGTAAGGGGAGAAGAACACTGAATGAGAGGAATGCGGTGCGCACGAGCAAAGTCAGTTGAAATAAAGTTGCCAGCGGCCCCGGAGTCCACCAGAGCTTTGGCGTGAATTTGCTTCCCGTTAGTCGTCATAACGACGGGCACGAACACAGACATAGTGTGGTTTGAAGGATCTAATCCTGAACTCACCGGACGTGGAACGGTCAGGCGTGGTCTAGTGGGACAGGTGTTGCGCAGGTGGCCAGCCTCGCCGCAGTACAGGCACAGCTGAAGCCGGAACCGGCGTTCTCTCTCTTCAGTGGGCAGATGATAGGCGTTCACCTGCATAGGCTCTGGATCATCTAGGCGAGCGGGCGTCGTAACCCGAAACACTGGGGCAGCTCGAGTGGCGGGAATGGCGTGATGACCAGCGCGGCGAGCTCTCATGAGGTTATCAATCTGGATGGCCAGGTTGACAAACTGATTGAAATCTCTGCCCTCGTCACGGCAGGCTAACTCAGTTTTGAGATCGAGATTCAAACCCTTGCGGAAGATAGTCTTGAGCGTATCGTCGTTCCAGGTTGTCTGAGCTGCCAGGGTGCGTAGCGAAAGGGCATACTCGGCTGCAGTAGATCTCCCCTGCGTAAGCTCTAGCAGACGCTCACTGGCGCTCTTTCCCTCCTTGGAGTGCTCAAAGACCTCTCTGAAGCGTTGGAGAAACACAGCGAACGAAGGGAAAGTTGAACCATCAGGTCTCCACACCGCTGTTATTCACTCCAAAGCTTTACCCGTCAACAGAGAGCAGACAAACGCGATCTTCCCCGTGTCGGACGTGAAAAGGGCCGGCTGTTGATCTATATACAACGAGCATTGAAGAATAAAGCCTCTAAACTTGTCTGGATCCCCGGCGAACTTCTCCGGGTGCGCGAGACGCGCAGTAGAAGTGGGCGGGGCTGGTAACGGGTTGACATTGGCAGCGGCGGCTAGTGGAGAGGACGGTTCCGTGGTCGAGGTCTGGAGATCGCGCACCACCTTGACTAGCTCATCCATCAACGTGGTAAGGTGACTCAGCTGGTGATGGTGGGCTGCGATCTGATCCGCTTGGGCAGAATAGGCGGCCGACCAGTTGGACATCGCTGCTGGATCTGGTTGCGGCGAAGTTTTCTGTTGCGAATCACCAGTCGGAGATCGATCCATGTGCAGCGTAAGTTTATTAATAGCACAGTCAACAACACACTGAGACAATTTAAGGGCTTTAACGAAGTCAGATACCAGGCAGAGAGTCGGGGCAGGCAGATAGCAGACAGAGTCGAAGTTCCAGGCAAAAGGTCAGGACAGGCGGATTACAGGCAGAGTCGGAGTTCCAGGCAAAGGATTGGGGCAGGCAGAAAACAGGCTTGGTCAGGGGCAAACAGGTTGGTCAACAGACGGGCTTTCCGGGGTATATAATGCTCGGTAGTGCTCACAAGTGAAAACAAAACTTCGCACTGAAGGCAGTTCGAAGTGCGGTTAAATAGTGTGGGTGATTGACAACAGCCGGGCGAGGTAACGAGAGTAATCTGGGCTGCAGCTGAGAGTGATCGGGGAAAACCTGGGAAATGTAGTGCGAGGTGAAGATCAGTACTCAGGCGAAAGCGATCTCGGGTGGCCGGCGAGAGAGGCTGTAGAACCTGAGACCGTAACAATAACAATGACTTTAATAAAGCATTACTGAACAATGTTGGGTGATTATTCTGTACATCTCTAGTGCGTGTATGCCGTTTAACAGGGCATTAAAGCTTAATAAAGATTAGAATGTCCCCTTATTATGTCGAAATAAGTTATTATGTTGAAATAACGAGATATTATGTCGGAATAACGACTTCTGTCGAAATAATGAGATATTATAGTCGAAATAACGACTAAATATCTCGAAATAGCAATGTTTTCTTTTTTTTTTTTTTCACCATGCGGTTCAGGGCAGCCTGAATACAGACTGTATAGAATACAGCCTGAATATAATTGCTGACAGAAATTATTTTTGGGGGTGCTATCGGGGTTCTTTTGGTCTTTTCTTGGGGATGCTGAATTTTTTGTATGTCCATCTAAGCACATCCATCCATGATAAAAGTGCTCTACACTGCTCTGTGGGTTAATAAAGGCCTTCTGAAGTAAAGCGATGCAATAGTGTAAGAAAAATATCCACTAAATTATCGACTAAAATAACGTACGCAAGTCGACTTGCGCCAAAAGAGTAACACTTAACATGTATGGCGGCGTATAAGCTTTGGCAGCTCTCATGGTTCTAACAAACAGGGCTGGGCAACTGATAGTCATTATGTTGTGTGTCAAGTTCAAGGGTTAGTCTTTCGCTATAAATCGATGCGTACGGCCGTCTGCCAGAAGCTAGATATTTTAGTTGATAAAGTTTTAAATATGGATATTTTTCTTACACTAACAAATCGCTTCACTTCAGAAGACCTTTATTAACCCCCAGAGCTGTGTGGTTGGGGTGTTGGGGGGTGGGCTTCGGAGGCCTAGGGTCCAACACAATGCTGGGTCGGGGGCCCTGGTGCAGAGGAATCGGGTAGCGCTTAGCTGGTCTTGAGTGGCGCAGCGGTTCTCGGGCAGAGCGAAGGCTGGCAAAGACTCGTAGCCCTTCTCCGTCACGCCGTCCACAGAGGAGAGCGTTGCGGACATAGATGAGCTTGTGCGTGCAGAATATGGCGCACGCCATGTCTTGGTAAGTACCTGGTGAACTTCAGGGAAGAATGGCGACACGAGAGAGCGGCTTCCAGATGAGTGAAGGCGCGGTCCGCTGTGTGAAGGCTCGTTCTAGCAGAGAAGGCTTGTTTCCACTGCAATAGCTTCAATGTTTCCGGAGGACACAGAGACAAAAAGTTGTCGCTGAATTAGAGAAAATCTGCTATTATGGCGAATTCAGGCTCTCTTTATAGGCTTAGCCATGCCCAATTCGGCGCCTTCACCATTGGATATGCAGTTTCTGCAGAACAGCCAATGAGTGACCGTTTTCGAAAGGTAACCCTACTAGGTTGTGCTGTTATAGGTAGAATATTTTGAGGCAGGACTCTAAAACAACACAAATATATAGTGAGTGAGTAGATCATGCTGAGAAGTAGGTTGAATTTTCTGAACAATGGCCTAATTATCCCCTGGTGAAGAGTGAGAAAATATGGTTCAAAATGTTGCTTTATTGCATCTCATAATATAGGCAATAGTTCCTGTATCTGTACTTACTGCTTTTATGACTTCCTGAGGAACAATATACTATATAGTTTCTGTTCCCATAAAAAGATGAGGACCTTTTGTTTGTGATAAAAAGTTTGGCACAACAGAATGTTTCACTGGTTTTTCAAGGCAATGAGTTTATAGCTCTGATGTGCAGCTGTGTGAATGAAGAAATATAACGAAGGAAGGTATTTTTGGTTTAGTGCACTATAAATAACATAGTTCATTGATAGATTAGGAATATTCCAAAAGGCTCAAATAAATGTAGTATTTATTAAATAAAACAAACACTAGTAAATCCAAAGGTTATAATCAAACAACACAGCCTGAAACAATCAAACAACCCGAGAATTAACTGAATGCAAGGAGGAACTTAAGAATACAATGATAACGAACTGAATGACAAACAGGTGTATTGATAGCATAAGTGTACATGGCAATTGAAGACTGAGGGGAAAGAAGAACAAAGGAACAGATAACAATGGAGACTGAGGAGCGTTTTTTTTCACCATTTTCAACTAAAATCAGAAAACTTTTAACAGCGTTTTTGGGGCCTGAAACCGTTTTTGAAAAAACAGCACAGCGCTTCCGGGTTCTATGTCAGAACGCCAGCTCACCATTGTCCAGCTCCTGCATCAGCATCACACGCATGTGTCATGGTGCTCACATGACCAGTGTCAGCCAATAATGAGCCGGCATTCTGGCATAGAACCCCTAAGCGCTGTGCTGTGTTTACTATGCGAATAGCATAGGAGATCTGACACAGAAGAGAATAAATTGTTGAATAAAGTTGATATTTTTGTTAGTTTTTTGTGCACAAAAAGTATTCTCGTCGCTTCAAACCATTTCATTTGAACCACTGTAGTCACATGTATTTTTTTAATGATGTCTTTAATACCTTTCTGGGCCTTGAAAGTTGCAATGATGTTGCAGTCTATGGCTGGTTCAGAAAGCTGTCGGAATTCATCAAAAATATAAATTTGTGTTCCAAAGATGAACGAAGGTCTTACGGGTTTGGAATGACATGAGGGTGAGTAATTAATGACAGAACTAACCCTTTAAACACTCAAAATTCACCCAGTGAAAACAATTATGAAATCGAACATTGCTCACCCTGCAAAAGGGGATTTAAAACTTGATTGTGGGCTTAATTTTTGTGATATCAACTTTAAATTTAAAACACAACTTGGTACGAAACATGGCTTTTTTTCTAGCAATTTTAGTGTACAAATTATTTTGTCAAATATACATTTTGTATAAAAGGAAAAAAATGTTAGTTCAGTAAAAAAAAATGTTGTTCATAAGGTTTTCAACGCTTTTTATTTAAAGTGTTTTATTCATTTAAAAGGTGTTTCTCAATTTATTAAAAGTGCATTTTCTTCTAAAACAGTGGAAGGTTGAGTTAATGAATCTAGACGGACTGCTGACAGATTCACTGTCACTAATCCGGCTGATCCTCCTTATATTTTATTTCTCTCATCAGGGTCACTGTGAGACCAAAAAATCCATCCTGCAATCACACAGCATGATGGGAACAGTGCCAAAGTTCTTGACACTCCCCTACAGCCAATAACCTACAACTCGCCTCCCATTTGCTGCTGTTCATCGGCTAAGTATATGAGTCTGAACCGGAGTACAGCAATACATATGTCTCTGCAGAGCACAAGGCGAAGGAACTTACAATTAAAATCAAAAGCCAATAATCAGAAAAATGGATCCCAGAAATCAGCCCCAATATGCCTGGAATTCATCTGAGAAATCAGGAATGCTGCAGCCTACACCACCACCACCAGCAAACCAGGACATTCCTGCTGGATACCCTCCATCCTTTCCAAGCCAGCCAGTGCCCCAGGACCCCTCTGCCCAACGGCCATATCCAGGGCAATCTGTGGTTGCTGTGCAGCCTACAGTTTTTGTGACCGCCGATCCACTGGCCAATCCAGAGCCAGATTACCTGTGTTATTCCATCTTTACCCTGCTGTGATGTAACTTACCTCTGGGCATTGCTGCACTGGTTTTCTCCTGCTCCGTAAGTATTAGTCCATGTTATTTCCTTTATTAAGTATTTAAATAAATAGTTCATAATTAGTCTTTAAATAAGCAAGATTACATCACATTAAAAAATCCACAAAAATTAGATTAATGTGATAGAAAAGTCAAAATATTTAGGCATGTCTTTACCATGTTTACATTTTAGTAGGAGTGTAACGGTATACACAAAAATAACTGCATTTTGTTATTGAAATTTCGTGAAAGAATGGACAGAATTTGAGAGATGAGACTTTTTTTCTATACTAATAATCTTAAAATTCACTTACTCTGCAAAAGCAAAAGAACGGGCTTAGATAAGGTAACATTGCTATCCCATAGGCTATAGTACTGCAAGTCAAATTAATTTGCTTTACATTAAACATGCGTATATTATGTCAATATGTGAAAAACTATACCTACAAGCCAATCTTTTTCAACACAGATGTAGTTCGCTAACAACTGCGATTTTGGATGAATGCATTAGCTAAGCTTAAATATTTAATTCAAGAAACTACTAAAGACAGATTTTTTTTGTCAACAATTGACCCATTAATACTAACACTTACTATTCTATTCTATTTGGATAAAAGCGTCTGCTAAATGATTAACTTTATCAATGTGCATAATAAAAGTACATTAGCAAATGTAATCCAAAAACCTAATTACATTCAGGAGAGCTATGATATAAATCAAGTGGAAACTTGTTAAATTAACTTTAAGTTTTTGAAGGGCTGACACACATGAACCATTCAATTGTTATATAATTAAATAGGCTTTTGTATCACCTACCTTAGTTTAATCTTTAGTTTTAGTTCACCCAAAAATTAAAATGATCCCATAATTTACTTACCTTCAAGCCATCCTAGGTGTAAATGACTTTCTTCTTTCAGCCAAACACAATATGAGTTATTAAAAACGTCTCAGGTTACGTATAATGTAACCCTGGTTCCCTGAGAGGGAACGAGGCGCTGCGTCGAGATGCGGTGGGAACGCCCCTGCGTGATTGCGTCGTGAAGCACGTGTATAATCAGTCCAATGGAGAGCTGAAACGTCATAGGCGGGTGACGTCATCAACCAGGAAACTATAAAGAACACCTGAAAACAGACCGCGCTAGCTTCTGAAAAGCTGAAGCAAGTTGATCACAGGCATGCATAGAGTATGGCAGGGCAACGCAGCGTCTCGTTCCCTCTCAGGGAATCAGGGTTACATACGTAACCTGAGAAGTTCCCTTTGAAGGGAACTCGAGCTGCGTTGAGACGCAGTGGGAACACTATACCCACGACGCCATAATAGCAAATGCCTGTTCTGTGTGAAGTCATTGCGCACACTAAGAAGTAAGCACCCTAGACCCCGGAGTGGAGCCATAGATCCAAGTCATAAAATCTAACAAATGTATCCGGTAAGGAACCAGCCTGCCGCATCACAGATGTCATGGAGGGAAACCCCCGATAATAAAGCCTTTGAGGCAGCCATACTCCTAGTATCTTGGTCAGACGCCTCACAGTGCCGTGAAGGAAACGTACTACAGGGTGTCTCCCCAAGGATACACCACTTAAAAGGACGTGGTAAGCAGCTAAGGCCACCATGTACACCTTTAGTATGGAGGGGGATAGACCTGTGGAGAAACGCTCCTGCAGGAACTCCAGCACTGCAACGACAGGGCAGATAACTGGGTCCAGCTGGTGCTCTCCGCACCAGGAAGTGAACAATATCAACTTCAAGGTGTAGAGTTTCCTCGTGGAAACTCCACCGGACTTGGGATCACCGAAGTCGGGTCCTCCAGGACCACCGGACTTGAGACCTCCATAGTCGGTGTAACAGACTTTGATGTGTTAATTCTTCTAATTCTTTTTGTATATATTTTTTTTGATATTCCTGTTTGTTTAAATTAGGTTTAGGAAATGTATTTACGTCTTATTAAGGAGGGACTTTTATTTTGATGGGTTTTGTGGTCTACGGGGCTAAGCGGGAAAAAAGGAAGTAAGAAAAGAGCATGCGGCTGATTGAAGGAAAGGAAAGGGAGAGCACGCAATTCGTAGGAGTTTTGCAGGCTATTAATGTTATAACTTTGATAAGCACCCCCTGAAAAGGCATAAGGTCTATATATATATTTGTTTACGGGTTGTTGTAATTAGTGTTTGTGTAATTTGCTGTATGTTAGTGATAATGTAACAGAGAGAGAGAGTTTTGATTGAGTCGTTAATGCGAACTTTTGTATTTCCTTTGTTCAGCTCTTACGGTGATTTATGAGGTGATATTTGCAGTAAAATCGGACTCAAACTTCATCAACATCAGTAAAGTTTTGTCCATCATTCAGGAGGGGTCTGCTACAGTTGGGTCATCCCGGACGACAGCGGGCTGCTCAGGGAAGGCCTTCATGTCTTGAGGAATGGTGGACACCTGCTTTCATTCTCCGTTTCTGATGGCGAAGTGGTGGTATCGAGCCCACCACCTCTGGGGGCGCCACCGTCTCTTGTAAGGGCATGGCGGCCATCTTGTCAGGAGAGACGGACGTCGCTGGTGCTGCCCATTGGCTCCGATGATGTAAGTAACTGGTAAAACCCCAAAAGTCCAGGATCTCCAGCCCCTTCATCTCCCATCGAGGCAAGGCAAAGGTTAATCAAGGAAACCATTAAAAAGATCCTTGAGTGTAGCATCGTTATAACCCAAGCCTGCCGAGAGCGTTAAAAATTCCTGAGACAGGCAGCCCACCGTCTGGCCCCGCTGACGTAGGGCCATTCAATTTCGGACTCATCCCCTCCTCTCCTTCTCAGTGTTTGAGGAAACAAAACCCTGTACTGCTGGAACCATTCATCTTGGTGGATTCCTTCTGTCACGATATGCACACAAGAAAAGGTATGGTCCAAGTGCAGTTTAATGGGGTAATCCTTACTCACAATCCAGCCAGGCAAAAGGTCAAAATCCATACAAAACAGTCCAAGAAACAACCAGGAGTGGAACAGAGAAGTGCAAAATGACATTAAACAAGGAATCCACAACAAACACAGAAACAGACAGGGTATAAATAGACAGGTACAGACAATATGACTGGGAACAGCTGTGTGCAATGATCAGTGATGAGTTCAGACAAAGGATTATGGGAAATGCAATTCATGATGAGGTGGTGACGGTATGGGGAAGAGACCTCTAGTGGACACCCAGGGAACACCAACCAGTCACTGTGACAGATACATGTTTATACAATTCTCAAGTGTATATATATATATAGAATATTTATAGGATTAACAGGGTTCATTTCTCCTCAGTTAGAAAGCCAGCACTCTCTGAACATTTCTTTGGAGGTCGTAAAAGCCTCATCAGTCCTGTACTAGGTTCTGCCAGTGTGTTCGCTTTATTTGGCATGTTAGTTTCGGGGTTAGTTTCATAGACCTTTGTTGGGAGAGTGAGTTTACTGGATTATTCATTAAATATAATGAATAATTAGTGTGTGTCTGATTGGTCCAGACGCCACACCACTCTTAAGTTTGTCAGCCTTAAGGAAGGTTGAACAAATGAGTTTTGGAAATTTTTGGTCTCATTGACAGCGACAATACTGTCTTCTCTAATGCAGCTCAGCCAGGTCTCGTCCCATTTTTGCATATTCCATGGGACGCAGATTATTTAAACATTGTGATCCGTAAAAAAAGTGTTGTATAGTCCAGACGAGCCGTACGATGTAGTTCTTGAAAAGGGGATTCTGCTAAATCATAAATCATCTCCCTTTGGAGTAGACTTCAAGCTTTGTAACATGGCAGATCATTTTTATCCTCTCACTACACACTAACTAAAATTGAAAAAGATGAAAAATCACAATTGACCTTCTTAAGCGAAGCGATGGATTTTTGTAAGAAAAATATCTATAAATTATAAACTGCAATTACGAGCTTGCAGTAATGGCCATCCGTGCCATCCGAGAGAGTTGGTCCAAACAAATAGAGCTGGGCAACATACTCAAGCTCCTCTGACATTTCTCTTTAAAAATTCTAATTTTACACTTCAAATTCGTGACCTGGTGTTTTGTTTTGCTCTATCCTCTGCACTTCCACGATGTGAGAGGTAGCAGTAATTATAGTTAATAAAGTTATAAACATGGATCTTACAAAAACGCATCGCTTCACTTTAGTAACGCTTTACTAACCTCCTGGAGCTGTATGGATTACTTTTACAATGGATGCGCTTTTTTGGGCTTCAAAAATGGTTCCGTGCACTCCCATTATAAAGGATATTTTTTAGTATGACTCTGATTGGGGTTTGGCTGAAAGGAGAAAGTCATATACATGGATGACTTGAGGATGAGTAAATTATTGGATAATTAAAATTTTTGGGTGAACTATGCCTTTAAGTGAAATCTCCTAAAAATTGTGCTTGTCCCAACCATTTGTTTAGGCTATACATGACAACTTAGGATGAAGCTTCATAAGCAAACCAATTTTCTTTGAGCACTAAGATCAGTTTAATTAAAGGTTTCTGGCAACCTTTAGGATTTGCAACAAGATGAACATCAAATTGTTAAATGAAATTAATAAAAAATGAAATGTTTAAAACGTATACATTTGATGACATCATGTTGGTGTGACTTGGTTTTAATAAATAAACATAATTGTGTTTGCTTGTTAAAGTAGACAGTGTTTCACCTTTGAGATGAAACTCTATATATGTTGAACTATAAGAAAACCCATCCACAAAGTGGAGTTTGCTCCCTTATTTGAGAATTCCCCCCTGTGTCATTGGCTCAAAGAAATTCAGAATAAGAACAGAAGTGATTAACATTATGTTTCACTATTTTTCACAGACTCGAGATGCCAACTACTCAGGACAGCAAGCATTAGCAGAGAAGAACTCCAAAACGGCACGCATTCTGAATCATGTCGGATTTGCTATTGGGCTTGTTGTCAATGTATTGGTGATTTACTTTACGGTTAATAAGAGTAACAACTAATAGAGCTGTCATATTTGGATGCAGATTACAAATATGTTTGGTTCTCTGCATTTGAAATGTTATTTGCTCAATGAATCAATGTAGGCTACTTGAAACATACGCCGATTATGGTATGTTTAAAACAATGTAAGCTTTGATTGGTCAATTAAATTTTAGCATGAAAAACTGTACTTTTTATACATTTGTCTGTCTGTTATGTTTTTCTTTATTACTGTGCATATTTTTTAAGAAAGTGTTATTTAGAGGTAAGAGTTGGATTAGCGGCTCAAAATATGTTTTTAATTCTATAATGTTACTAAAATTGTAATTGTTCTTACACATTCTGTCCATTACATTTCATACTCTTTTTATATGCTCTTTTTATATCCTGGTTATGTTTGGGTTTGGGGGTGGGGTTAAGGGGTCTAAAATGTATTTATTTTGATTTATTTAGCTTTTTTTGTTGTTGCAGTAAATACCTAATGTTTACGTTAAAATGTTGTCAATACGTCCATATTGTACGTTTCAAATCTATCAAAACGTACAAAAATGTTTGTCTTGTACCTGTAAATGTTACGTATTAATACCTACGTATTAATGAGACCAGACTGAGGCCTTTCATCTGAGGAGGCAAGGCAGTGCTTCCTCAAAAGAATTGAATGAGAAAGAATCAGTGCAAAAATAAAACAATGGAAAAAATATGACATTAAAAAGTGTGTAAATCACTCATTTTCTAAAGTGACACTGTTTGACAGCGACCCCAGTGGTTAAAGTTACAGCGGGTTGCGGCTTCTCTCTTGCCTCTCTGAGCCTAATGAGTTTGAAAGTGTGGGATCGGTGGGGGGTAATTGAGAAAGAATGGGGAAAAGTCACAGGAGAGGACGCTGTTCATCAGATTGCACTACCCACATATAGTGCATGTGTTTAATGTGTCTTCAAGATGACAGATCTTTTTAGAAACCCCCATTGAATTTAACAATGTGAGGATAAAACAATAAATGATAATATGACTTCAGTTGTTAAATTTTAGCAGAAGAGTTTGTCTATAACTCTGTTAACAAATATGTGCAATACAAGTTTCAGCCACAACTGTGCAGGAAGTGATTTGTCTGACAGTTAACACACCTGCAACTTAAGTGAATTTCGTCAGACAAGCAAACAACCAAAAATAGCATAAAGACTGTTAGTTCCCAATGATCAACCAACTTCAACATTAGTAAAAATGTTAGTCAAATACCCAAATCGGGATTTGATGAGCAGGAACCTGACAGGAGGAACCAGAAACCATATAAGGAAAGATTTAAAAAAGACGTCATTAAATCATTAAATAATCTCCATATGTCTCCTGGTATTTCATTTTCCTGAACTCATGAAGTAAAACTGGAAAAGTTACAGTCAACAGTTGATCTGACTGAGCCAAAATTATTGTCACTCCTCCCCTCACGGTACAACACAACCCAGCTACCAGTAACCAGAAGAGGAACTTGACACACTTGACAGATCGATTCACCTGACTACACCAGAGACAGACGTACAGATCTTTCTTGCCACAGGAAAAAAACACAATCCTAGACAAACATGGATCCCAAAAAGTCTCCAATGGAAGTAGGGCAGCCTTTATATCCACTTCAGCAGGACCCTCCAGAATACTCCATTGGATTCCCTCCCTCTGAGAGTTATCCCAGCACTTCAGGTCAACCTATGCAGAATTATGGAGCTCCGGCAGCATCTGGCCAGTACACACAAGCGCCATATCATCCGGTGCAGACTGTGGTCACTATGCAGCCTCCAGTTAATGTGTCCTTCACTCCACTGACCAATCCAGAGTCCGATTACATGTGCTATTCCATCTTTACCCTGCTGTGCTGCTGCTTACCTCTGGGATCTGCTGCTCTTGTTTACTCCATCACTGTAAGTATTGGTTCCTGTCTCACCTCGCTTAGCACATTTACAAATGATAGGCCTACTCTTCAAAAAAAAAAAAACACTTGTTAAAAAAATATAAGGACATATATTGTTTAATTTAAGTGTTTGTAGAACTTAAAGAGCAACAGAAACAGACAAGACAGACAAAATAATGAGGCCATTGTTGTAGAATATTTACCAAGGTTCATATTTCAGTGTTAACATACTTCAAAAAGTCTTTATTGTTTACATCCTGATCATTTAACGTCATGGATCAAGGTTGAATTCAAATCTCATTCCGAGTTTGTTAAAAAGTTTTTTTTTTTTTAAAAAAGTGTCTCTTAAGTAAAAAAAAAAAAAGACGTCCTAGGACTGGAGACTCCGTTACGAAAACTGGAGTTACTACTGGAAGCCACCAGGGGGCGCAATACCACTGTAAAAACACTGTCCTTCAGATCATGAGACGTTAAACTGAGGTATTAGCTATGTGTGGATGTTAAAGTAAAAACAAAAAAAAATCAATTTAATGTTTTATATTTCATAGTGAAACTGGATATTCAGTGAAAATAAGTAAGGGACAGTGACAGTATGGGAATGTTTTGATGCCCTGTCATCACAAAGGGTTTTGTTTGTAGCCTATCAGCTGAGCCGAAATAAATGTGTATGTGTTTTTGTAAATCCCCCACTTAAGGCAAGGCAGTGAAGTCACCACATGTGAATATTGGTAAAAATGGCACCAATTGATTAATCACAGTAAGACAATTGTTTTCAGAAAGATTCAAATGAGGCTTTAAATATCAGTTTGCGTTAGAACAGAACATTAAATAAAGCTATTTTTCCCCCATGAATCATAATGCCTTAAAAGGAGATTCAATTTAAATGTATTATCTGCTATTGTTCACTCGATAGTATTTAGGGCCCAAAAAAGTTACATTTTTAACTTTAGCATGTTCCAATAGGTGTCACATCAAACGATTCACATCAAACTTTCTCAACATGATTCCAATATATTGAAGATGCTAAATTGCAAATGGGTATTGGACATCTTAATTAAAGGATTAAAGGGATTAAAGGAATGTCAAAAAGGGAAATTGGAAGTTTCTTATATCTTCTAAATAATAAATTATATACCATTTATTCCGATATAAAATTATACAAATAAAAAGTAAAAAAACAAAACATATTTAATATATATTTTCTTTTATAATTAATGTATTATGTGCAAGTTAAAAATATGCAGATTTCATTCTTTTCAGTTGAAATAAATAAATAAAATAAAATGTAATATGCACAGTATAACCACTTGATGGCAGCCCATGCCTATTTTTAAACAGGGTTAAGAAAAATGCTGAGAAAAGTGTTAACTGGTAATCAGTCTTATCCTTTGATTTCACTCTACCTCTGTGTGTGTCAGTCTACTTTATACTGTTGATTGTTTAGAGTCATTTCTGTGTGCTTTTGCCTGCATTAATGGATAAGCAATCTCTTAAGTCTTGTCTTTTTCTGTCAATTTGATCAACAAAATAAAGGCATAGATCCAGTTCATTTGTACTACACTGACAACATAGTTTTATATAATCAGTTTAATAATTAGATTAATATAAATACTTCTGGACTTACAAAATGTTGAGCTGCAGATGATAATTAATTTCAAATTTACCTATGTAGCTCAAAATTATGATATGAAATTCATCTAAATTTAAATGATCTCATGGATGTGGCTATTGTGGTTCATGGTCATAGTTGCACCAGCTCGCTGCAGCAAATGTGGGTTATTCAAATGATTTTCACATAGTTCTTTTAAATTTACCCGCACATTGCCCACCATGCACAGTTGTTCTAAAGCCACCGGGGTGGCGGTGGCACTGTGGCTTGGGCCTGTCATCGCTGCTTGCAGCTATATTTATTATCTTGGTTTTAGTTATTTTATTATCTTGGCTAGTTAGTCTATTTATAGAAACTTTTAAAAACAGATTTGAAGAAAGCAAAATCTAGTGGAAATGCTATAATGCACACCAATCACTGATGTTTAAAAACTCAGTGATATGTTTTGTGATTTTTTTTGTTTTTACAGCCAGTTTAAATCAAATATCCAATAATATATTTGGCTTCTCATTTTATTCTTAGTTGTTCACTGTTAGAGTTGCTTTTGTGTTTATATTCTGACCTGTGAAGACCTTTGATTTGATTTGTCATTTAAGAAAGGTTCTATACCAAGATTTGTAATATTATTATAATTTACTTTTACAGACTCGGGATGCAAACATGTTTGGACACCAACCAATAGCAAGCAGAAACTCCAGAATGGCTCGCATCCTTAACCATGTCAGTGTTGCTATAGGCCTCCTCTTCTGGTTGATCACTGTCATCTATATCATTGGTGCTGTCAATTAGACCATAAGTGTAAGGAATATTATGGTAGGACAAAAGAAAATTATACAACCATGAACACATGAAGGTTATACAAACATGAACACATTATGTTTTGAATACACAGGCATTTGGTGGTCTGCTTTTAAATGTTAGTGTTTCTCAAGTTATTAGTATGAGAGCTGTAAGACTCTGCGAATAGGAGCTCAATCTATAGGGCCAGTGAGGAATGATTCGTATATTTCATGCAACTCATCTGCCATTATTATTTACATAATAATAAAAAAGAATAAAAAGTTTATTATTGTATTTTTAAAACAAGGAAAGATTTGTCTGAAAATGTATCATCAATTAAAACATTTGTTTTTCTTCTTATCTTTATGTTATATTATAAAACCTTGGTAATCAATAATAAATGTATTTAACATTGTATCTGAAAGTACAAGGATAATCAGTAAGTTTTCCACACTTACATTTTCTACTGTCTTTAGTTCAGTTTTATATTTTTCTGTTTTCTTATTACAATTATAAACTTTTAAATCCAAGGGTGGCAGTCTTGACAATAAAAGTGCATCCGTCTGTCTGTCTGACATATTAAATACTTTAATTTTAACCAAATATTTGTTCGCAAAAAGCAGAATGTACAAGTTAAGGTACCAAAATTTCAAACAATATCGGCCTACAGAGTCGACTCCTATTCACGATTTTTCGACTCCCACCTTAGGAGTCAATTGGTGGGGGTGGGGGGTTGCACAGGTGGGGGAAATACCCTAAATGAATGAATGGCTCACACATTGTGTCCCAATTCAAAGGCTGCATCCTTCGAAGGTCAGACTGAGCGTTGTTAAATGGGACGGTCTATATACGGAGGACTGTTCTTTTCGCCTAGCAACTGTAACAGCTGCTTGATGAGAGACAGTAACATTTGTACTAGACTTTTTTGAAAGTTACATTAAACTACAAAAACATGGTTCACAAACTGTATAAATATGTTTACCATAGTCCATTTCTGTATATAATAAAGAGTATAAACTATACGTAATCACATCTTAGTAAGATATGTCAACATTTGAACCACTTTAAAGTTTTTTTTTTCCATTATTTTTACATTTGTATCATTAGATATTTGAGTAAGTTAAAACCCAGTACTTGCATTCAAAAGTGTTATACTTAATAAAAAAAATCCTGTATTCACTGGCGCACTGGGATAGGCAAGGGCACAAAGGCTCCATCTGTTGTATCCTTCATTTCACGGGAAATGCCTGTTTGTTCAATCAAAATAGCAAAAAGAATGCAAGATTGCTACCGTTATTGCACACTAAATGTAGCCTATTCTTTTTTCCAGACACAAAGCCTAAAATTCCCTTTATTAAAACAACAGACTTAGCGTGTCTGGACAAATTAGTTAAGATTACATTAACTTGAAATGATAAGTATCACCTCGTTTCCTAGTTGTTGCCAATACCTACAACTGCTTGGAAAGGACAGTTCAAGATAATATCTAAATACAACCCCATTTCTAGAAAAGTTGGGACATTATGTAAAATGCAAGAATCTGTGATTTGTTAATTCTCTCTAGACTCCAGAGAGGTTAGACTAGACTCAGCAGGTGAATTGGTTATTAGGCAAGGGGATCGTGATTGGGTATAAGGAGCTTCTCAGTCTTTGCAAGCAGGGTCATGGCTCACCACTTAGTGCCAAATTTCATCAGAGAATTGCCAAACAATTCTGCTATAATGCAAGATTGCAAAGTATTTAGTTCTTTCAGCATTTGCAGTACATAATATTGTGAAAAGAAAAGATTAAATTTCAGGTATCTGCACGTCGGATTCTGACCAGCAGAGCATACGGGTATCTTTGAAACACTCATTTCAACATACTACGATTTGGGACGTACTAATTCTATTTTCGAATACTACTTAGGACGGATAGTATGCGAATTGGGGCGCAGCATATCTTTCCTTTTGTAACAAGTTCACATGTTCACCACACGAGGTCGCCGTGACGTTCGTTCTAATATACAGAATAACACAAATTGTGTTCTCTTTCAACCATAAAAGACCAAACGCGTTAATAAGAAAATATGGACCACCAATTTTTGTTTAGTTTGTATGTTTAATTTGATATTTTTCGGCTGTATGTGCACCCCGCCCACCGCCCCTCTCTCTGCGCAGTCTCTCTACAGCACGCGCCGACTCTCACGTATCTGCATCCGCTCGCCAGTGTCAAGGTCACGTGCTGCTGCGTGCGGAATTCCACACTTTCATCATCCTGACGATACATTCATGCACGCTCATTTCTGATTTTTCATAGAGACTAGGACCTTCACCATAATATCCAATAGGAGGCAATGAGATTTATGTTAAACAAATTAATCCTAAATGCATGCCATGTGAGCACTTTTTTTTTCATTTATTGGATGTATATTGGATGTATTGTCAAAATGCATGTTTTTACTTTTGCCAACTAGTCAAAGTATGTGATTTATTCCTGGTCACGACTGTAAGCAGTGAAACAGACTTTTCCATAGTATCTGTCTATCTATCTATCTATCTATCTATCTATCTATCTATCTATCTATCTATCTATCTATCTATCTATCTATCTATCTATCTATCTATCTATCTATCTATCCTTTGTATCTAAATATTCAAGTTCACTTTTATTTCTTATCTATCTATCCTTTGTATCTAAACATTCAAGTTCACATTTATTTCTTATTTCTATAGCACTTAAAAAAACCTTGATAGACCAAATGTAGGCTGTAGGCCAGTCATATCAAAAGATATTTAAATTATTTAACCAAACATAAACATTTACATTTAATTTAGCAATGCTTTGAAAGATATGAATCAACAAGTTATTACTCACGTTGTTATTATTATAATTGAGCATAAAGCTTAATGAAGCCTATATGATCTTTAATAGGCTAGGCTATTGCATCTATCATGACGCGTTGTCCCTCCTTTTACTGAACAGGAGAAAACGTATATTAAATGGCAAATGTCATCTTGTAACAGATAATACAATTCTGCATGGCGCATATGCATTTTTTTACCGTTTTATTTCGCATTTTGGAAGTCTATCAGATCTATACATCTCCGAATTGGTTGTTTCAGGCATGCTACATCCGCTCCATGTCCTGTATAGTATCGTTTTACCCAGTCTCCCATGTGCATTTCCATAACGTTCGTGATAGATAGCTCGTATACGTTTCTTTAAAATTATCATACGAACACGTTGTGACGTCAGGTTGCCATGTCGACCAGCCCCGGTGGCACGTGTCTGGTATAAAATGGTGCGGCATTACGCGGAAACTGAGCAGAAGCCGCAGCAGCATCACTAAAGGAGGTGAGTCCTTCCTCATAGGTCTACATCATTATTAGATCGACTTATTTAATTGTGAAATGTCTTACACTTGTTAAACATTTTCAAGATGACTTTTAGCTTTTCAGGATGTTGTTTACTGCGTTTGGGCTTGTACGAAAGCGGTTACATAATCCTTAAGTTTCTGCGTGATGCACGGATATAGGGAGGCCGGAGGCGTGGTTCATTCATCCATTTTATCCGAGATTATGCACATATACCAGAGTTTTATTACAAAATATAAAAGATACATTTAATTCATAACAAATTTTAGGATCTTTTGTTGCAAATAAATGTTGATGAATGAAACAGCGTGACGTGCCTTACGCCCGCGATGGTCTCATTGCGTCATATCGTTCCAGAATGTACCATCTGCTAAAGATGCTGCGAAATAGGGGGAGGAAATATAATTTAATGCGTTTTTTCTTCTCGAATCTCGACTGTGTCGTGCGAGTGCATTTTTGGAGATCTTATTTGAGTCAAGAGTTAGTTAAATTTTATTCAACATAATGAAATTGACAAATAATTAATGAAGATGTAAACGCACTCCCCCTTTTTTTAACATAAAAGTAACTGTTTGCGCTCTAATGCATATAAAAGCAGATAAACAGAAATGATGTCCGACCCAAAGGACATCACTCGCATCATGAAGGTTACATGAGCCGTCAAGGTCAAATATGATAATGAATCGCTTTGCGATTAATCAACATGTGTTTCTCATAATAGATGCGTTGTGAATCCTTTATTCGAGAATATAAATATGCCAGGTTTTCTACCTGTATTTTAATGTAAAAGTGGACAGGACACAGTTGACACGGTGAGAATCATGGGAGATTTTCTCCCTCATGTACGTGACTGGAGTCGTGTTTCAATGCTGCAGTGGCGAACATGACTCAGATCTGAAAACCTATCATGAGCAATAAATACTGAACTTCACTATTAGCTTTTATAGTCATTTCCTGCACATACTCTGACGAATAAAACACATTAAACCAGTCTACGGTGGTTAGCTAGTTTAAGCTGGTTTAAGATGATTTCCCAGCTGTTAAACCAACCAATAGACCCATCTGACTAGGTTTAGGCTGGTTTAAGATGTTTCAGTAAGTGACACATTTTATTTACTATTATGCTGTGATAATTTATCATAAATTATGTTACTCATTATGCGAGAAAGTGACAGCGTAGTCTCCATCCCTCCTATTGACCTAGTGCAGTCTGACTCTGCAGTTGCCATTGGCAACAAGAAGGGCCTTCAGCTGGCAATTTAAGTGTCACTTATAATTATAGTGGATGTTGCCTTCACACCGAATGCGGATTTAATTATTTGCGTGAGTAGATTACGAAGTCAATGCAAAGACGCGAATACACGCATCGCGAATTGGGCGACGCGTATGCCGCGAACGTCTTCCGCGCAGGTTGAAAAATTTGAACTCGAGCGGAAGATTCGCATGACGCTTTGTTGCGCCAGCCAATCAACGAAGAGCTAATTGATACGTCCGGTCTATCACTGTTAGAAAATGAAAATGGAGGAGATGCTAATTGTTCAGTTTCTGGAGAAGACGGTGAAATTCACCGAGTTGAGTGCGCCTCTGAATGGTGCTGTGAACCCAGACACGTCGGCGTTTGGCTTTCCTCCGTATTTGGGACTTCCACAGAAAGTACAGAGCAGCAATATCTTTTATTTCAGACATGACGGAAACGTATGCCAGAAAGAAATTGTGTTGTTGTTGTTTTTTATTCGCGAGCGACGCGGACGCGCGAATCGGTTCAAAATGTTCAAGCGTCTAACTAGACGCGATAGACGCGTATTTTACGCTCTATTCGCGTTAGGTGTGAACACACCATTATACCAGGCAAATTTGAAGTCTATATAAATTTAATTGGGCATATTATGGTCCATTGCGCTGATTTATTCATCATGACATCACAAGTGGCATTGACGTTCACTGGTTTGACACTTGTGTCTGCCTCATCTAAATTGTCCAGATGGCACACAGCTCAGACTAATGTACAATGAGCAATGATTTAACTATAACATCTTGATTTGTGCATTGTCATACAATGAATAGTCTAAAATAGTTTTAGAAAATGGCATTCTGCATGTTTAATTACAGGAATGCGCTACAGCACAGTCATGCAGACTGTGCATTGGTTGTTTTTTTCCTCCAGGGTTTTACAGGCTTTAATTAGTAGCACCCTTGGAGTTTACAGTATAAATACCACTCCCTTCTCAAACATGTCCTAAAAACAGAGAAAAGAAGGGGAACAGTGGGTTGCAGTCTGGGGTAATTTAATTTTCTTATATCATACCAATTGCTACTAAAGCCAAATGTGACCATTGGCACACAAATAATGGCCCTAATATTAGACATTCATGTACTAGAGTAGTTAAAGTACTTATCTGTTCTCTGAAAACATGTTTTCCTCTGCTGCTATTGTCTGGCTGGAATGACACATCACTTCCTCAGGATGCCTTATAGGCACACCACCAGCAATACAATACTACTCTACTCAATATCTTAATATTGGTCATTTTAATAATAAAAACAAGGGTCCAAAACCCTTTTCTTTTGTCATTAGTTGCTTGCTAATTTTTCCGAAGTGACATTTCGAAGTTCCTGTTTCATTATGTGCCACAGAGCATTAGAATTTCCCACTTAAAGGATTATATTTGTCCCAGGAAAACTGTCCTGGTTACACTTGTCCCCATGTCCTTGTTCTGTCACTCAGGGTGTTTTTGGTCAGAGAAAATGGCCACATGCTGGGTCAGAGTAAATGCTGTCCTCTTGTTTCTAAGAGAGAAGGTGTGGCAGTGTGGTTAGTCAAGACATGCTTAGACTAAAACAACATAATAAAAGACACTTATAAATAAACGATACATTTAATATTGTAATTTAATCACAGTTATGACTATAATCAATTATTCAGTCAAATAACTTTGTGTTTTTTTGGCCTTTTATAGTAGGTAAGAGCATTATACTTTATTATAAAGTACTAAAGGGTACTTTAGTTCTACACCATGAATTCAGCAATTAAACACATTTTTAAACAAAAAGTTGTAACTGACTTACGGCTTCTACAAAAGCTCATGCATTTGCTTAAAGTCGTAATGTTACAGAAGTAGGGACAGATATTTTCCTCCATATTGTGACAGTGAAACAAATTATCAAAAGAGGAAAAAAAAGGAGGGTGGGTTTGCAGTCGATTGCAAGAAAAAGGTGGGCTTTAAACGGATTAAATGATTGTAAAAGTCCGGCATACATTACCAGAGTTTGTTTCACCGAATGATCGAGTTACATTTAAAAAAAAACAAAAAAAAAAACATGATAAATCATTCCCAATAACGGTGCATTCACACTGGGACGTCGACGTCGATGCTTGATGGAGGGCGTGTCTGAAGCTTGGTGCTGACGTGACAACAGCTAATCACATTACTTTTCGGGTGTTGCATGAACGCAATTGGCTAGCGTCTGCACTAAGGTATTTGCATAGGCGTTTTAATTGGCTAATGCCTGCGTTTGCGATTCTGCCGAAAGCAACGCCAGTGATGCGACGCAACGGAACCCACAATTCAGTTCGACAACACGAGACGTCGCCCATTCAAAGTAAATAAGAAACGTTAACGCTAGAGCAACGCAATAGATCAATAACATCCATTTATAAAAGAGAAAGGGTGAATTTACATTTCATGCCAACTTATATCTCAAGCTTATAGAAGGTTTGTCTAATAGATTTATACATTTTTCTATGCTGAAAATGAATGGGATATTTACTTGACTGTTGCGTTCTTTATCCAAACATATTATGGAGCCAGAATTAATAATAATTAGAAAATTCGCATTTAATGTTTAGAATCATGTTACACATGATATGCACGTGACAGGCGTTGGTAAGACTGAGAGACTCAAAACAGAACAGTGGGGGAATTGAATGTAGGGTCAGTTCAGAGGTGGGTGTGTCATTTGATCCAGGTCTAATTGGAGACAGGAGGCTGTTGGCAGGAAACAAGTTCTCATCATTGACTCTGTTCCTCTGTTCTTTTTGTCATTCAAGTTTTCTAAGAAGACAAAAGAGGGTTATACTCATCTATTGACAAAAATACATAGTGACACAATTTGCTGTGAATCAAATGAATCACACAACCAATGACCAAAATCAATCACTAAAATCAAAAATACAAAGCAAAGTCAGAGAAGAGGAAGGGAAACCAAAGAGGCCGACATGGACATTGCTTTCCTGCACTGAATGACCTTGTCAACGTCATGTGATCAGTCTCTGGAATTGAATCAGATCATTTGACTTTGATTATTTATTGATGATTTCTTTGCTTGACCTCCATGCATGGGTCTAAAAGATTAATTTCTTAATTAAGCAAAGGCCACTTTGTCAAATAGTATAAAGAATTTCTGCACCAGCAGCACTTGCATACTAAATGTACCATTTTTAACTTGAGGCTGAATCTGTTAGTCGATATGTCGTTTTTAGTGCAGTGCATCCTTGGAGTCCTTAACTGCATTGAATAGGGGACTTGGATTAGGATTACTTAGACCGGTCAGGTGCAGTACATGGTTCACACACACTGGGCAGATTAGGAGATTACAGGGATGTCTTCAGTTTCACACAGCCAGATGCAAGGACGCTCTGTCTTTATGCAAAGCTAATAGACTGATTGAGCTTCCTTCTTTCATCATCACTAACATCAGCACATTTCCTGAATATGTAACATTGCAATTGTTTTGTAGCTAGTACTTTTCCTATTTTTAATGCTGTAGATGGAATAGAGAGACCTAATCTAGATGTGACTATAATACAATGAAAAATCAAATAAATACTAAAATAATTTTAATAATAATTATATATATATATATATATATATATATATATATATATATATATATATATATATTCTATGCAAGCTTTTAAGACTGACATTTACATGGACATTGGCATCAAAATAAGTCACCCTATTCCTAGATAGATATCAGCCCTTGTCTCATTTCACAGTGCCCTTGAGGTTTGAGGTAATGACCTGATTTCATCCAGTCTGGCGATGTGGTGCATTAACTCACATTTGAGTTTAGGGTCAGTGCTCATCTTGTACAGCCAGCGTTACACAAACAAGGAAACATCAGTGTTTTACACTAACTGAACTGAGTTTGATCCATCTGATTGAGATGGTTTCAGGCAATTGGCCAGATGTTCACTTTAGGTTGATCGGTCAAGGTGTCACTTTGATTGGTTGCTGTATTCTGAGCCTGAGGGGGATTTTTCAGTTTTCATGGAAAATGCCATTGCCGTTGGGAAATGAATTGCTTCGTGCTCACTAGTGAATTACTTTCCCAGGCAGTTCTCCTCTATAGAAGTTGCTGCTGTAGTGTCCATCTCAAGCTCATAACCTCATAATCTCATGAACATTTGTCCCTTTGGATTTAGCAATGAAACTTTACATGCACGGAACAGCATTTATATTATTCTTCCACATTCATACTATGCAAAAACGTCAATTTTCCAACTTGTGCAATTTAGGATGGATTGATTTTATATCCATTGCAAACCGTAACAGAGTTCATGTGAACCATATCCCAGACACAGACTGTCTTTTCAAGCAGAGCGTGAAGGTCATTTGTGGCCATTTCAATGGTGCACAGAGACAGAAATCAGAAAGGTAGATGAGGTCAAATCAATGGTGTCTATGGAAAACCCGTTCATTTGTCTCATTAATGACAGTGTGCATGGTTGTGCACTACTTGTCTTGATGAAAGTATAAACATGTGGACTCAAAACAAACCATAGCTCACTAAAACCCAACAGATCAGACATTTTACATCAACTATCCACATCTATGGGCTTTTAGAGAGCTATATTTTGTCCTGAGTATATACAGTAGACATATATCTTAAAATGTCAAACAAAGTGTAATGCCAAGTTCATTTCTATGGAGTTATTTTGTAAACAGGCATATAGTGTTTAAAATACAGCAATAAAGTAAGTCATTAGGATGTTACTTAACGTCTAGCTCTAAAAACAGTGACGGCAGAAATCAACTTATTCTAAACATTTCTTAAGTACAGACCGTTACAGATTCAGATTTCCAGTTTGTGTGAAAAGGCACAACTAAATCAACAGAGAATCATTTATATTTTTATCTGCATTTAAATTTAACTTTTTCTTTTTCATTGTATTTTAAATGAGTGACATCATATGCAAATATATCCATTCCCTGTTGCGTTTAACTCCTCCTTATCCCTTTTTTCTTAAAAGGCATTCTCCATATATGGCATGATGTAAAAATATTTGACTCTGGTCCAATTGTCAGGCTCAGATTACATAAGACCATCCTCACATACTATGCCATGCTTTTCACTCTTATAATAGAGAAAACTGCAAAGGATCTCAGGCATGTGACAACTTGCTGCATTTTGAAACCCACAGTGAAGATTGTTTGGCAATGCATGTACATTCCCCCTTCCACCGCACTGCCAATATTTCAGCAGATTTCTGAACTTCCTGTGTGCATATGAGGAAGTTTCAGGACAAATTGTGTGCATGACTTGCCACCCCTTGTTCTGCATGGAAAAGGGAGAATAAAAGACGTGTCAACACAATGGACCTTCTGCTCCACCAGGCTAATAAAGTATGCAGGTCCAGTGAGCACGAGGTTTGGAAATTTCCCAGACAGAATGCTAATGGACCCGAAAACAATACAAACTAGACAACAGTTCATGCCTTCACCCACCATCCAGAACACCACACTGGCTCAGAGAAAGTTCAAGAATCTCACAAGCATGTTTAGACAGACCACTAAGCTGCTAGGATGGGCAGTACACTCCTAAAATGAAGATAAAATGTGCAAACAGTTTGTCACTGGGACAGTATCCTAAAAAGGACATCTTTGTACCTTTTTTACCCCTACTTCTTTTAAGGCACTAATAGGCATATTTATTTAGTCATATATAAGGTTCAAAGTTATACAATATATGATTAAAATCTTATATCAGGAAATCAAATAAAAAATCCAGGTATATCAATATCAGAGTAATGCTATAAATCATGAAATAGTTAAATTAGTTCAAGTTATTATTTTATTAAAATACTGTATTTACAAATTAAATGTACTCCATCTTATTTTATTATTTTCTCTTTATCTGTGGAAGTTGATGGGCACGAATCACAAGATGAGACTATTCAAAACAAATGACAATTCAGTACCAAAACAGCCTGACAGAGAAGTGCAAAGTTGATGCCGTTGTTCTAAAAGCCTCCTTTGTTTTTGTCTTCTCTTATTTCAGCTTCAAAACCACAATCCACACTCTTGCAATAATGTCTGAGCTTTGCGTTGGAATCAATGGGTAAGTTCACTGATCATATAAATGCAAAATTTTGATTGCATTATATTAAATATACTGCGTTATATTAAATATACTTGGAATTTTCTTAATACAATAAATTATTCATAAAAGTCATACTTTTGTGAATTTTTCAATTGTATGAAAAAACTACTTTCACAACTTTTACAAACCTCATTGGCACTTCACTTGGGACACTGCTTTAAGGCTGGAGACTGCAAGGAAGCTCACTAGGTTTTGGAACAGTTAATAATTCCATAAATAGAGATTGTAAAAATCCAGATAAACAGACAGAAAGAGAGAGAGAGCAAATGGCCTGATTCAGAGATTCAGATTACAATGACAGGATTACCCAGGATGAGCTTAAAGTCTCCATCCACTGAAGCACACACACTCGCATCTGCTGTATAGTCATGCAGGGAATGTGTTTTACCAGTCAGATTAAGACAAACAGACAAACATGAATTATTCCTCTTACCTTTCATATGTTGATTTAATAACATGATATTCCCTTGTTTCTTCTAATAAATCACACAGTCCTTCAGTGTAATGTTCCATCATGTTTCCCGCGGACAGACAGATGCAGACGAATCTGAAAATAACAGATACAAGACATATTGTGTGATTATGACACATCTTAAATAACTCTGCTCTGTTTGTGTAGATTTGGCCGCATTGGCCGTCTGGTCCTCAGGGCCTGCCTGCAGAAGGGAATTAAAGTCACCGCCATCAACGACCCCTTCATTGACCTGCAGTACATGGTGAGATTCGCTGAAGCACAAATGATCGGCATTGTGTTAAGCATCAGCCAAGTTAAACAAATGTATAGACCTGCATGTAGTGTTTTTTTAGAGTGAGATTTTAGATGCGTTCAAACATGCTTTTTTTAATCGGATTTTTTTAGCATCTATTCTTAAAGCTACCATGAAATTGGACTTATGTCAATTTTTTAAAGAATATACCTGGTCTTATTGTGCATATTTTATTGGTGCAGAAAAAACATGTAATGTATAAAACTATTAATATATTGATCAAATAATTTCTGTCTCTGAAATGATTTTCGGAAAATGTCACAAACCCCTCTAATTTTTCTACCCATTTTCATGATCGAGTTAATTCCCAGTTGACAAAATTAATTCCCAAAAGGATTTTTTCCTATTGTATATCCGGTTAAACATGGAAATGCTTCAGATTACAATGTACACCGTTCAAATGTTTGGGGTCAGGAAGATTATCTTTAAATAATATAATACTTTTATTCAGCAAGGATGTGTTGAATTGATCAAAAGTGACAGAGACATTTATAATGTTGCAAAAGATTTCTATTTCAAATAAAAACTTTGTTCATCAAAGAATCCTGAAAAATAGAAAATCATGGTTTCCATAAATATTAAGCTGCAACTGTTTTCAATATTGATAATAATTATTAGAAATATTTCTTGAGCAGCAAATCATCTCATAAGAATGATTTCTGAAGGATCATGTGACACTGAAGACTGGAGTAATGATGCTGAAAATACAGCTTTGATCACAGGAATAAATTGAGTGCATTAGCAAAAAAAATTTATTAATATATTAAGTGAATATACATTTTAGGTTATGCTTAGCTCCAAAATAAATTTGCTCTTTGTGAGTCCTTACTCTATTAAATGAATCATAATCCAGTAATCTTCAACAACTTCAAAAGTCAGGAAAATTCAGAATTCTTGCCCTACAGGTCTACATGTTCAAGTATGACTCCACTCACGGCCGTTACAAGGGAGAAGTGCACCATGAGGATGGAAAACTGATCGTTGATGGTCAGTCCATCTCTGTGTTCCAGTGGTAAGTTTTATTAGTCATAGTCGCCCTTCAGGAATGTAAGGATATAACTTCAACCTTGACACATAGACCGCAAATATGTTGTAGTTCAGAGTCATATTAGGAAGCTTAGGCAATGTACATCATACTGCACACATTATATACAGCATACTGGATACTATTAACAAATATTATTAACAGTATGGAGTAATGCACAGATTAAAAGTTTCAAACATTGCATGTTTAAATATATTGCTTAGTCTCTAATTATCATCTCAGAAAAAACATGGTTATTTTGCATTTTTAATCCAATTTTAAACAAAATTTGCAGCTAATATGGTATTCATCACACTGGAAGTAGTGCATTGTAGGATACAGTACTGTTTCGGCAACTCGCAACTCGTGCTTATTTTATGCATACAAACAAAATAGGATCCATAATGCAGAAATAGTACAAGGAGCATGATAGTATGCTATTTCAAGCATATTCTGTAGTGTTGTGCTAATTCTCTGTCTTATTTGCACTTAGCATGAAGCCTGCTGAGATCCCATGGGGTGATGCTGGTGCCCTTTATGTAGTTGAGTCTACCGGAGTCTTCCTCAGCATTGAGAAGGCCTCAGTAAGTCTGCCTATCTGCAAGATCTGGAATGATAATATATAGCATCAAATGTTTTATAATACTGATATGTTCTGAAATTCGTTCCCCATAGCTTCACATCCAGGGCGGCGCCAAACGCGTGGTTGTGTCCGCCCCATCACCTGATGCTCCCATGTTTGTGATGGGAGTCAACCAAGACAAGTATGACCCCTCCAGTATGACCATTGTCAGGTAAGCAAACTAAGTACTATGCATGTAAATTATTTATTTAATGCATGCATGTTTAAGTTAATGACCTCATTTTTGTTTTGGTGCAACATTAGCAAATAACAAAAGTAACAAGTGTCTTTTTCTTGTTGAAAACATCACAGCAATGCATCCTGCACCACTAACTGCTTGGCTCCCCTGGCTAAAGTTATTAATGACAACTTTGGTATTGAGGAGGCCCTCATGGTAAGTTGATGCCTGGCGTGACGTGAGTCCTTCTTTGAGTTGACATGAAACAGAAGTTGTGATAGTCTTTTCTTCCCTTTTGTGACTTCTAGAATTGAGTGAAACAGCATTTTGAATTTGATTTTGATTTGGTCCATCTGGCATGGATGGATCATTGGATGGTTGTGGTTTGCTATTGGTTGATCTCATGTGAGTGACAGGTTGTCCCGCTTTCAAGCCAGTAAACATCAGAAGAGATGTCGTTGCAAGAGGGAGGGGAATGTATTTTGAGGAAAGATTATGAGGGGATATGAATAAAATAAAAATATGCATGGACAAAACATCTATAATAAATACTGCAATATTCCATAAAAAACAAGAACTGTCCCCTTTGAGTTCATGGTGATTTTAAAATATATATAAAAAGGGCTGCATGAAAAATTGCCGTATTTTGCATCTATTATGACATTGATTTCTATTATGACACTTTGCTGCTGCTTAGAAATAAAGGCTAAAAAGCATGACATCAGTGCTTATGGGCAACATAATGTGTAAAAGTCACATTTTGACTTAAAGCCTTGTCTATTCACTTTAAATGTACCTTAAAACTTACCCAGTTGTGGTTTAATAATCGCTCGAGGACATATCAGGATTTTATTTTGCCTAATTGTTTAGCGTTAGTGTATTCACTCATTACTTCCATTCAGAAGGTTGGGATCAGTGTTTTTTTTTGGGGGGGGGGGGTTGCATTAAATTGATAAAAAGTGACAGTAAAGACACTTATAATGTTACAAAAGATTTAGATTTTTTTTAGCACAACTGCTTTCAACATTGATAATAATAGGAAATGTTTCTTGGCCAGCAAACCAGCATATTCGAATGATTTCTGAAGGACACTGAAGACTGCAGTAATGATGCTGAAAATTCAGCTTTGCCGTCATAGGAATAATTTACATTTTAAAAAAAATATTAGAATAGAAAAAATGTATTTTTAAATTGTAATAATATTTTACAATATTACAGTTTTTACTGTGTTTTTGATCAAATAAATCCAGCCTTGGTGAGCAAAAGAGACTTCTTTAAAAAAAAAAAAAAGTCGTACTGACCCCAAACCTTTGAACAGTAGTTTATGCATCTTTCTCATTGTTTCTTTTCTTTACCTCTTCACAGACCACAGTCCATGCCTACACCGCCACACAGAAGACTGTGGATGGGCCCTCTGCCAAGGCCTGGCGCGACGGACGTGGTGCCCACCAGAACATCATCCCTGCTTCTACTGGCGCTGCCAAGGCTGTGGGCAAAGTCATTCCTGAGCTTAACGGGTCAGTAGAACAAGAAAGATCAATTGATTGAGTTTGATATCGATTGGAGAAGTTTACCTTCTCTCTTTATTTTGTAGCAAACTGACCGGTATGGCGTTCCGTGTGCCAGTCGCCGATGTGTCCGTTGTTGACCTCACCTGCCGCCTCTCAAGACCTGCCAGCTATGCTGCCATCAAGGAGTCTGTCAAGAAGGCCGCTCATGGACCTATGAAGGGAATTCTGGGATACACAGAGGATTCAGTAAGTGTTAACAGAAAAAATATTTCAGAATACCACAACTCACATGCATATTTTCACATATTATGGACAAAAATGGGTGTTTTGTTCATTCATTTTTGTTTTCTTTTAGGTTGTTTCTGCTGACTTCATTGGTGACACCCACTCTTCAATCTTTGATGCTGGTGCCGGCATCTCCCTCAATGACAACTTTGTCAAACTTATCTCCTGGTAAGCTCAAAAACAATATTGCTTAAACTAGATCTAGCTAGGCTTGGGCATAAGTTACGTATATATGGAAAAATACTACATTAAAGTAAAAAGTATTTACTTTTTATTCATTCATTTTATTACTTCTGTGAAAACCATGCCTTGACTATTTTACTGTATTTTATTTTTTGCAATAAACATTTTGAATGTATTTTGCTACAATGACTGCTAGGTCTAAATTATCATTATTATTATTATTATTATAAGTTGTTTCAGAGAAAATACAGTATAAAAATAGTGAGGTAAATTAATTGTCAAATGGCAGAAACATAATTAAGATTGCTATTCAAAGCTATTTCTATGAAGTTATAACTTAGGTGTAGCTATGTTATATTGTAGTCAGCAGAAAAAGCAGTGCTCTGATATGCTTTTGTTTCTTTTTCACAGGTATGACAATGAATATGGCTACAGCCACCGTGTTGCTGACCTGTTAGTGTACATGCACTCCAAAGAGTAACTCCCTTTTGCGACAGCAGAATACCATTCCTTATTTTCAACGCACTCGATTCATAGCTGAAGCCATAGTTGACACGCCTTATCATTCCTGTTCCCACCTACGAGACGCGTTCGTCTCTGTAGACATCTGTGTGTGCGTGTTTCTTTTGACAGTATTTGTGTCAGTGTCGCTCCACAGGCAGTGCTGTAGTTGTTGCCATTTTGGGTGTAATCACGTTGTTGGTGTAAAGAAAATAACTGATAAAAATGTTACATGAGGCTACTGTAATACAGTTTAAAAATAAACTAATTAAACTGTTTGGAAAAACAAATGTGTTCCAGTCATTTTGTCTCTTATAAGGTGTACTTATCATGGTAATAGTTTAAGTTTACTGTATCATAATGAATGCATTATATTCTAAGGCCTCTAATTTATCAACGTTTATATCAATATATAGACTACTCTAGCTGCAGAATTTTGTAGCTAATCCAAAATGCTGCAGCTAGAGTAGTCTTTAACGAGTCTTCCTTTTACCTAAACCCATTACTTCAGACTTATGTGCCATCCAGAAACTTGCGCTCTGCAAGCGAACGTCATCTTGTAGTGCCATGTCAAAGAGGCAAAAAATCTCTTTCTCAGACCTTTACGATGACTGCTGGTGGAATGACCTACCCAACTCAACCAGAGCTGCTGAGTCCGTAGGGACGGTTGAAGACGCATCTCTTTCGGCAGCACTTGTTCCAGTAATACTAACACTTTTCTGGGTTCTGTGTTAAGATTAGACTGAGAAAGGTTATAGGACTTACATTTTGTTGTCCTACTGTTAGTTTAAACTGCTTCTATTGTTCTCATTTGTAAGTCGTTTTGGATAAAAGCGTCTGCTAAATGTATAAATGTAAACGTTGAAAATCTGTTGCACACAATCTTCTACATCTGATTGATAGTTCATACTTTTTAGTAAGTAAAAGTCCTTTTTGTATAATTCTAAAAACGTCACCCTTCAGGATGGGGTACGTGTCATTTTGCTATGAAATCTTACTCTTAATTAAATGTAACAACTTTTATATTGTTAGTAATATTAAGAGATGAACACTTACTGGACTGAAGCAAATTAGCATTACTTGATTATCTTTATATATATATATAATTAAAATCAAGTCATACAATACAGCATGCTTTTGATGAACATTTATTTGTTCATCTCTCAATCATAATTGTATTTTATTGCATTTATATGCTTTGCCTTCCACAATAAAAAAACTACAGAGATTTTATCATAAAACAATAAAATATTTATTAGACATTATTGGGGAGATTTGTAATGTAAATCAATGAGATCTAGTATACTGTAACAGACTACTTAAAATGCACTGTGTTTATATATATATATATATATATATATATATATATATATATATATATATATATATATATATATCACTTGTATACGGGGCTTGACATTAACTTTTTTTCTCACTAGCCTAATGCCAAACCCTGTATACAAGTGATATACAGTGCATTTTAAGTTGTCTGTTATACTATATCTCATTGATTTACATTACAAGCTATCTGCATTTCTTCTTATAGTTTTGCCATATAGCCTAGCAACTGCGCCAAATTGCATATTTGTACTCAGTTTGGGGTTCTAAATAAAAGTGAGGTGTCCCTTAAAAACCTGATACATATTATATAAAGCATAAAACACTTTTTAAGCAATTCATTTTAAAGATTTAAAATACTGATAGCATATTTAAAAAAAATAAAAACGCCATAACTGTTTTCTGTGAAATCGTCCTCCAGGGGGCGCGTGCATGACGCCTCAGAGAGATGAATACAAATGTAACTAAACAACATGGGGTATGGAATAAAGCCTAAAAAAACGATATAAATATAAAATTAAATAGGCAGACACTAACGCGTTCCCATTTACTCCTCCACAAATGAAAAAGGCTGATTTGGGGGAATCAAGACAACAACAATAGCCTAAATAAATAGTTAATTTTAGATATTTAATCGTTTATGGTGTTCAGTCATGAACCATATTCGTAATTATATCCCGTGCGTATTTTCTCTTCTTGGGAACAGGATTTTTTCACGATCTGAAGACATAAACATATGTCTGAAGGAACACTGTTCGTGTTCGTTGTAGTGATGGGCGAAACACTGCTTCATCAAGCTTCAAAATCTTTAAAGCTACGAATATTTTTAAACTTCCAAAACATTTGGTATCTCTCGAAAGCCCTGAGTGTGCTAATTCACTCAAATATAGTGGACACAGGATCTATTCCTGGGTCCCATAAGGATATTGAATGAAACCTAGCCATTATAATAGTTCTGCGTAACGTTGCTATTTTGTTTAATGCTGTAGAACCATAGGTGTAGAACGAGTAGCGGAACTACAGTAAGATAGAGAGCGCATCCGCTCGGAAATTTAACAGTGAGGCACAAGAGGATTATTTGACCTGCGCCTGTCATTCTAAAATCGCGATTTTGTTGGTAAGAAAATCTAATAATCTTTTAACTGATTAATGGCAGAATTATTAAATTAGTTCTAGAAACAAATACTTTTATGAAACATTTTACTGTAATTATATATGGAGTATTTTCGCACGATATGAGCACGCTGTCTGATCACAATGTAACGTTAGTAGATGTGGAGCTTTAACATGTTGACGTTTTAATACACCATTTATTATAAACATATAAATCGATGTAATATATCTATAACTTTATATATACTGTAATATGTGTAAATACAATTATAAACTTGTCACTCCAGGAATATTCGCTTTATTAAACCATTTCATAAACGTTTATTTAGTCCTAGTTTGTAATAAATCTGGTGTTTTTCCCCCTATATTAACAGGATCTGAGGAGGAAAATCTCTACCATGACGCTCTTTCATTTCGGAAACTGTTTTTCCTTGGCCTATTTTCCATATTTCATTACTTACAAATGTAGTGGATTGTAAGTATTTAAACGGGTGTTTTCTTCGTATATGGAGTAAAATATATATATATATATATATTAATGGAATTGTATAGAAATGATCGCCTCAATATTGGTGCTACAGTATGTTTTATTTAAGATGCGATGTTTGTTTTATATGCTGAAGTAAGTGTACAGTGTAATAATCTTATGTCATGTGCCAAATTAATGTGTTCAATATGAGACTTCCTTGTTCCTTCCACATGTTTGCAAATGTAACATCTTACTGTACAATCATCCAACTGTTTTCAGCTGTTGATGATGGATGATACAAAGATGAAAAAAAAAATTCAAGCTGTGATGACTGTTCTAATCTTCACACTTTGTTTTTTTTGGCAGATCGGAATATAATGCATTTTGGAGATGTGTTCAAGCTGGTGCTACATACCTCTTTGTGCAGCTGTGCAAGGTGATTGAGTCTTTTGGTCCTCACAAAGATGTTTCGTAAAAGAGAGTGATATCTTTAAATCTGTGATATCGCTTTCAGATGATGTTTCTTGCCACATTTTTCCCCACCTGGGAGGGAGGAGCTGGTGTGTATGATTTTGTTGGGGTAAGCTGTCTCTGAGCTGAATTTCCCACTCTTCGTTCATTTTGAAGATTTTCACTATGCATTTTTCTACAGATAATTTATAAGCAGAGGGCTTTGAATCGAAATATCCCAAATTATAGAGATAGTTTGTTTAAAAAATATATATAATTTTTTTTTTATAATTTACTCACCCTCATGCCATCCCGATGCATATGACTTACTTTCTTGAGATAAACACAAAGGAAGATTTTTTTAAAGAAAATAATCTATCACTGTCAGTCCATATAATGCAACTGAATGGCTCCCGCTTAGTTGACGGTTGAAAAACCACACACAGCGATAGTGACGTAATTGATACGACCCTAGTGGGTAAATGGATTTTGTGACACGTTAAGTACGAGAGGGAAGTTACACAGAAGCACAGAGGGCCGACACTTGTGCCGCTCGTATGAGTAGACCGGAAGCAATGATTTATAGTTAAAAAATAATTGTATTTTCTGTCTCTGCGTGTATTTCTTTTTTTAGTGTCAACTGAGTGGCAGCCATTCAATGGCATAATATGGATACATAGAGATTGATTATTTTCCTAAAAATTTTCATTTCTGTTTATCTGAAGAAAGAAAGTCAAATGCATCGGGAATGGCTATGTTTCCATCCACCTATTTTTACGCACATTTTTGGGAAATCGCATAAAAAAACGCTGGATGGAAACACCAAGATGTGTTTAAATTCAAAAAATGCACATTCATGCGCTCAGTTGAGTCAGATACATTTTTTTATCTGATAAGAAAACATGCGCATAATCTATGATGGAAACACATTTAACGAATAAATTCCTTGATGCGCATCAAAAAAGACATGTATAAATGGACCAACCAGCAGACTGATCTCTTGCACAGTGTCTGAAATGCTGATTTGGTCATTCTGAAATGACTGAGCAAAGTATAATAACCTCCCAGAACTGTCTAACACGACTGCGTTCCCAAACAGCAGGTATCCACCTGAGAAAGCATGTTAACATGACTGTTTATTGCGTCTCGTCTGCACCCTCTGAGGAGTAATAAATACAAACATCAATATATATAGTGCAGTGGCTTCTCCTGCATCAACATATCGCCAGTTTATCAGGAAGTGATGATTTTGTTCTCTTCGACTCACTGGATGGAAAAGGTGCTTTATTCGCAAATGTTTTATGCAATATGCAAATTTTGCGCATAGGTTAATTTCGCAACTTTGGATGGAAACATAGCTATTGAGGTTGAGTAAATAAGAAATGTTATTTTTTTTGGGTGAACTATACCTGTAAGGCAGAGGTGTTCAACCCTTCTCCTAGGGACCCACTGTCATGCAAAGTTCAGCTCCAACCCTGATCAAACTAGCTAATCAAGCTTTTCAGGATCGCTTGAAAATCACATGTAGGTGTGCTGAAGCAGGTTGGAAAGAAACCTTGCAGGACAGTGGGTCTCCAGGAACAGAGTTGAAGACCTCTGCTTCAAGGCTTTGCTTTCACAATTTGTTCTTGTGTTGTTGTTTCAGCCCTGCTGACATTTCAAATAATCCATGTTTATCATATAGTCATCAGACTTCTTTATCTCCATTCATTTTTTCCTGTTAACCCCAGGAGTTCATGAAGGCCACAGTGGACATGGCCGATCTTCTAGGTCTTCATCTAGTGATGTCTAAGAATGCTGGGAAGGGCGAGTATAAGATCATGGTGGCAGCTATGGGCTGGGCCACAGCAGAACTCATCATGTCAAGGTATTCTGATCATCCTGACAGAGATCTTGACAATTTTTCACCTGCACAAACCAATAGAAATGAATGTATATGTTTTAGTCGTGCATTTTTGTTTAGTTATAATACATGAGCTTGTAGTCCCAAGTTATAGAAATGATCAGTACTGTAAAAAACTGTTTTTGTCTGGCTGTTCTAAACAGATGTATACCGTTATGGGTGGGAGCTCGTGGCATTGAGTTTGACTGGAAATACATCCAGATGAGCTTTGATTCAAACATCAGTCTGGTAAGATATGTGCTTACTTTGTTTCTGGATGCTTGTAACTTTAAATGTGATTTTATTTATTTTTTGTCAGTGGGACAATTTCTTGTCAGTTTTACTCACTCATGTTACTTTATCCTATGCCTGAACTTATTTTATTGATTAATGATTTGTTTTAATCATATCAGGTACATTATATTGCCATGGCGGCAGTAGTATGGATGTTCACTCGATACGACCTTCCCAAAAGCTTCCGTCTCCCTGTCACTGTCCTGCTGGGATTGTGTGTTTATAAGGGATTTCTAATGGAGTGAGTATCACAGTCCTACATTTATTCTTGGCAGTTTTTAAAACGGGTATTATGACAGAGCTGTCATAATAAATCAGCATTTCATCAGTGCTTCTTAGTTTGTACTGAGTATTTTTAATGTGGCAAGTTTCTAGTAAACAGGGTTTAGATAAAGATTTTAAGTGGATAATATTAGTGCTTATTTTTCCACATTTAATAAGTGTGCTGCTTTACTCTGGCAGATTCTAAAAGTGCTAAACGGTTGTTCATCCTATCTACTGTACATTATAATTTTACAATGCTTAATTTCATAATGAATAGTTCCAAACAATACAGATTCACAATACCAGATTCACAATACCATATAATATCCATTTTTGCTCATAACATATAAAGCGATTCTCAGTCATTTTCACTGTTGGACAGCATTTCTCTACAAGTCAATCTATTTTTAAAACTAGGGATTTGCGCAAAAGAACACATGCAAAATCTGAGGTAAAATGAAATGATTTTGTTTTCCCCTCCAGATATAAACATTTCAAAATAATATATTAATTTTAAAATGTAACATTAACATGACTGTAATTTTTAAATGTATCTTTTGTAAATATATAGAGCAAAACATTAAATGTGCCAAAAGAACGAATCAGCTAGTCTCGCAAATCCCTATTAAAAACCTACATTAATCTACAAAGATCGAAGCTGAGTCAATTTGTTATTATTTAATAACATTTTTTTATTTTGTGTTTGAATTTGATGTTAATTTATCTTAAAATGTGCTTATTTTATATTATAGAGTTTCTGTTGTTGCTTAAGACTGATGCACTTGTTTGTTCTGCCTCCAGGTGGCACTGTTGCCATAATTGTGATTTAATTAGCTTTATTTACTGGATGTTTGGAATTAAATACTAGCTTACTACTTACTGAATACTACACAGCATGCCATGTACACTGCATACTATTTTCTAAAAATAGTGTCTGAAACAGAACACATTACAGAGCAAAACAATAGTATGCTGTATTATTGTAATATGACTTTCTCATTTTGCATGTGAGCATCATGCAGTTATTTCACATTTTCAGGTTTTTTTGAAAATATGAAAGTAGTTATGTTCATGACATTAAAAATGTCAAGTAGAGTCATCTGCATTTTGGGAAAGAGTATTAGTGTAGTACCGGTATTTTCAGATATTACCTTTTTGCACAATACATTTTTCGGATATTACATGTAGTGTGTAATATAGCTGTTTGTGAATGTGAAAGGTCTGGAAAAAAGAACAAAGTGCCTAATAAATGAAATTATTGTCTCCCAAAAGAAAGAACCGATTCTGAATTGCCTGAAACATGTTGTCAGTAATTCCAATCTCACTTCCTGCAAGAACCTACGTATGTTTGTAACAAATTTGTATAATGCCAGCCTATGGTCTTCATTGGCTGCTCGCGAACAACGTCTACTTTGACCCATCCTCAAACACTGTAGTTGTAGCTGAGACTGGTTTGGTTCATGTTGTTGAAATGTTGAGAAGACGCTGTTTTCTGTGCTGAGAAAGCAAATCCACTTTACATGCACTTCAAAAAAAGTGAAGACTTGGGCTCAAATCGATATGGTAAAACCGACACCATTGTTACCATTTGTATCACTGTGTATCAAGTGCTGAGGAAGACTCCAGAGCTGAAATTCAGATATGGTAATGGGTGTTTCATTTCTGACATGGGCTGTAAACGCTAGACCATTCACAACAGACTGGGCCATCTGACCAATCAGAGCAGAGTAGGCTCTCCTAAAGTAGGGGTTTAGAGAGACCGAATCCTTTATTGGACCGTTCCAGACACTGTGAGAAAAGAGGTGATTTGCAATGTATATTTTGAGAAAATTAAGTTTTTTTAACCTCAGATGCATTTAAACATATTGTAGGAGAAACAACATGAGGAACTTTTAAAATGGCATAATGGGGACACGTAAAAAAATTCAAATGGTCTAAAAAGAAATCTTTTTAGTTCCTAGTAAATCTTATAGTGAGGTTTTATTGCACGACTGTTTATTTCCACGTTTGTGTCTCTCCTCCAGGCTGTTCGTACATGTTTTCCTCCTGGGCAGCTGGACGGCTCTCCTCGTGAAGGCCTTGCTCACCGGTGCCATCTCCCTCTGTTCACTCTTCCTGTTCGTCACACTCGTTCACAGCAACTAATCGCTTTGTGTACTGTACAGTGCTACCACACGGGACATTTCAAGTATTTCAAAAGCAACTCCACATTCCTACATTGAACTTTTGTATCTGCCTCAATGAGACTGTCATAGTATAACTTTTATTAGTAAACATGTTTTTACAAAACTCAATGAACTAAATAAACATATGCTTTCAATATGAAGGAATGCTTGGACGATTTGGGGAAAGAAACCTGTTATGGTGAAACTTACCTTCTTAATCACGGACTAATTTATAAATAAAGACCAGATGGGACAAAAATCCTTTGCAGTTTTTGTATGATTGTATTTAGTTATCATAAAATATCAAGTATGAAATATTCTCTGAGCAAACCAAACCCAGCATTGATTAAAAAAAAACTAAATATGTATTGTTAAAGCATTGACTACAAAAATGTTAATTGGTACACTTGACAATGAAGTATGATTTGTTAACTTTAAATAACTACAATGAGCAATAATTCTACAGCATTTATTAATGTTTATCAATCTCAACATTTTCTAATACATTGGGTTTAACTATGGGTTTTGATGAATCATAAGAAGAAAAAATCCAAATCATAATGAACGGAGTGGCTTAGTACAATGTTTTTGATGTATCTGCTGAAAAATACTACTGATGATGTTCATAGCCATAGATCAAACTGACTTCTTGACCAGTATATGGTGCATTTTGGACACTTGCTTGCTGGTTTTAGCTTGTCAGGATTTTATATAAAAGTCTGCTATACTTATTTACCATAATTACACATTCAGTTCTATTGTAAAAATGAAGTGAAATATCCAATCGATTTGGCTATTTTCAGAACTGCCTGCTAATTGATTAAATAAAAAAAGACTATAGTGGATGCATACAATCAAGTGGATTTAAACCTGTGCATTCTCTTCATTTAGTCCTCAGAGAAAGTTTACTATGGTAACTTGAACTTGTTGTCCCCCATAGGTGGGCGGAGCCTTCTTATCGACTATCTAGCAAGTTAGTCTACCTGCAACAATAACAATGTACTAACAAACCAGATTTAAAATCAAGCAGCAGTGTTTTATTCTCCATAAGCACACCTGAAGTTTCACTCTTGGATTACTGGTCAGTCTCTCACAGGTATTACATCACCTGTACTGTTTATCAGACTGCTGACTCAATGCTGCTGATAAACAATCAAACTCGAATCTCACATGCGTTCATCCAGCGGGCAGGGCAGGTTTTCAGCTTACTTCTAAATCTTCTTATGATCTTTCTTTCAAACATTGTTTTTATTGAACTTTTTTCAAACTGTGTTTTAAAGTTTTCGTCCTTCAAACTCTTTGAACCATTCTTTGATTCTTTTGATCTGTCCTTCAACGTTTCGTTACATAAGCTACTGTTATCTTTCTAATGTTTTCCGTCTTCCTTTTGGACTCTTTCATTTTTTCTTTTAAACTTTTTTTCTCAAATTTTCTTACTTACTCTCTTATAACGTTTTGTACTTTCTCCTTTATTAAAAAAAAAAAAAGTCATGTTTAATAATATTTTTTTTAAATGCTATGTATTTCCCTGAGGTAGCCTATCACGCAAATGCCTATGCATAGTAATCATAAAGTATATATATAACGATTTGATTGCATGTACCATGGTTTGTTTGTTTGCTTGTTCTTTCTTTCCGTATAAAAGACTTTGCACATAAAATCCTCCTTTGTATGTGTACTTGGACCCAAGTAACCTTTCCCCCAAACTCTCCTGTGAATGTCAGCAGCAGCAATACGGCTCCCTATTGAGTTAATGAATGCTCTCACCGTCAAACTCCGTCTCTCTCTCTCTCTCTCTTTCTCTCTCTCTCTCTCTCTCTCTCTCTCTCTTTCTCTCTCTCTCTCTCTCTCTCTCTCTCTCACACACACACAAATTCTCTCGCTGTCACACTCACTCTCTTTTGTTCACTCTCCTCCCTTTCAAGCACATGTGAATTTGAATTCACAGAGAACACTGTGAACAAAACTTCCTTGTTTTCCAAAGTCCGGTCAGCAGAGGATGGCGGACAGCGATTTGTATCGGCTTTACCATGGTCTCATGCTACCTAAGATTGCTCACACAGATGAAAGTCTCAACTACCTCCAGAATTTTCATGTTAAAGATGACGATATCTTTGCTGTAACCTATCCAAAATCTGGTAAGTTCAACTCTGTTTTCAATGCATAATGTTTATTTCTCCTCTTATGCATTCAGTAACACGTCTTAATCTACTTGCACAGTTTGCTAAACAAATCAACATCTTCAAATTGTGCAGCAGTAAATGATGCCGAAACCACAAAGATCGATTCCTTGTGAACTGATAAAATGTTTCTTTTAAACACAAATCACTCTGAAACTGCAAATCACTCCACTAACTCTATTATAAGCATTAAGATTTAAATACTGAACATCAGGCTAATGCATTCTCTTGTGCAAATGTTATGGAGATATTTTGAGAAATTCAGCATAATGCATGATGATGTGTTCATTATTCTACGTTTCCTAAATCAAATGCAAGTCTAAATGTAACGTGCATGAAGGCGATCAGTGCATTCTCATTAACCCCCGCCTGTTTTTTTCAGGTACCACATGGATGCAGGAAATTCTCCCCCCCCTCCTGAATGGAGGAGATCTGACCTCAGTGCAAACCATCCCCAACTGGGAGAGGGTTCCATGGCTGGAGGAAAACCGAGCTCCACTGGTCCTCGATAAATTCCCTTCACCGCGAGCCATCGTCTCCCACATGCCTTGTCATCTGATGCCTTCCTCCTTTTTCAAATCCAAGGCCAAGGTATGGAAAACAGCAGGACAGCCACATCTAAGTCACTCTATAGATTTTTTTATAGAGTCTGTTTTTTGTTGTTGTTTTTTTTGCTTTCTGATGATACTAGTCTTTTTATTTGTTTTTGTGACCATTTGTGAATTTTGAGATGAAAATAAAAGGTAATATCTGTGCATGCATGGATGTGATATTTAGCATTCACCAAAGATGATCACTACACTGCTCACCACTGTAGTGTTTAAAACTGTTTATAAACATCATATATTATTTCTGTGCTATAATATGCATTGTTGCCACATTTAGTGTAAACTAAAAATGATGATCAGACCTAAGAGTCAACCCTGAAACTGAGCTTATAAACCTAAACAATCCCCATAATTGTGATTTGAAATGAACAGTTAAACCTATTATTAAATCTATTATAACAGAGTATGATATTGTTATAGTTTACAGCAATTGCATGTGTTATGACACAAAATAACCTTGCCTGCATTTTTTTTCACTGTACGATTCTCAACACATTATGGCATCATAAGGAATCAGTACCAATATCCATACACTACAGTGTATGTTTTGGGTGACTTCATATCCAGAAACATGTTCGGCCTCTAATCATGATATCTTTTCTTTCCTTTTCAGGTAATCTACATTGCTCGGAATCCTAAAGATGTTCTAGTCTCATCTTTCCACTTTCATAAAATGGCAACTTTCCTTGAAGACCCTGGTACATTTGAAGAATTCACTGAAAAATTCCTGTCAGGAAAAGGTGAGGGATTCAAATATACACTAACATTCAAAAGTTTTTTTAACTGTTGAACTGTTTTTTTTTTTAAAGCAGTCTCTTATGAAGAAGTCGCTCACCGATACTGCATTTATTTGATTAAAAGCACAGTAAAAACAGTAATATTTTGAAATATTATTACTATTAAATGACAGTTTTCTATTTTAATCTATTTTAAAATGTAATTTATTCCTGTGATGCAAAGCTGAATTTTCAGCATCATTACTTCAGGCTTCAGTGTCACATGATCCTTCAGAAATAATCTTTCTAATATGCTGATCTGCTGCACAAGAAACATTTCTGATCGTTATTGCCTAGTTCTTGAACATTGGTGTGTTTTGATATATTGATGTTGCCGGATTTATTTACCCTTTAAAATCACTATTGAATCACTAATTTATTTCTGCATTTTACAGTAATCATACATCAGACAGTATGAATGAATGGAGTGTGTCACAAATATTGCAATAATTGATTTGCAATTGCTTGCACAGTTCTTTTCGGGAAGTGGACTGACCATGTGAAAAGTTGGCGAAACCCTGAGCTTGGGGATAGAGTTCTGTACATCACCTATGAAGAAATGCTTCAGGTAAAGTGAAGGGAAAGTATTACTCCTTCAGGTATTAGAGAGAATGAGTAACTTGCAGCTCTTTGTTTTTGTAATTAAAGGACCTCCATGAAATCGTGGAGCGGATTTTAAAGTTTCTCGGCCGGGAGCTCAGCGCAGACGCTCTGGATCGTGTGGTCAATAATGGCACTTTCAAAAATATGAAAACAAACAACATGTCAAACTACTCTCTGGTGCCAGATGTTGTTTTGGACAAGAAGAAGTCAAACTTCCTCAGAAAAGGTACAAGCATTTAAACAGTACTGACACATTTTAAAACACGAAAGCTTTTAAAAGATGTACAGTTTAATAATAAACATACATGATCAGTTGGTTCATTACATTTAGTTTTTAACTGAAATCGTTCTGTTTATTTAAAGGTATCGCTGGAGACTGGAAGAATCACTTCAGCCCTGAACTTGATGCCAAATTCACAGCTGTAATTCAGGAGGAAATGAAAGGAAGTAATATCAGATTCCCATGGGATGAGAAATAAGCGAATCTCTTGTAATAGCATCTCAGTGCACATCAAAATAAACAGTCATGGTTGCAATGTGTGATCGTTTACTTGACTTGGTTTCTATGTTGTTTATTCAAGTTTAAGGTTTCCTTCCCCATCAGGCAGCACAGCGTGAAAGAGTTATTGCAGTAACGTCTTCTGGTGTCCTGAAGATCTGTTGGGATTGCTTAAGATGTTAAAGTCTAAGACAGTTAAACCAGTGTTGGTTTTTACAACATAACGGTGGTGAGGATGCAACATCCTGACATCTGTTTGCATTGCTTTGTGTAACTGGGTGAAGTTGCAAACACTAACACTGTGTAATGTAGTTAGTTGCTTTACATTTAATTCATGTGTTGCTGCAAAATATTAGGATTTATCTTTGGGAAGGAATGTTTTTTTAATTATTTTTTACAGTGAAATATCACTTGATAATCGAAGTATCCCAACATCTATTTCCTGTTGGATTTGCACCAACCATAATAAATGTTCATATAATTACTCACAATCAAAATGTATACACTACCATTAAAAAGTTTAGATTGGTAAGATTTTTAAAGTTTTGAAAAGAAGTCTCTTCTGCTCACCAAGACTGCAGTTATTTGAGCTAAAATACAGCAAAAATATTAATGTAGGGAAAAAACTTACAATTTAAAATAACTCTTTCCTATCTAATATATATATATATTCAGGATTCTGTGATAAACAAAGTAAAAACAGCATTTATAGAAATCTTTTGCAACATTGTAAATGTCTTTACTATCACTTTTGATCGGATTTAATTTATTCTTGCTGAATAATAAATTATTAAATTCTTTAAGATTGATCTTCCTGACCCCAAACATAAACGGTGTACATTGTAATCTGACATATTTACATGTTTAACTGGATATACAACCGGAAAAAATGCATTTTGGGACTTAATTTTGTCATGGGAAAAAATTTATAAAGACAGGTTTGTGACATCTTTCAGAGGCAGAAATTATTTTATCAATATATTAGAATTTTTATATAGCCTATTTATGATATTTTTATGTTACTTTTTTAAAGTAATGTGCACCAATAAATTGTGCTTAATAAGAATATTCTTTAAAAAAGTGACAGCAAAAGCTGCATGTTTGAAAGCATCTAAAATCTCACTCTAAAAAACACTACATGCAGGTCTATAGGCTATGTTTTTTAACTTTTCTGATGCTTTACACAATGCTGATCATTTGTGCTTCAGCAAATCTCACCACGTAGCCTACTGCAGGGCAATGAAGGGACGTTGATGGCGGTGATAATGTTGAAAATGCTGAAAACAGTAAAAAATAAAAATTATTTGATGAATCAAAAGTTCAAAAGAACAGCATTTATTTGAAATAGAAAGCTTTTGTAACATTGTACACTACCATTCAAAAGTTTGGGGTCAGTAAAAATTTTTTTTAAATTATTTAGCAAGGAAGGATTAAATTGATCAAAAGTGACAGTGAAGACTTAAAATGTATCATTTTATAAATGTATAATGTTACAAAAGCTTTCTTTTGAAGCTTGCTATCTTTGAGAAGGACTGTGTTTATCACTTGAGCTTATCAGAGTGCCCCAACATCTGTTTCCTGCTGATTTTGTTTCAATATACCTTCATACAATCATTCTAAATAAAAAAAAAAAAAGCTTATATGATCTAAGTTTATATGCAGTTTAATGCGAAAACAAAAGTGGCACAATTAACCTCTTGACTTGCAGATGTATTTCTGTTAATGAGGTTTCTTTGCCTTCCTTGGAAGTTAAAGGTGTACATCAACTATATTCAACAGTACAGGTGAATTTCAACTGTTATATAAAATATATTCTTTTGTACTTAAAAGAAGAAAGAAATTAATACAGGTTTGAAACAATTTGAGGGCGAGTAAATGATGACAGAATTTTCATTTTGAAGTGAACTAATCCTTTAAATATCTGCAAGATATCTGTTAAAGGGTTTCTCTTGGACAGCAGTGAAATTAAACGGAAAGAAAATGGAGGCTATTTTTCAGCGCAACTGACAACCACTCAAGGCCGTGTTTACAGTTTATCATTTTATTGCAACCTTATTGCTTTATTCTTCAATCACCACCTCCAGAGATTGAGCTGCTTTGTGCCAGAATAGTTTCACTTTCAAAGAAATGGCCTCAAACACATTCATTTAATTCAGTTCCAGAATATTCAAATGAAGCTTGTGACGTCCTGTGATTGGTTGTCAGATTCGGTGCACGTAAACTGACATTGACATATGAAAGCGGCAAACCGCTCACGTTTGCATTGTTGTGTACGTGCTGAAGTGTAGGCTATATGAAACCGGTAACGCGTGGTTCTTCTCCTCTGAGGGCATTTCACCCCAGGGCCTGTGCCGTATAGCCTACGTGACTGCGCTGGGGTCCGCTGCAGACTCCCTCTTTACCGATAACGCTAATGAACTTCCTGTGATTTCCTGTAATTGGGACACTTTGGGCGGGACACACGTGTGAGCGTAGGCATCGTCCAGGCGTGTCGAGGGCATTTTTCAGGCAAGCACGGTGACATTGTTGCTTCCTGATTGGGCAGAGGAACCATATATCCTCTCACGTATTGTCTTCTCTAGCCAGACAGCTGGCGTATTGACGGCCGCTGCAGTGCGCATGTGCAAAGGACACAGATAAAAGATCAGCTGATATCAGTAGGACAGGATGGAAACTGGAACAGACGGATATCAGAGTGTCTCCTCTCAGATTGTCCCTGGAAAGCCCGACATGGCATGGTGGGTGTCCATGGGTGTGGATGACAGCATCTCTCTCAACTTTCTCAAGAACAAAGGGTCAGCTTTTATTTGGACTAGTGTCACACTCCAGGAATGTAGAGAGATAAAGAAAGGGAGGGCAGTATAATATTAATGGTCAGTGCTCATTTAAATGCAAAGGAATTTATTTCCTTTGATTCTGTCATTCTGTTCTCATCCATGGCTGAAGTCTCCTTTAGGACATTTACATCCAGTCTTGTTTTTTCTTACAAAAACAATTTTTTTCTTGTTTTTTCCATTATAATTTATTGCGATTTCCCACATTTTAGAGTAGTGAAGTCATCAAAACTGTCAAATAACACAAATGGAAGAATGGAAATTATATAGTGACCAGAAATATATTATACAGACAAAAATCAAAACTGTATTGTAGCTGCTTTAAATATTCGTCTATGTTGTCCAATTCATCATTTTCTAAACTTACTGTTATAATTATTATTATTATTATATTATTATTTAAAGCTTAATTTTTAAAGAATTTTATGGGTGTGTGCAATTGATATTTGTCTATATTATCTATACATGTTTGTGTTTCTGGTCCAATTCATCTATTTCTAAAATTCTTCTTTGTCTTCTTTTTATTGTTATCACGAATTAAAACGTAGCTTTTTAAAAATAATTTTATAGTTAAGTACAATTTAGATGTCTATTAGTGAATATTAAAGTTTGCTAAATTATTTTGCTCCTTTTTTTGTTTTTGCTGTTTGGTTCCATGAGGTGCCGATCACTCACTCACAATTTTCCTGATGTTGTAAAGCTAAAATCTGCATGACTGAGCCAGTGTGGGATGCAGCGATGTTGTGTAAATCCAGACAAGGAAGGGCCCATGGACTAAATCCTGAAGTATCTCCAATCTCCAAGGTATGGATCCCTTTGATGCATGATGGGAAATGTCCTTTGACCCTTAATTATGTGACTGCTCTCTTTACATATTGGCTGTATCCCAAAATTGCATACTTCCGTAGTTGGCAAACAGTATGTGAACTTTCCAGCGTGAAGTGCGCATACGATGGAGTGCGCTTTACTGTCCCACGAGGCCACGGGACACGTGAGAGGATTTATAAATGGCACTGAAATGACGCAACTGACGCTGGTATCACATGGCAGTGACAACATGACGAATGCAGTACGTCCGGATTTAATTTATACTACACTCATTCATACTATAGAACATACTTTTTAAGCTCTTGCAACCAAAATTGATTCAAATTTGGCTGCTGAAAATTGTGATACACCTTAGGAATATTTACCATCATCTGTTGCAGTGAGCAGAAATGCATTCTCTTGAAATTAGGGCTGTAACGATACCCTCATATCACGATTCGATACATATCAAGATACTGAACTCACGATACAATATTATTGCGATACTCAAGACATATTATAAAAGGTTAACAAAAAATGTACAGTTGTTTAAAATGCTAAATTTGGTATTACATTTTGGGTGTAAATGAATAGGCTTGGACTTGGTGCTGATAACTCAATTCACAGGACAATAGAGACACCAGAATAAAAATGTTCATTATTCTGAAGCTGAAAATACAGAATTATTTTAAACTAATATGCTTGCACTATGTCACTGACTAAATATATTTAAAATAATGTTGGTCACTTTTTACTGGTAACATCAGACAATTTTTTTGATTTGTGCATGCATCAAAAGGTTAAAGTTAAACCAAAAAAAAAAAACTTTGTAGGCTTAATAAACCTACACAAACTTTTTGGGCTTTTTATTTTTGTTAAATAATAATAATAACAAAAACATGCTGCAGTTGCATATTTTAAAACAAAGCACAGAGAGATTGACCGAGTGTTATTTCAGGGTTGTTGTTTTTGTGTGCCGTTATCTGGATCAGCATTTGTCATAGTGCTGTGTTTCCTGATCAAGCCATTTAAGTTTATTTTTCTTTGCTATTCTGAGGTCTTTCTGCTTGGACACGTGGGTGGCCTTTTGAAGAAAGCAAGATATTGCATTGTGGGTATTTAATTGGGTCTTGTTTTTTCCATTATGCTCTTCCTTTAAATAAATGTGAGTCCACAGTACTAGCACAGAGGACTGTCACCAGGTCACAGGTATTCGGCAGCTGTACAGTAAGACATTTTTACGGTGGCTCAGTAGGGCACAACACAACGAAATTTAAAAAGCAAACATAAAATCACAACACAACGAAATGAATCCACAACACAATACTACGTGTGTGCTTCTCTTTGTGTTCAACTATGGTGTGAAACCGTCGATTTAATGCAGAAGTATAAATCACACTTTACTATCACTTTAGTAATACAGAACAAGGGGAACGTGTCTGCATCTTTCCACTGCCAAGGCTCTTTACACAACATGGAGGAGAAACTATAGTTTAAATGAGTGTATTTGTATTTATATTATTATAATAACATTAGATAAAAAGTTACATTTTAATCTAATAGTATACTGTTAGTATGTTAATATATTCATGATTTAATTTTACTATATGCATTGTATTTTTATGTAATATGCTATATAGCTCACCACAGGTATAATATTTATTCCAGTCGGACATTCATTATGGTTTTCATTCATTAAAGCATTGTGCAAGAAAAATGGCCTACATTGGTCTCTAATTTGTTAATGCTACTATCTCATCAATAATCAGAACTATTCATGCAGGAGTTCAACATTTGAAAGTTTACTGTAGACTTTAATGTCCCACCCAGTGTTAATTTTTACAGCAAATTTTGATTTAGTTTTAGTTATATTTTAGTGATCTGAATTGTTTTAGTTTTAGTCGACGAAATACAATAAGATTTTTATTTTTGACTAAATGTAGATTTAGTCGACTAAAATCTTATTGTATTTCGTCGACTAAAACTAGACTAAAACAATTCAGATGACTAAAATATAATGGGTTTAGTTCAATTGTAATTCATTAATTTAGAATTTCTCTTAAATTTCCAAACCCATATACTCCCGGAGAAATTAACCCGTTAATATGAATGATTTTAAAGTTTGAACATGCAATACATATTTAACTACTGTGACTTAAAAAATATCTTACAATTAGATAAAACCACTTTTCCTAAAGTAGAATAGTCTTCTTTTCAATTAATGATATATGCATTATTTATAACTAGCCTACTTGAATACATCATTCTTTATTCTGTCAAGCAGCAGACATATTTATTTGTATGAATAAAATATAATGAATCCTTATTAAAGCTATTAAGGAGCAGTGAATGCTTTTCTCTTTTTCTTTTGTTGCTTGATCAATAAGGACACAGACCGCATTAGGTTTATTACCCACTGTCACTTTAAGGCAGCGGATCCTGTCCAGTGACATGCGGATTGCACTGATACACATCCGATACACTCAAAACTGTTTGAGGCATAACCAACATAGTTTACGTGAATACTCTCCAAAACGGACATTTCGACATAATGTTGTGTATTTGTCCATTCAGACATGAAAGAGAGCTCAATTCAGTCCTCGCGCGCTATAGCTAGGCCTACATGTGCATGGCTGCACGCTTCGGGTCGGGTGTGTGCGCACAGTTAACCAAACCTTACGCAAATCTTTTTTGCGTCGTCCCTCTTATTCAAATCTATATGTCTGCTCTACTCATTCTCCCAGACGTTTAAAATTTGTAACGTTTTATGAGACATGCAGCGCATGCGCACTCGTGTACCGATGGGTAGATCCGCATGTTACAGTACTAATGTGCGTATCTACCACAAACGCAGGACATCAGTTCTGACTGGGTCGCTTCCCAAATCTTCACCATATAACATTTTTGTCTATTTTTTATTCGTTGACGAAAATGTCAATAGATTTTCGTCATAGTTTTTGTCATTCAAAACTAGTTTTTATTTAGTTATCGTCTCGTTTTCGATTATGGTAGGTTGTAGTTACTCGCACATTGTGCTCGTAAATCATTTTTCCAGTTCGCACGTATCGGTTTTTAGGGGCATATGCGAGCAAAATGGTCGCACTGTAGAGCCCACAACAGAAAATGTACAACAAAACGGAAATGAGCAACAACACAACGGAAATTGTACAACACAACCAAATAAAGCCGCAACACAACAGAAATGCTCCCGACCAGTAGAGGGCTTAGTCTCGGAGCGCGATAAAGTTAGTTTTCCATGCCACTGTTCAGTGAATTCAGATTGACTTCTGGGAAGGGCAAAAACATCACAGACCAACACAGACCTCGTGATCAATAGCCAGTCCACTCAGTGACAGCGGTCTCTTATGTTAGAGACAGCTGTAAAGGTCATGTTATAACGTTGAGTAAATATCCTCTCATAGCCAAGTGACATGGCATTCAAACTCAAACTTTCACAACTCTGCACATTTCATGATGTTATACGTATATTTCCTGTGTTCAAATGTCCCATAGTTTTCTAGGAAACTGTATTTCAGCTGTTATTTATAGACTTTCAGTGGGTCAAAGGTTTTCATACACTTGTCATCCATCCATCTATCTCGTCATTCATCCATCCATCTCATCCATCCATCTCTCATCATCCATCCATCTTATCATCCATCCATCTATCTCATCATCCATCCATCCATCTCTCATCAGCCATCTATCTATCTCATCATCCATCCATCCATCTCTCATCAGCCATCTATCTCATCATCCATCCATCTCTCATCATCCATCCATCCATCCATCCATCTCATCATCTATCTCATCCATCCATCCATCTAATCTCATCTTCCATCCATTCATCCATCCATCCATCCATCCATCTCATCATCCATCCATCCATATATCTCATCATCCATTAATCAATCCATGCGCATTCCCTGATAACTTCTAAATATGACATCATGCAAGTCAATTTTTGACCCAATTCTGATATAGTGAAATAAATCTGCCTCTAACTATTGGTTTCAGATGATTACTGATGTGAACAAATTAGATTCACTAATTAACTTACCAAAATAAATGTTTGGGAACATAATGTGTGTGAAAAGAGACAGTTTGAATATATTTTGCCCTCAACTGGTATATTTTGATTTGATGAGATATTTATTTTTAAAATGTATTGTACTAAATGACTAATTAAAATGTGTTATTTACAAAAAACTATTGTTATATTATTAGTGAGATTACCTTTTTTGGATGACCTCATGTTCGTTATGTATGCAAGTGACCAAAAGAGAAAGCCAGAAGTATATAAAAAAATTATGTTTGCCAATAAAACCAACAAAATCACACTGTTTATAGTAGAAAGATAAAATAACGGGTATTTTTTCCACACAGTTGAGTTTTTTTCTAAGAACTGGCAACCGAGACATAAGCACTTTTGATGTTCCCCCTCAGAAAGTATTCTATTTAAGAATTGCATTAAATTTCTGCCAGCACGCCATTAATAATAAAGGCGCTGAACTATTATTAGCAACATCACAACCAGTCTGCCACGTCTAATTGTTAGCTCTGTATTTACACTTCTACAGCAAACATTTGGCCTGTTCGTATTTATCCATGTGGTTTTATTTACTGGTGCTAAAATGCTGTCGGCTTCCTGCTATTGTCTGAATGATTATCTTCACCTGAGTGATAAGACGAGTCTTTACATTAAATCGCATGCTCTGTGTGGACGCACCTTTGTTTTGACTACACAGTACACACTAATGCTCATACAGTATTGCAGGAGCAGCTGCAGCGACATTGACGTCAGAGGAACAATAGCTTTATTCTAAAACCGTACTATTCTTACAAATGCTGTGTGGATGACGTGCAATCAACAAAAAGCTGTAACAGTGTTGGGGAAAGTTACTTTTAAAAGTAATGCGTAACAATATTGCTTTACTCCCCCCAAAAGTATCTTATTCTTTCAACATGAGGACAGAAGAGCTGTCAGTCAAAAATTGGCCAAACAAAGTAATTTAGATATTCTATTGTAAAAAGGTAAATTGCATTAAAAGTAGTTGGTTACTTTACTGGTTACTTGAAAAGGTAATCTGATTACATAACACACGGTACTTGCAATGTGTTACCCTAACACTGGCTGTAACATTAAAAAGTTTTAAAAAGTTTAACATTAAAAAGTTACAAAATTATTAAAAGTAATAAATCAGCAAATCCAGGCAATACTCCTAAAATCTGTTTTGTATCTTTAACATAGTCTACTGAATCACCATAATAGCACTGTTGGTAAAGAGAAAGACACAATCAAAGTTCATCACAAGTAGCTTTTCCACAAGCTAAGGTAAATACACTCACCTAAAGGATTATTAGGAACACCATTCTAATACTGTTTGACCCCCTTTCGCCTTCAGAACTGCCTTAATTCTACGTGGCATTGATTCAACAAGGTGCTGAAAGCATTCTTTAGAAATGTTGGCCCATATTGATAGGATAGCATCTTGCAGTTGATGGAGATTTGTGGGATGCACATCCAGGGCACGAAGCTCCCGTTCCACCACATCCCAAAGATGCTCTATTGGGTTGAGATCTGGTGACTGTGGGGGCATTTTAGTACAGTGAACTCATTGTCATGTTCAAGAAACCGATTTGAAATGATTCGAGCTTTGTGACATGGTGCATTATCCTGCCGGAAGTAGCCATCAGAGGATGGGTACATGGTGGCCATAAAGGGATGGACATGATCAGAAACAATGCTCAGGTAGGCCATGGCATTTAAACGATGCCCAATTGGCTCTAAGGGGCCTAAAGTGTGCCAAGAAAACATCCCCCACACCATTGCACCACCACCAGCCTGCACAGTGGTAACAAGGCATGATGGATCCATGTTCTCATTCTGTTTACGCCAAATCCTGACTCTACCATCTGAATGTCTCAACAGAAATCGAGACTCATCAGACCAGGCAACATTTTTCCAGTCTTCAACTGTCCAATTTTGGTGAGCTCTTGCAAATTGTAGCCTCTTTTTCCTATTTGTACTGGAGATGAGTGGTACCCGGTGGGGTCTTCTGCTGTTGTAGCCCATCCGCCTCAAGGTTGTGCGTGTTGTGGCTTCACAAATGCTTTGCTGCATACCTCGGTTGTAACGAGTGGTTATTTCAGTCAAAGTTGCTCTTCTATCAGCTTGAATCAGTCGGCCCATTCTCCTCTGACCTCTAGCATCAACAAGGCATTTTCGCCCACAGGACTGCAGCATACTGGATGTTTTTCCCTTTTTACACCATTCTTTGTAAACCCTAGAAATGGTTGTGCGTGAAAATCCCAGTAACTGAGCAGATTGTGAAATACTCAGACCGGCCCGTCTGGCACCAACAACCATGCCATGCTCAAAACTGCTTAAATCACCTTTCTTTCCCATTCTGACATTCAGTTTGGAGTTCAGGAGATTGTCTTGACCAGGACCACACCCCTAAATGCATTGAAGCAACTGCCATGTGATTGGTTGATTAGATAATTGCATTAATGAGAAATTAAACAGGTGTTCCTAATAATCCTTTAGGTGAGTGTATATAAGGAGCACACGGTGTCATGAAGACAAATTAAAGACATCGTGGCATGGCACACATGACACAAAAGTAATGCAATAAACATTCATTTATCATAACATAAAACCCTATGATAACAAGAACATAAAACCTTAATGTGTACTTAACAAAAACTGAGAAGAAACATAATTATATTAAAAAAAAATCTAAAAAAAAAATCAAATGCGAAATGTCACACAGGGAAATTTAACAGTACGCTACTGTAAAATTACATGAAATGTTATATTAGATCTATTGCAGTTTCCCCTGTATATAGTAATTTACTGTCAACCGATTAAGAGGTTTTTTACCCTAGCATCTTTTAAAAGTAAATATAAAATATTATTTTTACAGTATAACAATTTCTATCATAGTTCAAGTTAAAGTTTACAGTGAACTTTTGTGCTCCCATCTTCAAGCCAGATATTTTGTCCTTGACTGTCTGCTATACGTCAGTAGTACACTGTTGTAAAAGAGAGAACTTTCCTTCCTCTAATACACAAATGGCACGTATTAGGAATCTATATATAGCCGCCTATTTTCAACTACAAAGTGTATTCTTCGTATTCTTTATATTTTAGATACAAACAAAATTAACATCAAACAAATGGAGTACTGTTCATATGTTTGAGTCTTTAGGATACTGTTAATGTCATCAGTGCATTGTTTAAATTGCCATCATTTACTCACCCTCATGTCAAGGAGAATTTCAAAGCTGCTCTCATTGAGTATTGAAGAAATAACTTTCAGGAGCTGATGGATGGATGGATGGATAGATAGATGTGCATTTATTTTATATTTTGGTCTTTAGTTAGTTTAATATTTAAAAATTTTGATCAGATAAAATAATAAAGCCTACATTTCTGAACTACGGTTTCCAATAGAAACCTATGGGATTTTTAGGAAATGATTGTAAGAAACCTGTAAGTTCAGTCAGTTGGAAATGATATATTGCACTAAGGTGCTTGACAGGTCAAGGATGAATTGCATTTAGAAAATTTGATTTCAAGTTAGGGATGTTGTCAAGCCAACATAATGAAATAATAAATACCATCCCTTTTATATCATCTGCCCATTGTCTTTATGGAATCAGCATGTCTGCAAGTGTAATTTTAGTTCATCTGTCCAGATATGGCAGTAGTTTGCCTGACATCTGTCCGCTCTTCCTGAAGCATCTGTTCACGCCCAGCAAAGCTGTCTCAGACAATAACCTGAGCGCCTTGCATGCGTGTTTGGATGTGCGCCTCTTACTAGCGTGTTTTTATTATATGTCAGCACTACGCTACTGGCTCCAGACTAACACCCCATTGTCTGTGCAACTATTGTTTGTTTACTAGGCCGAGAGAAGGACAAAGACAGGAACAGATGCTGGTCTACACTTCTGGGAGCTGGCGTCGTGTGGCATCCCTAAACTGGTGGGTGTGGGCTCATTGTTTTGAGGGTCTTAAAAGGGAAGTTCCTTTACTCTGGAGATTTGGCAAACGCTTAGGACATGTACTGCAGATCTTCCGAGCTTCAATGGGATCCTGTTCTGATCGAAGAGACATTATAAAGACCTAAAATGCACTAGAGAAGGGTTGAAAAAAAGACAACCAACAACTCCTTTTCATCTCCCAGTGCCCAGCTTTGAAAGCACATGCTCCCTCATAATGAAAGAAAATGAGTGGGGCCGATTATCACGCTGATATGAGGTCCTAAATGGGTGGACTCATTCCCAGAGGCCCAGAGGACCTTTGCATGAGACCATGCATTGCCTCTGATTGACCTGCTATCAAGCATCGAGGTGCTGGGAAGCCGTGCTTGCCAGTTGCCCTAGTTGCTGATAAGGTCAGAGGTGTGGAGGTCTCTCGGCGAGAACAGGAGTGGTACAGATCTCGCAGTTGGTAGCAAACCAGATTACATTGGGGCTGAGAGATTACATTTGTTGCTGCTGATAGTATTTGGAATGGGTTTTCAAGGAATAGTTCAGCCAAAAAACGAAAACTTATGTTAAGCATAATGTCCCAGCTGCTTTTTATATTGCTGAGTTTCAAAAAGAGCAAATAAAGCACCATAAAAGTAGTTCATATATGACTTGTGCACTATATTCAAATCAATACAGTTTGTATAGCGCTTTTCATAATACATATAGTTTCAAAGCAGCTTTACAGAAAATGCTTGTTTCAATGTTACGATTTAGGCAGTACTCTGTTACTATTCATAGATGAATGTGTCTAAGTTGTACATATTTTGTATCAAATACAAATCATAAGGATAACATTACAATAAAAGGAAAATATCTGATAGTTTTGTATGTCGATCCTTCATATTCCAAATCATAAGGATATTACTACAATATAAGGATAATGTTTCATCTTTTTGTAAGTCAAACCACTATATTCCAAGTCCTAAGGATAATATTACAATATAGGATGATATTGTGTAAGTTGATTCACTATATTCCAGGTCATAAGGATATTACACTATAAGCTATAGGATAATATTTTATAGTTTTGTATGTCGATCCACTAAATTCCAAGTCATAAGGATAATATTACAATATAAGGATTACATTTGATAGTTTTGAATGTCAATCCATTACATTCCAGATCATAAGGAAAATATTACAATAAGGATATTTGATAGTTTGTATGTTGATCCACTAAATTTTGAATCATAAGGATAATATTACAATATAAGGAATATTTGATAGTGTTGTATGTCGATCCACTAATGATCTGAAGCCATACAATAACTCCAAGCCATACTAATTCTCCATAGAATTATTTTAGTATCATATTATAGTTTTTATTAATATTTTGAACTTATTTTTATATGTTCTGTTTAAATTTGAAAGGTTTAGTAATTGTACATTTTTGTCATTTTTTATTAGTTCTTAAAATATGTCTAAATAGTTTTTATTTTATTTCAGTTTTAGTTATTTTAGTACATCAAGTTAAATTAAATGTTACTTTTTTTTTACAGTTTTAGTTTTAGGGGCCATTTTACACAACACCATTTTCAAACTAAAAACGGAAAACTTTGAACGATTTGCATGAAAACAGCTTTTTGGAGGCCTGAAAATGCAAGTTTTCTGTCGGACCTCCCATAGACTGCAACGTAAGCACCACTTTCAAGGCCAAGAAAGTTAGTAAAGACATTGTTAAAATAGTCCATGTGACTACAGTGGTTTAACCTTAATATTATGAATCGATGAGAATACTTTTTGTGCCCAATAATTTAAAAAAAAACGACTTTATTCAACAATCTCTTCTCTTTCACGTCATTCTCCTACGCTTTTCACGTTCTTTATTTTTGAACTACTGCTTTATTTTGGATCCCAAAACGGGCAATTTCCAGAATGTTCACACTCAGGGGGATGAGGCTTTTTATTTGGAACGATAAGGATTCAATTTTCTCTACCTTTGACTTTGAAGATAAGGTCTTGCATCATGGCTTCTGCAGGCTTGAATGCTCTGTGCAGTGATTGATGTTGTTTTTATTTTATTTCCAGTTAAATAAACCATTACCACCAGATAAACCCATTTAGATTGTACTCAATCACTGCCAAAAAGCAGACGTGCCCCACAGAGGAGCATTATAACACTTCCTATATAGGTCATAGACTAATTGAAGTAATTGAAGATGCGTAAACACCGAGAAGTAGACGTGTTCCTATTCACATCAATGGAGATTTCATGTGATCCTTTAGAGGCCGTTCTGATTGATATGACAATTGCTCTGGCCTTGAAAGCACATCAAACCACAAGAACAGCAGAGCTTATAGGCAATAAACATGTCACTACAGGACTCTTATCAGTCAGTTTATCCTTGTACACCATCACTTTCCTTCTACCTGTTCAAGGAGGGGTACTTTTATCAGTATACCTGGATGATTCCATGACCTTTGTGTTGATAATGTACACCATACAAAATTATAAAACCTATTGTCAGCATTTCACAGATTTTTTTTTGTTGTTGTTGTTGCTTAAAGTAGTTTGATGTTTTGTATTAATTAATTTTTTTAAATAATTAGTCAAGTTAGTCAAAATCAGCAAAAAATCAGTCGTGATATGTGAGGGTGCATCCCATGAGGAAGAAACAACAGCTATTGTTTTCTGCACGCAAACATGTTGAGCTCTCATTTATTAGAGCAGGTGAGTCAAATACTGACGTGAATTGTTCTGGTAAAGACAGAAATAACCTTTTGTTTGTTTATAAACATCTATTTTGCTGATTATACTACTACGATACGCGACTGTAATCATCGCATCCTTTAGGAAGACTGCGTTTGGATAAAGACTTTCATCATTGTAATGCATTGTAACCCACTGAATCTCATTTTTTATTTGTTTTAACACTACATTTTTGGTCGTTACATAACTCTCATAATTCCATTGGTGTTATTTCATATACTGTCATGTCATGACATTGGATCAAGTAGACTTATATATTTTATAACACACTTATTTATTCATTTGACAAAAAATGTCTCATTTAAAAGTGGTTTATGTTTAGAGAAACCCCATTTGAGTATAATTGGAGCAGCCTTATTAGTTAATCTTTGGTTACTTAGTCCGTACCTTTCCCATATGACAACATTCAAAATTTTAATAATTTTTACGACAAAATGTCACAATTATTACTTAATTGTATGTCATGATGTTATATTAAAAAGTCGAAATCAAATAATTTCCGACTTTTTAAGTCACAATTTTCGATCAATTTTGATAATTTGACTTATGTTATATGTCAACATGTCATTTCGACATTTTATGTCATGATTATGATTTACAAGCATGTATTTTTTTTTTCTTATGTAGCGGAAATTAGTTTAGATTGGCCTAGCGCATTGGCGTTTTCTCTCGAGTGCAGACTTATTTTTCATCTAGTCTACCCGGGTTGCTTGTCACTGTCGGTGCGTTCACGTTTACGTTCACTTTGGGTGCACGTTCGCACTTTTCATCTCACCAGTCTAGTGGAAACGGGCCCGCGGGCCGCGGCTAGATTTTATGTGCCCGAGTTTTAAGACTAAATAAAATCCTTAGAAAACTCCGTAGTGGAGTTCTAGCGGAGTGGTTACGATTTGAGCGCAGAGGGTAAGCGGGGAAGTCGCTCCATTCCACTCATTCTCGGAATTCCGGTTTTCAATCTTATTTGTTTGACTAAGTCTGGATGCTAAACCATTGGTGCTAAACGCGTGACTTATTTCAGTAAAATCGACGTTATCTGTTTGTTTATTGAAATGTATAAAAGCAATATGCAATGTTGATGTAGTACTAAATATCAGCCTGTGGTTAATTCCCTACATCAAACCTGCATATCCATCAAACGCTAAGGTATAAACATTTTTATTTAACAAATTAAAATGATGTATATAGCCTATTTATTTGTTTGTTTATCATATATTATTTGATATTTAAAGCATAGTAATTATGAACAATTATTTTTAAAAATCTCAAGTTATTTGGAAGGCCTAACGTACGTATGTGTGCACATGTTTTTCTTTATCTTGCGCATGTTTTGAATCATCTTCAATAAAATGAAAGATAGTGAGATAAAATATCTCCCTTCATCGAGTGTCAGGGGACAGCAGGGCTCGCTTCATCCGGTTCGCAGGAGGGGAGGGCCGCTGGCGTCTGGCGTCTCCGCATCCCTGCGCTCCATCATCTGAATGAAGCATCGTGAGGAGGGAGTTTTGGGATCAGATCTCCAGATAACCAGGTTCCTGACTGTCTCTGTCGTAGCATATAAATCATGGGGGACACGTTGCCTGTCAGACTCCAAGAGAACTGCGCAGGAAGAGAAGACTGCAACCATGATTTTACTCAGACTGTGTGGACTCCTCTTTGTATGCTCAAGACTAATAGGTGAGCCGGGATTTACTTTCCTAACCTTTTAGTGTAATTCAATTTCTCTGTTACATATTTTATTTGCTTTTTAGAGACAGTGGGGTCCAAAAGTGTGGGAACCTATTTACATATTATTTAAAGAAATTATTAATTATTAATTTCAATTTTAATTGTTCATATTATTTTGCTGACAATATCATGGTAACACTTTACAATAAGATTAATTAGTTAACATTAGTTAACTACGTTAGTTAACATGAATAAAGAAAGAACAATACTTCTATAGCATTTTTTAAATCTAAATTAATGGTAATTTTAACATTTACTTATACATTATTGAAAAAAAAGTTTTGTTTGTTAACATTAATTAATGCACTGGTACAACTGTATTTTTATTCATTAACAAATGTTTTATTCATTGTTATTTAACACATAAACTAATGTTAACTATCAAACTGTAAAGTGTTAGCAATATCATGTGTATTGAAAATGTTATATGAAATCAGAAAATAGCTAACATAGCTAGCTATATTATATATCCTGTTAGTTGTCCTTATCTCCTTTTAAATGTATTTATTAATTTGTCTTTATCTGTTTTTTTTAAACTGATGTCATTTTCTCTTGCAATGAAAATTGCCTCAGATGCTGACATGGCATTAAAAAAAGCTGACATGGCATTAAAAAAAGGATTACTCAATCTACATTTAACACAATTATTTCAACAATTACAGATCAATATATATATATATATATATATATATATATATATATATGTATGTATATATATGTATGTATATATATATATATATACTGCATATATATATATATAATATGCAGTGACAAATTTACTTACAGTATCACTTTCTTTTGTGAAGGAGAGATAGTGTTTCCCTTTGAAAAAAAGACCATTACATTGTTGCTCTGTTCTTTGTAGCTGGACGTCTTTGATCAATCATACAGGAAGAAATATTGCTTTGTAAGGGAAGACGGTCATTTCCAACGTTCATTTACTCTTTTCCTTGTCATCTGTCCAATATTAGAAACAGAGCTATTTGTGGTTGTGACGCAGTAAAACAGTGCTTTGGCTTGAAAATAATCAGCATTGCCAGCTGACTTGGTTTCACTGATAAAACTCATAAACAGTGTAAAAGTTATTGTTCGTGATTTGTGGAACGTGTTTCCTTTCATTTTAGATGCTAAATTAGACATCATCGTGAGTGACCCAGATGTGAAGGTGGGAAGCAAAGTTTTGCTCTTATGCAAAGGTTGGTGTGTTTAGTTGTAACGGACACAAAGAATGGCCCCTAATTATATCTGGACACACTTAAACATGTCTTAATGACTGTGTTAACAAAAGATGCTGTTTTGCAAACTTAAACTAAGCCGGGCTCAAGATGATTTTTATTGAACGTAGATCAGTTCTCCTCAAGTGTCAACGATACTTTTTTCATTCAGTTTTCATTCATTATTTAATGCTCTAAAATAAATTCCACCTAGTGTTTAGTTTTGTTACACTGTAAAAAAAATGTTGCTACCTTAAATTTTTAAGTACAATCAACTTGGATGTTTAAGTCATTTCAACTGAAAATACATTAAAATTACTTAAAAATTAGTTGAATCTTGTATAACTTATAAAAAAAGTTGAAAATTGCGTATGTAATGCACTGACATTAATACATTTTCATATGTCCAAATATTTTGGGGGCCTCAGTATATCACATAACAGTCTGTAGCAGCAGATTAAACATTTTTTAATATTACAGAGATATAATGTTACTGTCATAAAATAACCAAGAAAATGTTATTTGCTATTCTTTTCTGTCTTTCTATATGCTGCGGGTCAGTTGACTCAGAGGGAGATATCAGTTGGTTGAAAGATGATGAAGACGTTGATGAAGATCGCCATGAAGTCAAGAAAAATGATGAGTCCTCGAGTGCACTGACCTTGAACGACATTGAGTTAGGTGACAGTGGAATCTATACCTGTGTGTTTGAAAATGAACACGGCACAAAGAAGACTAACTACCATCTTTATGTCTACCGTAGGTTCCTGAAGACTCATAATGTTCCGTTATTATTCTATCAAGCGCTGAATCTCCATAATGATTCTCATGTGAAATTCTGTCCTGCAATCAGAAACACCGGACTTTGGCAACACACCGAAATACCACGAATTTCTGGTGAACCAGACAGTGACCGTTCCCTGCTTCGTCTCTGGGAAGCCCGAGGTGGAGGTCTACTGGTTTCGGAACGATCATATCGTGAATGATGACGGTAGGGGTGGTGGCCATGCCGCGGGTTCTTCCAATAATTTATGTGGTATGGGGGTCTCCTCTCCTTCCTAGCTCTCTGTGATGCCTGTAGTTGGCAGAATGGCAGGATGGCGATGGTGAACGAGTCGTGATGGGGTGGGAGGGGCTTGTGCATTCGTTTTCTGACCGATTTGCAACCAAATCGAGAGATTTTTCTCGCTAGTAGTCGGGGAAACATCGGTGCACAGTTTGGTTTAGTGTTTTTTCTTCCTGCCTGATGTTGAGAATGAGTCCGTAAGAAACAGCTCTGAAACATTCAGTCTTGCCCCATTTCAAGTAAACGCCACCATTGACAACCATAGAGGAACAATGATGGAAAATGGAAAGTCATCCCAAAATGGAACGTTAATCACTATTTGCTCACCTTCACATTTTTCATTTGGTGTTTGTTTGGACATCTTCTTGCACGTTTTGCAACACTTTCAAAGTGAAATGTACAGTGAGTGTCGCTAACAGCGCCTTTAGTTTGAATCAAAACCAGATGAATGTGAAACTGGCAACATTTGGCAAGCCATACATATATGGATATGCTCTGTGGTAAAATCATGCTCTATAATAAAAGTGTTTTGAAGTCTTAAAAGGTTAGTTCACCCAAAAATGAAAATTCTGTCATTAATTACTCACCCACATGTCGTCCCAAACCCTTAAGACTTTCATTCATCTTCGGAACACAAAAGAAGATCTTTTTGATTAAATCTGAGAGCTTTCTGTCCCTTCATTGACAGATATGCAACTGAAGCTTCAAAAAGATCATAAAGAGATCGTAAAACTCATATGAATTATTAGTCCAAAAATGTAGTCCAAATTTTCTAAAGAGACTTGATCACTTTATAAGATGAACAGATTTAATTTAGACTTTTATTCACATATAAACATTCATCAATGCACACATCAGTTGTAGTAAACAGAAGCTCAAGCATGTGTTCTTGCATTGATGTCAATGGAGGGATCATAAAGCTCTCAGATTTCATCAAAAAAATCTCCATTTGTGTTCTGAATATGACCGAAAGCCTTAAGGGTTTTGAACGACATGAGGGTGAGTAATTAATGACAGTTTAATTTTTGTGTAAAGTGTCCCTTTAACTGTAATCATAATTTATGTGCACACTGAACGGGAACAAAAGCTGTTGGTGTTTTACAGCCTCTAGTGAAACTGCAGTGAATTAATATCGATAGGGATGTTTTTTGAGGTTTGCAAAAATGTACAGTAGACAGAGGCACTTTTTTTCCCCCCAATGAGGTACGTTGCAAAATAATGACAGAATTTTCATTTTGGGTGAGTTGGCCTTTTAAGAGTGTGCGTGTGGGCTTTTTAAGGCTTTGTCTCATAATTCTAAAGTAGTAAGATTGTATCTTTGATGCTGATCATGCTCTACCATCCTTCTTCTCTTTGTACAGGCCGAGGTCATCTCAAAATCCTGCCTGATAGATCCCTGCAGATTGTGGGTATTCAGCCAGAAGACCGTGGAACCTACACATGTGAAGGCAAGATCAAAGGACGCCCCATAATAAAGAAACTCCAAATCTCTGTTGTTGTTAATGGTGAGGACATAGAGGAACTAATAATGTTTGTTCTTAGTGTGGCCAGGGTGAATATGTCCTCTAAAATATCTGTTTAAATATCCCATTCTCCAGAGCCACCGACCGTACTGATTCATCAGGAGAGAAGGAGTGTGTCTGCCGGACCCAATACCAGTGTGTCTATAGTCTGCCTGGTCAAAGGAGAACCCACTCCAAATATTTCATGGATACTGTATGTACATCAAGAGAAGATGCTATCATTTTTCTTTCATGCTTACCTATCATCCTTAGTCTCAGTCTTTTTATATTTGTCAATCTACTTTTGAAATCAAAAATTTGTCGACGATATGTGAAAATAATCCATCTAGACTACTTCTTAAGGCTTCATTTCAAAACCTAGTGAGCTACTGTACCTCCATAGGCAGCATCAAACCCAGCTAAAAAAATATGTTCTAAGAATGTTTTGCTTGCGTTCCTAACGTTGATAACATAATGTTAAGTTATGAAAACATTGTTTCTGAATGTTCTCTAAAGATTTAAAACATCCAGTTTTTTTTCAAATGTCTAAAAATAAAATCTTGGTTATACGAACATTACTGGAGCCCCTAAAGGGACATGGTGATTGAAAAAATATATAATATGAGGAAAACAAATATTTCAATTATTGCAATTATTATTGCTTTTGCGTTCTCTTGCAAAACTTATGCGTTACACAGAGAAACTTTACATTCCCTCGCAATACTTTTGCGTTTCCCAGAGAAACTTTGCTCAAAAGTTGTGCATAATTGATTATGTTTTGAATATTGTATTCAGTCTAGTAAAAAAAAATCTGTTTTACCCATAAGCATTGCTATCATGTTGTTAGTTTAGCAGCATGCTGATGTTCAACCCTATTTAAATCAAGGCAAGGCAGTTCACTAGGTTTTGGAACAGAGCCTGTAGGCCTATGTGTTTATTCATATTTTTAGTCTCAGACTGTTTTTTGTATATTTGGCGCTTACTTTTGTCTCTTAGTTGTTAGTTCTCCTCCCATGAGTATATTTGTGTTGTATCAATGAACAATAGTGGCAAAAAGACTGAGTTTCTGCATCTCTCCCCTCAGCCCTTCCACCTTTGACGACTCCCGTTACAAATACAACACTGATAAGAGTGTGCTCACCATCTCTGCAGTGACCAGGAGCGATTTTGGAGAGTATATCTGCATGGCTAACAATAAGATCGGGGAAAACAGTGCAACGTTTATTCTGGATGTCTCAGGTGAGAAAAGGCCCTCTTAGAAGACTCAAAACTTTGAATAAAGTGATATGTTTGTACTTTGCTGAAAGCATCGAATGAGGGCAGTTGGTCTGCATAATATGCTTTCAATCAATACCAAAGCTCAACATGATATCAATTGTCACTATTTACGATCTTGATGAATTTTTCAGGTCTGTATGGCCAGTAAGCTCTGTCAATTAACCCATTCATGTTGTAAAATGATAAATAATGGCCTTTTTGGATGGCGACACCCATTTTTATGATCCAGTCCATCAATTCCTGATTTATAAATTCAAGACCAGTGTCATATTTTCAGTCTGAATATCCTGTTCACTTTATACATCACATGGGTTATGAATGGGTTGTGAATGTTGACTTTAAACTTCAGCAAATTTATCTGCTTATGGCTCAACTGTTTTTTTTTTCTCTGCTTTATTTCCTTTTTTTATTTATTTTGTTTAGCCAAAGATGTATTCCAAGGAAACGTATTCTTTTTTCTCCCATGAATTCAGATGTTTACTATAGTTGCAAACACAGACACGGGGAATGTGATCCCATGCAAGCATTACATTGACACTTTCCAATAGGCCAGACCCAAACAAAACGATCGTAGGATAATGGAAATATTAAAAGAGATTTATATACACAAATGCATATCTGCAGTAGTTGGCTCAATATGTATTTTGTTATTTTATGGTTTAGCTTTCGAAGATTAATTTCATTTAATTTTTGCTTGTTCTATTGATCATTTATAGAGCGTCCAACTATAAACTTGGATCCAAGCAAGCTGAGCATTATTCCAGGAGAAACTGCATCTGTGCTCTGCAATGCCACAGGACATCCAACTCCAACCATACAGTGGGTCAAGAAGGCTACCCAAGAAAAAATGGTGAACATTTAAATAGCTGCTCCATTTGCATTGTTGTTGTTTGCAAAACTGAAATTATTCATTGGCTTTGGAAATATGTTTAAGTCAACCTAGCTTTACGCTATATGCCCTATGTACACGCCATCGGTGGTCTATGTGTAACAGTGCCTAGTGTATTGTCCCTGTTAAATAAACAAACAACATAAAAAATAAAAAAAATCTGGTCTTAAACCAGTGGGAATACATGGGTAATGGATTATAATTGGATTATAATTTTCTTTGATGGTGGTGACGACGACGAGGGATTCTGTATCTACAGGAAGTGCGACCCATGTACTTTTCTCTTCAGTCTTAATCACTTCTTCCTGTCTCTTATTGTCTTTCCTGTTTGCATTAACATGTGTGGGCAGACGAGTGTGGAGGGATCTGAGCTGATTCTTGAAAATGTAGTGTCCTCTGATGGTGGCTTGTACTCCTGTATAGCCAGCAACACGGCGGGCACAACCACTGAGGACTTCCAGCTGATAAGTAAGGCTCTTTTAGTGGCTTCAGGAATTTGAACTTTTAAGAATAAGTCTGTGTTCACCATACATCTGTGTGTGTGTGTGTATATATATATACAGGTCATTCTCAAAAAATTAGCATATTGTGATAAAGTTCATTATTTTCCATAATGTAATGATAAAAATTAAACTTATATATATTTTAGATTCATTGCACACCAACTGAAATATTTCACATCTTTTATTGTTTTAATACTGATGATTTTGGTATACAGCTCATGAAAACCCCAAATTCCTGTCTCAAAAAATTAGCATATTTCATCCGACCAATAAAAGAAGTGTATTTAATACAAAAAAAAGAGTCAACCTTCAAATAATTATGTTCAGTTATGCACTCAATACTTGGTCGGGAATCCTTTTGCAGAAATGACTGCTTCATTGTGGCGTGGCATGGAGGCAATCAGCCTGTGGCACTGCTGAGGTGTTCTGGAGGCCCAGGATGCTTCGATAGCGGCCTTAAGATCATCCAGAGTGTTGGGTCTTGCGTCTCTCAACTTTCTCTTCACAATATCCCACAGATTCTCTATGGGGTGCAGGTCCGGAGAGTTGGCAGGCCAATTGAGCACAGTAATACCATGGGCAGTAAACCATTTACCAGGCGTTTTGGCACTGTGAGCAGGTGCCAGGTCGTGCTGAAAAATGAAATCTTCATCTCCATAAAGCTTATCAGCAGGTGAAAGCATGAAGTGCTCCAAAATCTCCTGATAGCTAGCTGCATTGACCCTGCCCTTGATAAAACACAGTGGACCAACACCAGCAGTTGACATGGCACCCCAGACCATCACTGACTGTGGGTACTTGACACTGGACTTCAGGCATTTTGGCATTTCCTTCTCCCCAGTCTTCCTCCAGACTCTGGCACCTTGATTTCCAAATGACATGCAACCACTGAGCAACAGTCCAGTGCTGCTTCTCTGTAGCCCAGGTCAGGCGCTTCTGCTGCTGTTTCTGGTTCAAAAGTGGCTTGACCTGGGGAATGCGGCACCTGTAGCCCATTTCCTGCACACGCCTGTGCACGGTGGCTCTGGGTGTTTCTACTCCAGACTCAGTCCACTGCCTCCGGAGGTCCCCCAAGGTCTGGAATGGTCCTTCTCCACAATCTTCCTCAGGGTCCGGTCACCTCTTCTCGTTGTGCAGCGTTTTTTGCCACAGTTTTTCCTTCCCACAGACTTCCCACTGAGGTGCCTTGATACAGCACTCTGGGAACAGCCTATTTGTTCAGAAATCTCTTTCTGTGTCTTACCCTCTTGCTTGAGGGTGTCAATGATGGCCTTCTGGACAGCAGTGAGGTCGGCAGTCTTACCCATGATTGCGGTTTTGAGTAATGAAACAGGCTGGGAGTTTTTAAAAGCCTCAGGAATCTTTTGCAGGTGTTTAGAGTTAATTAGTTGATTCAGATGATTAGGTTAATAGCTCGTTTAGAGAACCTTTTCATGATATGCTAAGTTTTTGAGACAGGAATTTGGGGTTTTCATGAGCTGTATGCCAAAATCATCAGTATTAAAACAATAAAACACCTGAAATATTTCAGTTGGTGTGCAATGAATCTAAAACATATGAAAGTTTAAGTTTTATCATTACATTATGGAAAATAATGAACTTTATCACAATATGCTAATTTTTTGAGAAGGACCTGTATAGTGTGTGAGAGAGAGAGAGAGAGAGAGAGATTTTAATTTATTATGGATAATGTACTATATGGAGGTGTTTGAATTGATAAACATATAATTGAATAGATATAATGATTAATATAATATAAATTATATATTTAATGTAAATTTTATATATATATATATATATATATATATATGTATATGTGTATATATAAAATACTGATTAGATAATTTATCCTATGCATCCTTGATGATTAAAACAGTTCTTTGACATCATACATAACTTTTGATAATGGTGAAGTTAACAAACTTTGGTTTGTTTATATATATTTATTTTGGCATAAACTTTCTATATTGCTTCTTCTCATTATTAACTTCTCTCCCTCTCTCTCACAAGCCTGGCCTGGGACACCCGCTCAGTTCAGTGTGGCCCCGGGGTCCTCATCTTCTGTCCTCATCCAGAGTGTCTCAGTGCAGGATGGAGGGTCCTCTATTACCCTGTGCATCCTTCAGTGGAAGAAACCGTCCGAAGAAACCTGGAGTCAAAGTGTCGTCAAGCCCACAAGTAAATAAGTGACTATGAGAAGTGTGGTTTATATTTTGATGCTTTTTTTAAATTCAAACGTGTGATGAAAAAACGTACATTTGTAGATCCCCTGCTGATCAAGGGCCTTGAGCCGTACACAGAGTACTCAGTTCGTTTGGCGGTCAAAAACTCTCATTACCAGGGAAACTTTTCCACTGAACACATGATCTTCACACAGTCTCGACGTGAGTATCAGCAGGATTCTCTCCTGTCTGTTCACTTCATCTGCTGCTTATCCACCATTTTTGATAGCTATTATGAATATTGTTATGTTTTTTAAGCTATTGTCAGGCCCACACGGAATCTTCACCCAAGTATTAAATATCTATCTATCTATCTATCTATCTATCTATCTATCTATCTATCTATCTATCTATCTATCTATCTATCTATCTATCTACTCTCAGATCCTTTTAGCACATTTACCATGTTTGAATCCAATCTGCAGAGTTCCCACAATGAAAATCAGTTCAGAAAATGTTAAAACATCTGCAGATTCATTGGTCTACAGTCTCAACATCAGTTTTTAATAATAAGACATTTTATCGCAGTAGATTTCATGTCATGCTGTCATTCTTGTCATGCATAAATGCCTGTTTGCTCATCACATTTGTTCATGATTTGCTTTCGCTGCCCATTCTTTCATTCCTGCTTGACGATGACCATTCTCCATGTTTACGACCTGCTCCTGGTCCCGGGGCCCCACCATTGCCTTATTCTGACCGACCTTTGTAGATGGTAAATCAAAATTTTGAATGCATACATCTCCAGTTGATAGGCTAAAACACAAGCCTAATTGTTTACTGTGATATAGAAGTGTGAAAATGAGTTTACCTGCATGGTTTCAATGCTGAAGAAAGTGGAAAAAAGAGAAAATTGCTACTTCAGGTTTCCTTCAGCATGAAATCAATGTTGGTCTGCTGATCTCATACATCTTTACTGAAGTAAATGATTTTGGAGCTTATCCACTGGATTGTCAATTACGTGTGACACAGACATACCCTAATAACTTAATATAACTAATGTTCACATTGATTTTAATGTTCTGTTTATTTACCCATGATTAGTTAAAATATTACAATAATTTCCTTTAAACTTAACAAAAACAGTGGGAGAGTTCGTAAGCTTGTTTTATTTCTGTGAATCAGTTCACACTGTCCATTTCAGTTCAATGGTTCAAAACACTGATTTAGTGATTCATTCTTCACGCTAGTCTTCCTTGTGTTTATTAAGTGAACTAGTGTGTAAAACATGCATTTACTATTTTTAACTAGATTTTTACTGTATTTTAGTTATTAAATTAAACATTTTGAATAATTAAAAGAATTGCTGTTTAAGAGCAAATTCATAAATATCAATATATACAATACTGTTCAAAAGTTTGGGGTCATTATGATTTAAAAAAAAAAAATAAACACTTTTATTCAGCTGCATTAGGATGCATTAAATTGATCAAAAGTGACTGCAAAAACATTTATAATGTAACTACTATTGATTTCTTTTTCAATTAAATACTGTTCTTTTTAACTTTCTTTTCACCAAAGAATCCTGAAAGATTGTATCACTGTTTGAACAAAATATTAAGCAGCAAAACCCTTTTTTTAGCATTGATAATGAAATGTTTCTTGCACATTAAATCAGCATAATAGAATGATTTCTGAAGGATCATGTGACACCGAATAATGATAATATAAATTCAGCTTTAGATCACAGGAATAAATTACATTTTAAAATATAATCAAATAGAAATCAGTTATTTTAAATTATAATCATATTTCACAATATTACTGTTTTTACTGTTTTTTGATCAAATAAATGCAGCCTTTGTGAGCATAAGAGACTTACAAAAACATCTTACCGACCCCAAACTTTAGAATGTTAGTGTACATCAAATATTGTCAAAATAAGGTTGAAAATATCATGATGAAAATCCACCCAGCCCTAAGATCAACCTGTTACACTGTTTCTGTTCTCATCTGATGTTTCTTCTTTTCCTCATTTAGGGGAACCCGACAGCCCCGTTCTTTCTCTGAATGAGAAAAAGTTGGAGAAGAACTCCGTCTCCATCCCCATTAAACAACTGAAAGATGGAGGCTCTCCCGTCCTACACTACGTTGTACGCTACAAAGGGGTCAGTCCGAATCACTTAATCATATCTTTCATGTTTTTTAAATTAAATATGTGAAGTACAAGGCTTATATCAGTGTAAATGTGCCATTTTGAATAGAACAAGGAGAATGAGGAATGGACTGAAAATGAAATTCCTGGAAACTCTAGCAGAATCCAGCTGAATGATCTCCAGTACAACGCTGAATATCAAATGGAAGTTTATGCAGTAAACCACAACGGCTCCTCCAGCTCTGCCAAAATTAACTTCACCGTCCCACAACCTGGTAGGATTGATTAGAGCGAGCCAAATATTATGATGTATTATATGCTTAAACGAATGCAAACTCTTTAGTGAAATCAACTGATTCCCCTCTCTCTTGCAGTCAGTCAGCCGATGCTAGGGAAAGGTGGTGTGGTGGGAATAGTAATGTTCATCTTCTTGGTGCTGATGGTATCAGTAGATGCTTTCTGTTGCTACACCAACCACTGCGGCCTGCTTAATTTCCTCGCTCGTAAACTATTTGGACACAAAGTGTCAGAGTCTAAAGGGATGGATGAAGAGGCGAATAATTCAACTGGGTAAGTTAACTTTATCCTTCGATGTTTGTTTTGCAGAGATACACAGTACGATTGTTCTTTTCTACCCTAGTTTTCCTAAAAAGAGACATTATTTGCACATAATGTTAGATCATGGTGATTGCATATAGTTCTTTAAAGGAGTAGTTCACCCCAAAATGTTGTCTCTCGCTTTCAAAAGACAATCTTTTACAAGAAAAGTGGATGCAAAAAAAAGACAAATAACGCCATAAAATTATAAAGTTAATCTACAAGACTTGTACACTATATATCTTGTACACTATATAAGTCTTCTGAATTTATATGATAGCTTTGTGTGAGGAAAAGTCATTTTCATTTTTGGGTGAACTATTCCTGTATGTACAGTATATACGCCAAGATGTGCAAAAATTGGCCGAAAAGTATATATAATTGAATTAGTATAAAAAGAATAAAATTCTAATTGTATTACTCACTGTTATGAACTGGACTTTTATGTCATGCTGGCAAAAAAAGAAAACCATTAAAAAGCTGATTATAACTGAAATGATGATAACACACAGCATTATGATTGACATAATTAAGGTTATATAAAGTGTAATGTAATAAGATAAACTAACAATGAAGAATAAAATATTTTTGCAGTCCATCAGTCCATCTTGGTTAATGTTAAATTATATATAGCCTAATTCTCTTTTTGAATAAATAAATAATAAAATTAAAATAAAATATTTTTATCAATTAATTTTTAACAACACCTTAATAACATATTTTGAAGTAACAAAAGGTTAATAAATGCTATAAAAAAGATGATTTTTTAATATTTTACATGCACACACACATACTGTTTATACTGTATGTATATATATATATATATATATATATATATATATATATATATAAACAAACTGGTTAACACTTAATATTAATAATATATATATATATATATATATATACGTTCATGTGTAAGTGTCCCTTATATTTTGCCATGAGTCAATGAATCTTCCAGTGTTTTCCATCTATAAGTCCAATTTTCGAGGTTTGTATTTAGACCGATCTACTGTTTGCTGTGTGTGATTTCACCGCTCTAAGCTTCAGTCCTCATGTGTCCTTTGATACAGAGACATGAAGCTGAGCGGTCTAACGCTTCCACGAGGCAGCATCCCAAAGCTTCAGGCACCCAATGGGGCAGTGAATGGCTTTCATTCAGAGGTCACGTGTGACAAAGCTCATCTTACCAAATTCGAGTAGGTGCCAACCTTAAAGGGCTGAATACAGCTGGGCATCAAAGCTGTCATTCACAACAAAATGGCATGTGGGTTTTGTGTTATGCACCCAGACTTTAAGGACTAATTCACCCAAAAATTACCATTTTGTCATCATTTACTCATCCTCAAGCTGTACGTGACTTACTTTAGGAGATGTTAGTCAAAATGTCTGAGCTTATGTCTTCCTTTAGGGTGCGCTGCGCTGTCGTGTAATTAAACAGTCAAACTACATCAAATGTTTTCAGTTTTTAGTTGAAAATGGTGTCGTTTGCACAGATCCAAAAACATAAAATACCATTGAATAGTAAACAATGAGTAAATGATCACAGAAATGTCTTTTTTTGGAGAACTATTCCTTTAAGCCATGATGTAACTCATATTGCCATTTTTTAACCCATTTCCCACAAGTTTTATTCTTTTCTCTATTATCAATTCCCCCTGAAAAAAAGTAAAACAATTCAGCTGCCTAATTAACCCAGAAAGCAACTTTTTGTATTCTTCTGTATCATTTGCACTGTAGAAATAATGATATATTCCCTCTTTTTTGTAGGAAGAAACCAGAATCTGATGCTACAACAGGAGAGGCGTAGAAGAAGAGATTTTACAGGAGACAATTTAAATTCAGAGTGAAGAAATTTCACACAAATCTCATGATATCCGATTGTGAGCTTAAGGGTGAAGTGTGTCTTTTTTCTTTTTTGTATGTTAAAATACTATACATAATCCATTTGTAGTCCAAGGTTTAAACACTATGGCTCTGTGGTGCTATGAAAACATTGCTGTGTTTGTTTGAGCATCTCGACAGGCCCAACATAGCAAGACTGGCTCAACCAATAGTGTGAGATTTGGGCGGAACTATCTGATTGTCCGACCAATGACAGATGGGGGAGTTTTAAAAAAAAGATTCTAGCACAGAAATGGCACGCTTGAACTTAAAGCTATGTAGTCTGGAGCATGAAGACGACTGTTATTTGCAGGAACGATTTCGAGATTTAGATTATGCTTGTTATTAAATGTAGGATGTTGAAAGCATTATCAGTGTGATGATCTAGCACAGTAGATACTGTACATGACAAATGCTGCTTGACCTGAATGTATGTTCAGTAGTGAGCAGATAAATGCAGAATGCAGCGAAGTATAATATGATGTTGATAATCATAATGGGAGCATAATATTTCTCAGATGCATCACTATTGTTAATTTATTGCGCATTTAACCTATGCTTGTATCAAATCTTGATTAAAGGGTTTGGCATGAGGATGAGTAAATTAAGGATGAGACGTTAATCTTGAATGTAAATACAGATGCATGCATAAAGATGCACATATAGATTTATTAGTAATTTTTTACCTTCACTGTATATTGTATATATTGTTTCTTTAATGCTTTTATACTCGTTCTAATGTTTGAAACAATGTATTTTTATACTAAATGCATTCACAACTATTTCTTTTGAATAAAAAGAGAGAAATATCTACAACACCTGCTTACTAAAGCTCATAATTCACAGTGCTGAGATTCAGTCACTCTTTGTAACTAAGAAGGCTGTAGATCACGGCGTCACCCTCTTGAGTGTTGGAACGTGGTCTAAAAAACAAACAATAAAAAACATATGTATTAGACAGTTTTTTATTTAAAATTATATATATTTTAAACTCTTTGATGTTCCTTTGATGTCTGACCCCAATTGCTGTTTCAGCAGGGAATATGTCAACAGCCAATTCAAGGGGTTTATATATTAATTCCACAGATTTCCCTCCACAACCATCATCAGGATGGTGATGAGACATTTTATTCATTACCTTTCTGAGTTTGATGAAGGTAGCTTTAGAGCTGCATATATCAGGTTGGTATGGCTTTCTTCAGACTCTGGTGATTGTCTCAGGTTCTCATAGATCTCCTCTGTTACTGTGACTGCATGTGTCTGATCAAATATAAACCCGTAGATATTTATTCATTTTGATAGTCCACTTTAGACAATCTTCGAACTATACATGCCAACTCTCATTAGAGTATTAGTAGACTGTCTGATTTATATCTGTTTTATTTTGATGCTCCCCAACAGACATTCTACTGACTATAAGTAACTTTTCAACTAGCCTACATGTCAACTAACTCATTCATTTGCTACTACATGTCAAATAACTCTTATTAGAATATTGGTAGACTGTTAGGTTATAGGGTTAGTAGAATAAGCTGACATGTAGTATCAAAGTTACTTATAGTCAGTATGTCTGTTGGGCAGCATCAAAATAAAGTGTTAGCAGATTTTACAGTCTACTAATTCTCTAATGACTGCTATGTTGAAATGCAGTTGCAGGGTTACTTGTACATATAAAGTAGACTGTCGAAATAAAGTGTAACCATATTTACAAGTGCAGAGGCATCTATCTTTTTTAAAATCAGCATTGTTCATGTGGTTTAATACCTGTTCTGTGTGGAGCTTCTTTGGTGTAATCTGTTTCCTCCTGTAAATATGTGAACAGATTTGCAATGCTTTACAATACATTATGTGTTTGCCTTCATAATCCATAAAATTAAGGTAAGTAATTATACTATTAGTTAATAATTCAAGATGATCAGAATACCACACTCTAGTCACAAGATTAAGAAACAACGATTTACGTAAATCAGTTAGTATTAGCTGCTAGTGCAAGACATTGCGTAAGACGATTGCATGCTTGACTGCCAAACCGATTAAGATAACCAGAGCACTGCAAGACCGAACGCAGTCAATGATGATGGAAAGTGATGAATGATCACAGCAGGGCTTGTGTAATATGTAATTTCCTCAAAGTACAAACTCATGCAATCAGTTCCCATTTAACACATATGAACAGCATGTTCTCTTAGAATTTCAACATACTGTTCATCTCACTCACCTTATCATAAGACCAAACAGGACTAACAGTACAGCTACAAAGAAAAACACAGCTGTTGCAGTCAGCAAGTAAAGTCGATTACCTGTAGGCATTTTTGAAACAAACAAACCAAAAAAGGTTTGGTTAAACGATCAACAAAGTCACAGTTTTTAACATTATTTTTTACTCAAAATTAAATGGGAAGCAAGTTTCTGGACACCCCTCACATGATATAAATATCAGGAAGTATCCAGTATACTGCACAATATTTAGTAAGCATTAAGCTAGTATTTACTTCCAAACACAACCTAAGACTTCCTTTCTTTCTTTGTGAATGAAATATTCCTTTTTACCTTCGACTTTCAGTGTTATGATTGTAGAGTTTTGAGAACCCATGACATTTGTGGCTGTGCAGAAGTACTGTCCATCATCCTTCTGACTGGCAGCTTTGATGGAGAATTCACAATCAAATCCTATAGAAGAGATGTTTGCATCTCTTATCTTAAACCAAGTGCAGTTTGTCACTGCAGGATTGGCATTGTTCGTACAGATCACAGTCAGTGAGTTTCCTTGTTCTATCTTTCCAGATGTCATAATTTCAACATTCTTCGGACTATCTGTAGGGCAGAAGCAACAGGATGAGGATCTGTATTTGTAAGAGAACTTTGAAATATTTGTGCAGTTGAAATGAGATGTTCCCTAAAGTATTGTGACACAATTATAGGTAAGTGAAATCTATCAATCTTCCTCATTTTTATAAATCATTATATAACACGGAAATAGTGGTCAGTAGCAGTTGCTATATTCCCAAACCTAAAGGGCTGCCATGGAACCTCAAAGTGCCTGATTTTGGAGACTACAAGCGACATTTGTAAACAACAGTGTTTTGTAGGCGGAACCATGAAATAAAATAATATTTCCCCCAATTGATGAACATTTTTAATCTTGCAATTGCTCAGAATTGTGAGATATAAACTTGTAATTGTGAGGGAAGTCAAGATTGTGAGATGTTATAGGTTTAAATGTTATCTATGTTAAACGTTATTTCATGCTGTAGGCCTAACTGTAGGGGTTACATTATCTCCTCTATGAACTGCATTTGCGAATATTCGGTAGATCGATTGTTTACATCAAATTAATGCTTTGATAGTAGGCTAGGCTAATTGACAGACGTTTCATCAGTCCAGTCTGTCCGTTTAACGTTTAGCTTCAAAGGGCGTCTTCGACGATGGTGTTCTATAAAATAAAGGCCATATTTTTTACATTCTGATTCTTGCGTCCAAAGGCACCACAAGACAGTTTTTCCATATTCCTCGACCGTTTCCTTCCACACCTGTTACCACTGTTTTTCTGCCACCATAGTGAAGTGTGCGCGAACGGCAGTGACGTAACTGTGACGTCTATTCCCAGTTGGTCCATTGGAAATCATTTTTAACATTATAAAGGCCTTGTCAATATTGATCAATTTAATGTGTCCTTGTTTAATAAAATTAGCCTATTTATTTATTTTAAACTAAATCTTACTGACCCCAAACTTTTATGTTCAGAACCGTTTTTGCATCAGGAATGTGTCTGATGATGTATTAAAATATTGCCAACTTTGACAGATTACTAGGTTTTTGAACAAACCAACCCAGGATGTGCTTTAAACAATCTAGCCCTAGGATAAATGTAAACGTACATCTCACATCAAGCAGTATTTCATCTGCTGAAGTTGTGCTATTCTTCAGACCGCAGGAGTAGTTGCCAAAGTCATTGTGAGAGACAGAAGAGATTTGGAGCACATTCTCAGTGGCTTGTGGAAGAAGAAGCTGGTTTTTATACCAGACAAACGGCCCTTGTTGCGGGGTACAGTTTTCTGTGCTGCACGTCAATTTCACAGAGTCTCCTTCATGGATGTGTCCATTCCCATTTTGACTTGTCACTGTTACTCTGAAAGGTAGAACTGTTAAAAGTGGTGTAGATTAATGAAATGTAACCAGAAGCCGTTTTAAAACACTCAAAAAATATTTAATGGTCCCCAGTGCTAAACCAGCATCTGATTCCATCCTGGTGGTGGACCAGCAGAACTTAGTTCATAAATTGGTTTGATCAACATGATCTTTCTGATTAAAGCTGGTTGACCAAGGAAATCTGGCTGTTTAAGCTAGTAAAGAAACATATGGGGACACCATCACACTATGCTGGTAACTTACAACAGGGATTGTTGGTCTGAGTTTTTGTTTGTTATACAAAAATTGGTCTTTCATTTACCTGCTACATCGAGGTTTATGCCAACTGATCCAGTATACTTTCCATTAAGATAATTTGTTTCAAGGCGAAAGAAATATTTTCCAATGTCACTTTTGGAGACATTGTGTAATTGCAATGAGCAGTTTTTGTATCGGTTTGCATACACTGTTCTATCTTTGTACAGTTGGTCAATCTCTGCCGCCTTTGAGTGATAGACAAATATTCCCTCCTGTGATCCATCTTGTTTCTGATTTTTTTTTGGTCTGAACCATTTTGTAGTTTTAAGTGTGTGAGAATTTGGATAATCAAACGAGCAGGTGAAATCCACAGATGAACTTTCGAAAACACATATGGAATGAGGTTTGTATGAAACTGACCATGAAGCCAAAACAGCTGAAACACACAAAAATGTTTGTTAAGGCATGTACATCAACATTGCTATTCATTGCTCCAGATGATTCTAGAGACTATAAATGATCAGATATGACCAAAAATACAGCAGCAAACTCAGCAGTCAGCACACTTCCAAGGGAGACACAAAATTATATAAAATATAAGACAACTCTTTATAATAAGTTTCAACAGCTAAAAGTTCTTTCAACAAATGTCTTTACCCCCCTTCTTTTCTTAAAGACCCGTGTTTATGGGCTTGGGATGTCTGTAGACTATTATTAAATTGAAAAGTCAGTTCTAAAATATTTTATTGGGTAAACACTTGATCACGAATGACCGGAAATATCATGTAAATTATTTGGTCATAAAAGGTGTGAACCCTGAAATAAATTTTCATTTGAATAATCTATAATTATTTTAGCTCATTATTTCAGTATAAACCCCCTAGTTTATGTAAATAAAAAAGTTTGAAAACAGTAACTTTGACATTAGCCCGAAGAAGTCAAAAAGATTGAGAATAGACAATTTAGTCAATAATATTATCAACAACAACACAAAACTATATTCAAATAAAACAATAACTCACCTGATAGAGGCAGCTGCAGTAATATGCTGATGAAAAACATGTGTTGTCCCTTAAGAGGTTTTGTTTAAGAAATCACTTGCTTCTTTAGATGCATAAGCGTCAGTATTTCCCCACTACAGGCCTATATACTTAAGCTTGCATCAATAAACGGATATCCTTGTTCCATGAAACAATCCTTAAATCAGTGATTGTAATTTAATTCCACTATTGTATGCTTAAATTATAAGAAAATACTGTTAGATTTAAAGCATGACCGGCAGAGCCAATCTTTCTTTTGTGAAACAGTTTCTGCTGATGATTTTTAGACTTAAACTAAATTAAACAGGAACTCAAACAGGAAATGATTAGGCAATAATTCAACAAGTGTGGAAGTTGATGGAAGTCAGTGAAAGTTATTCTCACAGTTTTGCCCACAATATTGCTGTTTCTTCTCTTTGAAAAGGGAATGAACCACAAACTGATAAGAGGAATCCCCAGAAAACATTCAAATATGGATGTGATTAGTATGATACCACTTTAGGGTGTTGTATAATGCTCTGGTGAACGTTTGTGACAGCACATCTCGACTCATCTGTACTCTCACAGTTTTGTGTCTCTCAAAGGTATTTTGTGGGGCTAGTCTATAGCGCACTCTGCTGTCTAGGCAAAAAAAGCCTTATTCAATTCTCAAGATGTTCTTCATTTAAACCCGGACAGTGAAATTAAATTAGTTTATTTCAATCAAATATTACTAAAATATCAATATTCAAAGAGAAGTGTTAGTGTTTAATAATTTCTTGTTCTTCTGGGAGTTGTAGTGGACTAGCATAGGAGCGATCTCGGACACAGCCATGACCTCATTTTCCTGCGCGCTGCGCCGAGGAAGGACCGATTGACTTGTGACGTAATTCCTCTGCGCCCAGACAAGCGGTGTCGTTGAGGAAAACAAATGATCCAGATCCGTTCATCTGTTGTGTCATTTTATTCCTGCATATTGACTTGAATTTCTTCATAAGGGTGGATTTCACGGCGAGTATGTATTTAGTTGAGAATAGTTGACTTCAGCGGACCTTTACATGAAGTTTAATTCAGTTTGGAGCTATAAACATTTGAAATCTGAAGATTATTGCTCAAACAATTACTAATTATGAATCGATTCAAACAATGTTTCTGCTGTTTTCCTGTAAGCTGGACAGTTAAGCGCAGTTTACCACATATGCTTCTATTTATTTATGCTTCTTAAACTCTCTTATTTATTATCTTCACAAGAGATGCACTGGTTGTGTCTCAAAACTTAGTGAGCTGCCTGGTTAGACTTTAAAGGGCGTGCAGCATGTTTGGAGTGCGTGGGTTTGCATCTTTGTAAGCATCATAGCAGTTTGCAGAATTTTTGGGCATCAAAGGTGCAGTGTTAAAAGGTTTGTGGTCCAAAAAATGCTACACTGGCAGCTTGCTGTGTTTTGAGACACGACTATTATATTTTTTTTTTATTATTTACCAGTTTTTTTTTTTTTTTTGCAGAAGGCGCTCAGTATGGCGTTAAAATCTGGAGAAGAGCGCCTGAAGGAGATGGAGGCAGAGATGGCGCTGTGAGTTTTCAGTTGTTCCAGCTGTTTATTTGCGTGATTTGAGTGTGTACAATAGAGCCTTCCTGACATCATGTATGCTGATGTTGTTGCTTCTCCTGTAGGTTTGAGCAGGAGGTGTTGGGAGGACCTGTGGCATCTACAGTGGTTGAAGCTGTTCCAGTCGCTCTGGCAATGCCAGCCGTACCCATTATCAGGCCCATTATTGGCACAAACACCTACAGACAGGTATTAATTACTGATAACTAAAAAAAAAATATATATATATATATATATATATATTTTATTTTACATTGTATATTTTTGTATGCTGGGGCGAGTGGGGTTCAAAAGACTTAATTGTGAAAATGCTTTTGCATAATTGTTTTTTTTTCTGATTTACTCATTTATTTAATTACAAATTACTTTATTACACATTGTTATAATAAGTGAAAAATGTAATTAAAAAATAAGACTTTATAAGTTATTTGTTTCCTAAAAACATTCATCAATTCAAAAAAAAAATGTTCTTCTTTTTTTTGTTTGTTAGGTCCAGCAGAGTTTGGATGCAAGAGCTGCCACTTTAGTTGGTCCACCGCCTACATTTGTTGGTCCTGGTACAACTATTTCACACTCTCATTATACAGTATAAGTAAAAGTCATATATAGAAAGCAACTGACAATCATCTGATTTTTATTTGTAGCTATGCCGGCAGTAGCGCCTCCTCCAATGATGCGTCCAGCATTTGTCCCGCATGTCTTACAAAGACCAGGTAATCAGGATTCCCATTATTGTGTGTGTGTATTTATATTCCAGGGGCTTGAGACATTTTTCAGATTTTCTCGTAATATCAAAATACTGTATATATCGATATAAATGGTATTGCCTCATCGCTATATTGTGCAAATTTGATATACCGTCCAACCAAAAATATTTATATATTAGATATAATATTTTTTTATTCATCTTCTATTTACAGAACATTATAGAGCCTAAAATATAATGATGCATATTTTTAAATATCTTGATGTATTTTTTCCCAGTGGGTCAGAGAATGCCACTAATGCGTGGTCCACCACCTCAGGGCATGATAGCACCTCCTCTTCCCAGACCTCCACCTCCTCCACCCATGATGATGGCGCCACCTATGCCAGGACCTCCTCAGCCCTCCATGGGTCCGGTTGGACCACCCATGGGGCCCATGCCACCAGTGGGTATTTTCTGAATTGTAAACAGCTGTCAGGGTATTTTTAAGGTTATTTTGTGCTTTAAAAATTGAGATGTATCACAAATGTTTTTCTAAATGAATGGCAGGTTGGAAACATGAACCCTATGCCTCCGGCACCACCGCGGCCCATTAGTCAAGCCCCTGCGAAAATCACTCCCAGTGTTATACAGGCAGCCCCCACTGTTTACACAGCACCCCCTGCCCCGAAGAGAATTTACTTCAAGAGCCAGAAACAAGCACGCATGGTAAAGTATCAACACACACTTGACTGTCCTGTTTCACAAAAAGTCCATAGGCTTGTTTCACTGATTTGCTTGAAAGTTCGGTGCTGACATTTTATATAGATCACACTCACAAGGTATCATTTAAAAATATACAGTATATCCACTAGTATAAAAAAGGTCCATGACCTTTTAAAGTCCCTCTGCAGTAAATCATTTTATCCCTTAAAACTCAACTTTGACAATCAAAATGACATATTGAAAGTTTTTTTCCTGTGAAAATGATTTCTTCATAATGCCTCCACTCAATCAATCACACCAGCTCGGACTACCTGATCCAGTCGGTCAGCTGTAGTAGACATAATGGCAATTAGAAATATTGGTTTAATTCAGCCATACATGTTTAAACCAGAAACTGAATCAGAAGAAGAAGAGGAAACGCGAATTCTACTAGCTAAGCGCCCTCAAACGTAAGCAAGAGCCCCCTCAGTTGATACTGTAATGTAATTTTGATGAAACTGATTTGGTTGACGCTCCAGTGAGTATTTGTGTTTACATTCTGGAGAACATAAAATGTTTCTATTTACTACTTTTTTGCTGTGGTGATCAATGTTGCCAATCACATATATTAATATCTTGAAAGGAGTGACCAATCAGGGGTGTTTAATTTAGTCAGTATGTACTCACCGGTCAAACATCTGAGTTTTTGTTCAGTGCTGCTGACTCTGATAAAGTATAGACGTGATGTAAATAAGAAATTCAATGTGCAGTGTAGACAACTTTATTGATTATAATGGAACTGTGAGATTGTGAACTGAGATGGGTAGCAGCTTTTTAGTGATTATAAAGGGAGTTGTCTTTGCGTGCTTTCTAGGTTAAATATAACCCATTCAGAATTTGAATAAAAGTCGACACATAGCGGTAATTGATATGATTATGATGTTACACAAACCATGTTCCCGTTTGCCATCTCAGAGTCAGAGAAGACTCAGAGTCAGACTCAGATTTGTCTTCAAAAAATCAGCATCCTTAGAAATAATGATAGGAAAAGCCCTGCCTTGCACATCGAAGGGGTTTGGTTACATATTTGTTATGGTAGAAATGAGGGGCGATTTCTTTGGTTCACTGCAGTTTTAAGGAGAAAATACTCAGTAATGGTGTTGAAGGATGAATATGTGCATGGTTTGTTTTAAAGCATATTAAAAACACCACACAGACATATAAACAACATTAAAAACTTGATTTTCAACTCAGGGGGTCTTTAAGATTTAATTAAATTTTCATTATTTTCCAAGGCCTGAAAGGCACTATTTTAAGATTCATTGGTATTTCCAGGGTTTCCACGACTTTCGAAACCCCGTTATTAGCAATATATGCTTAAATAGTACAATAATCAATGATACAATTGGTATTTATCAGTAATAGTTAGTATTAAATGTGGTTAATAATATACTGTGACTATGGCTGAAAAGTATTTATGATTTAGTTTAAATAATATTGTTTAAAATGAGTAAATTCAGTTTGTTGCCAATCCAACAACTTGTTTTTAGTAAAAGCTTTACTATTTTAACGCAACTGTAAAACTAGTTATATGTATAGATTTAAGCCACATTCAAAAGGGATTCAACTGAATCCATATGAAAAACATGACATATTCCAGTGATATCACATGTGGTAAAACAAGCTCCATGCTTCCTTTCTCTTTTTGCATGTGTTTTGTGCCCATGCTCATGGAAAATTTGGGAATTGCAGGAAAGGTTTACAAATTGTGGTTTCCAAGCCTGGATAAGCCATGGAAATTCTGTGGCCAGGTGCTGTGAGAACCCTGTAGGACCTATTCACTCTTTCCACAGCATCAATTTTGACATTTAATATCAAAGCACCATATGATTAATTAAAAAAAAAAACTTAGTAAGTGAGAAATTTAAATCCCCTTGTGTTTCCTTTGTAATGCTTGTAATGATGATCTAAACCTTCTCTCGGCTTGTTTTCTCAGGAGGAGTTGTCAGCATTGGTGGCGGAGCAGCAGGCCGCAGTCAAGGCAGCTGGGCTTCTGGAATTAAAGAAGGAGGTGGTCCCCGATGACAGCAAGATCGGGCCGAGCAAGCCAGAGCCTGAGCCTGCACATGTAGAGGTTTAATATTAATCTATTAAATTTGCTCAGGACATATCACACTTACAGGGGTTGGACAAAAGTCCTTGTGGCCAGAAGGATTTTTAGCCATTCCTCTTCAAGAACTGTGTCCATGTCACTTTGTGATGCTGCTGAAGGAAAATGCTCCTACAAGAGGCACCAGACCTTAATGTTTAATATTTTCTTCATATTAAATATTTTTATTTTAGTTTTAGTACCGAGCCCAACAAATGACATGTGGACAAAAAAAAAAAATATATATATATATATTGTGGCCACGAATTAAGAATTTTGTTCCCACATTTTAGTAAATCGTAGCCATATTAAATTAATTAATTCCCTTATTTTGATTGAACTAAAATAAGGGAACTAATTATTACAACGTGGCCATGATTTAGTCAATTGAGGGAATTAGTTGTTATATCGTCTGCATGATTTACTTAAAACGAGGGAACGAATTAGTAAAACATGCTGATTAGGATGTCGTAGGAATGAATCGTTAATTCATGGCCAAAAATATACTTATTTTTTCCCACGTCATGTGCGGGGCTTTATGGAAGCTTGTTTCCGGCTCAGAATAAAACATTTTAAAAGGTAATTGCAATTTTTTTTTTTTTTTTTTTTTTCCAGAGTTTACATTCTGACTTTAACTCGCAATAAACTCGAAACTTTGACTTTATAACATTCAATTCTGACTTTATAACATGCAATTCTGACTTTATATCTTGCAATTCTGACTTTATAACACGTAATTCTGACTTTATAACACGCAATTCTGACTTTATAATACGTAATTCTGACTATATGTCGCAATTCTAACATCTTTTCTCAGAATTGTGAGAATGTTAATTTCTAAGGAAACAACTTTTTTCCTCTGAGGTAAAAAGTCTAATGATTTCTTTTTTACATATGCCTAGCCTGCTGATACCAGCACAGAAGACAAGAAGAAAGGGAAACAGGAAAAGCAGAAGAAATGCATCCGGGTGGCAGCTGGCGTCACATGGGAGGACACCAGCCTATTAGAGTGGGAAACAGGTGTGTTAACATTTAGACAATACAACCTTCTTTTTTTTACTTTTCCAAAACATATCATCCATGTTGTTCTTGTCTTCTCAGATGATTTCCGGATATTTTGTGGAGATCTGGGGAATGAGGTGAACGATGACATTCTGGCGAGAGCGTTTAGCCGTTATCCATCCTTCCTGAAGGCGAAGGTTGTTCGAGACAAACGCACTGGGAAAACAAAGGGTTACGGCTTCGTGAGTTTTAAAGATCCCAATGATTATGTGCGCGCCATGAGAGAAATGAACGGTGAGTTAATGAGGATAATATAATGCAGAAAAATACAATTAATTAAAATTGCATATACATTACTGTTTAGAATTGTGGGGTCATTTTTTCTTAGTATTATATTTTTTTAAATTAATACTTTTTTTCTGCAAGGATGCATTAAATTGTTCAAAAGTGACAGTAAAGACATTTTTAATATTACAAAACATGCTGCTCTTTTGAATTTTCTGTTCATCAAAGAATCCTGGTGGGGGGGGGGGGGTGTATCATGGCTTCCACAAAAATATTAAGCAGCACAACTGTTTTCAACATTGATAATAATAAGAAATGTTTCTTGAGAAGCAAATCAGCATATTAGAATGATTTCTGAATGATCATGTGACACTGAAGACTGGAGTAATGATGCTGAAAATTCAACTTTGCATCACAGGAATAAATAATATTTTAAAATATATTCGCATAGAAAAGTTATTTGAAATTGTATTGTTTTTACTGTATTTTTTTAATAAAATAAAAACAGTCTTGGTAAGCATAAGAGACTTTTAAAAAATGTTACCGCCCCCCAAACTGTTTTTAACATTTTATTTGACAAAAAAAATATATAGAATGCAAAAACAATAACCAAATTAGCTTCACTAAACACATTTAAATGATCTCCAGGACAATTTATTTTTGAAAAAGTCTGAAGTCAAACTCAATCTCAGATCTGTATCCAGCACGTCTGTAACTGGAAAATTCACACTTGTCTTTGTCTTTAGGGAGGTATGTGGGCAGCAGACCCATCAAACTGAGAAAGAGTTCATGGAAGGATCGCAATCTGGAAGTTGTGCGTAAGAAACAGAAGGAGAAAAAGAAGTTGGGACTGAGATAATCCATCTATACTGAAACTCTGGACTTGATTTGTGTGATCCAGGACATATATAACGAGGAGTCAGTCACACTCCTCCATTAGTTGCAAACAAACGACTGTCAACTTCTCATATGGCCCTTTTTACTAATAAATCTACATTTATTTCCATGTGTATTATCACACACTGACCTCTCCCTCTCTATCACTGCATGCTGTAAAAATCTTTTACTTGTCCAGAATGCTTCAAGAGAGATTTTTAAACGTATGAAGTGTGGTTATGAAACTGCTTTGGATATTGGTTTAAAAAAAATTCCCCCCAAAAAAAGTCACAAACAACTAACTTTAAAGTTCAGGCGGCAATTACATTTGTTGCTATACCAGGTGGATGTTTGAAGTAATATGTGTAAAAAAAAAAAAAGTGCAAATCTTTTCAATAAACTGTGGAGTTTCTTTAGTTTCAATTCTGAACCGTTTATTAAATCTTGAATGCCTCAACTTTTGATTCTGAAAGCAACCACCAGATGGCTCCCGAAAGTTATGAATGATGCATCATTATTTTAAACTCTTGTAAACGTTAATACACATAATTATAATGTAAAGACATGATGATAAAATGACCATCTATTAATTTTTTGGTAACTCAGACACTGTTGATAGGAAACCAAAAGGTTTTCTCTCTAACCACAAACGCCCACTTGCATGTGCTTTTAAAAGACTCATTTCCTAAAGCTGATGTGAAAAAAGCAGAAATGGTTCATGCATCAATCTGTTTGACAAACAACTGAGAATATACACACATCACGACACCAGGAGAGAATGCACCGTAGAGCCACAAGTGAGTTTTGAACTCTTAATCAAAATTAGGACAGCTCTTCAGTTTAAATTTGATGTATGATTGTTTTCAGGAGCCTGTTTACAAATGAACTTGTTCTTTTTGTACTCTCTCTTTATGCTTTCACATTAATAGGTCTGTTTATTTACAAAGTCATTTCCTTGTCTGTTTACATTTCATATTTGGTTGTGTAGTGTCTCTTTTCACTAATTCATGTTGAGATGGTTTTACAGTGTTTGTGCATCCTTCAAATCAAGTGATGTGTTATATAAAAGCTCAAAATATATGTAATTAAAAACCTTCCTTAAAAGTTCTGTGGTACATGATGGTATCAGATGATAATGTCATGGTACTGAAAAGTTGCCATATTAATGTTCTTCAGTCCCCCCCCATTGAACGCAGTGATATCTTAATACTCTGGTAAGTACATGTCATTTTGGAACTATGATGGAATTTATCAGAGTATGGTATATTTCACAGTACTTTTTTGAGAGGTGGTACATGTCCAAAAACATTAATAATATCAAAAGCATTTATATTATTGTACTCAGATACGCCTGAGTACTGACTATGCAAAAGTATGTGAAAATAGGATATAGGCTATACAATACTTATTGATTACCATATTCATGTACTATGGTAGCCTATATGGTATTCCATGGTACTTCAAAGAATAGCATATTATTTGAATAGTAGTGACTGATTACCATATTTATGTACTATGCTGTGGTATTTTATGGTAGGCTACTTAATACCAAGTATACTTGAAAAACATGGTACTATAATTTAAATGTCCGTGTTTGCCATAACAACATATACCACAAAAGGTGGGTTATAAAGTAGGGTCTCGTTAAATTATTGCCTTCATTATTTTGTTAATTCTACTGGATGACGATTGCGCGCCTCCGCCCATTGATCAGCGGCGTGCTCCAGGCTTCCTTTTGTCCAACGGGCCACCTCAGTGGAACATTCCATTCTGGAAAAGAGGGGAGTACAGCTTGGTTGTCTTTCCTTAAGTTTTACTTTATACAACAATATTGCGCTGCTATCACATCCGGCGGAGACAACTACATTAGATTCTAAATATTTTATAATGCAGCGATATAGCTCGTAAAAACGGCCCTCGGTCGCGTTTGGGTGAAGCGAGGGTCCCCGTAAGTTGTTTTGGGAGCGGCGAAGAACCCCTCAGTTCTCCCAGCGAGCAGTGAGATGAGATGGGCGGGAGAACACGCGGGGACGATGCTGCTGTTCCGGGGAATTTGATCGATTTGAGTCTCCTGTCTGAGTAAATTGTTTTTGGATGTCACAGTAGTGACAATATGTATCTCTGCGGGATTTGTGGAGTTGTGTGAGGACGCGCAGGACATATTGTCCTCCTTTGGCTGTTTATTTGGGGCTCTCCACTCTAACGTCTCTCAGTTTCTGGCGTCCGGTGGTGCTTTTGCGCGATCCAGGTCATTAACACTCTATTGCGAAATAAAAACCAGGATGTAAGGAAAAGCGTTGATGTGGGAAGAAACTTTGGAAACGCATCCTGATCCAAACACGGAGCCCTGCTGGTCCCTCCCGCCTAAGCTTGAGATAGGGATGGTGGTAAGTTATATTTCTGTATTAAAACCTTCACAATCAACCTCAGTGTTTATTGGTTTTCCACAACAGACCATTTCAATTGCCTCCACTTTCCCTCACTGATGGAGTTCGTTGTACAGATGCAGTTGTTGCCATTAGTTACAAGATCAGCATCAGCAACACACTGCATCTGACAAACTGCTATTGTCCCTCATCTGATGTTGCTAGAAAGTGGTTCACTGTTTTTGTGGGGTTTGAGCCCCTCCCTGTTAACAATTCCCACCCAGCCAGCCCAGGACTATTCCACTGGGAGTACAGCTTCTTTACTGGCTATAATTTCATTTATCTGCCATTGTGATGTGCTCACCATCAGTAACTGTGTCAATATGCATATGCTTCATCTTTTGTTTAACTCCATCAAAGAGACCATACTGATCTAACAAAGACATGTCCTGAAACTCCTTGTCCCCTCTTGAATATTCCTGGATACATGCATTTAGACATTCTACAAAGGGTATTTGAGTCGTCTAGACTAATGTTATAGATCTGATTACTGTTTGCTCAGTGGTTTGTTTAAAAGCAGTGGACCTGCCGGTTCTTCTGGAGACAAACTAAATCACAAATAATACACACTCCCTTTGTTTATGCATATGGCTTGACTTTTTGGGAAAGTACTGGCCTGTATTAATGCTTACTCAGTCAACATTGGCTAAGACTAGTCATCGGTGGAAATGTAACAACGTGTAGCTAAAAGTCTTTGTACGTCACCATAAAGAGTTGCAATAGCCTAAGGGAAATTTTATGATTTCGACATGTTAAAAAGGTGGGATGATAACATCAACTACGGGTATGTTAAACAACATCGATATAGGCCCACTAAAAAAGTAAACGTTTTCCTTTGAGTTTTTCGTGTACAGACGACAATGTTGTTAAAATGAGCCCCGATCTGGAAAACGCTGTATTATTCATGCCAGCCCAGTAGCTGGGGATGTCACTTTGTAAAGAAACACTGCACGTCTATAGACTGAACATGCAATCATGGCCGTCACCATTTTCACAAATTTTATTTTTTGTACACAGAGACGATAATGGTATTGTTTTCAAAAACATGTACTTTGAAACCCATTTTCAAAAGTTTGAGTTTTCAGGTCCCCAAAACACTGGTCGTGTAAATGAACAGTCAAAACAGATAAAGAAGTTTTCTGTTTTTAGTGGAAAGCAGTGTTGTGTAACTGTAAATGGCCCCAAACCACCAAAAAACCAAATTTTTGTTTTTTGTGTCTTTTGCTGTGGGGTTTCTTCTTTTGCCTAAATCTATTGTCTTAAACTGTTAGTTTTTCATCTGTACATTTTTCAATTTACTCTCTCTCTCTCTCTCTCTCTCTCTCTCTCTCTCTCTCTCTATAAAGTCTATGACTATAAAGTCATAATAAGACTAAAACATTCAGACTAAAATTTAAAATCTCGCTTGACAGCCGTGGTCTCTTTCATTGCATGGTAAAAGTAGCTTGGACATTCACAGAAGGAGGAAAGTCTTACTGAAAGATCCAAGGATGAGCAAATGATGACAACATTTTTATTTTTAGGTGCACTGTTTATTTAAAGGCACAGTAAGTCATTTCTGAAAAATGCTGTTGGAACTTTAAATCAATACCTAAACAAACAGTAGGCCTATTGCAAATATTTGCAATAAGTGGATTGGACCGATCCACAGAGCACCAAAAATCTCTTGTAGCCAATTGGCAATGGGGGCATATGATGTGGCGTAGAGATAGTAAGCAAGATGGACATTTGCAGAAAGATTGTAAAAAGAGAGATGGCTGAGGTATTACCAAAGAGGGAATGGACAGAGGAATATAATTGGAATATGAAGGGTACGATCAGACAAGAGCTAGGACCTATACGTGTTAAATATTGGAGAAGCTTTCCAGTGCTGGAAAGACGTGAGAGAGCGGGAAGGCCTGAAAACGGATACTGAGGTTGCTTTGTTTCTGTTTGATACGTGAGTAACATTGATTTTTGCTTTTTACAGAACCAAGCTGTTGGTGTTGTTGTTGTTAATTCACCCATACTTGCGTGAGCTGTCTGATGTGCCATCTGTAGTAGTTGCCTGTGTTGCATAGCATGCTCATTATTTTGGGAGCGGAGCAATGAAGGGAGTTTGTCTATTTGGGTGTCGATTTCAAATATCATCAACATTGTTTCTCAGAAAGCGCTTTAATACTGCAACTTTAAGTATAGCTGTCTAAGTTTTAAGTAGGGCTAGGTGAAAAAAACGATAACGATAATTATCGTGATATAATTTTCCTTGGTAAAATGATAAGATAATGATAACAACACATTTTTTGGGCCATATCGCCCAGCCCTAGTTTTCAGTCCATAGAAGTTAATTCCTCTTTGTTGATTTGATATCAGTGTTTTGTCAAGGCTGGGATTAATAGGCATGTCAGATCTGGAACAGCATACAGAGAAAACTCATGACTAGAGTGAGTGAGACACTGGGTGTGATGAGGCAGTTGGTGATCAAGGTGTTTAATTACCGCCACAGCATCCTGGTCTGGTGGAGAGTGTGTGTGGGAACTTGGCAGTGTGTCCATGGACGTTCCTGTCTGCAAGATTTACGATGGATATTTGGGAGTGGAAAGACATTCTTTTTCATTCTTGTGACTGCATTGATTGGATTTTCTTGACACTGGCAATCTTTTGGCAGCGATTGCAGTTGAAATCAATACAGTTTGACACTAATTTCTAGGTAAAGCACATGTAGACTATCTTGAAGACCAGGCACAATTTACTCATTAATATTTAAAGAGCATATTCTGTATTCCAGAATACATTTACTTTATATAATTGACTAAAGCTTAGGCTAGATATTAAATTAAGGTTTCCAGTGCAAGCTTAGAGGAATAGGCTAGTTCATTCAAAAATGAATATTGACGTTATTTATTCGTGTTTGGAAGTTTGGAATCTTTACACAACTCTTTTTCATATTATAAAAAGCTTAAACTATTTCACTTGAGTCATATAGACTACGTTTATTTTGTTTTGGAGCTTGACAACTTGTCACTATGAAATGTTGGTGTATGGAAAAAATCTGCATTTAATGTTATTCAAACATTTTCTTTTGTCTTCCAAAGAAAATATAACTGCTTGGAACAAGTAAATATAAAATATTAATGCAGCAAATTTTAAAGGTATAGCCTAGTTCTAAACCTGTATGAGTTTCTTTTTCTGTAGAATATGAAAGAAGATATTTGGGGTAACCAGACAGTTGACTGGAGCCATTGACTTCCATAGTAGGATAAAAATGACTATGGAAGTCAATGGGTACTGTCAAACTGTCTGGTTACCATCATTCTTCAAAATATCTTCTTTTGTGTTCAACAGAAGAAAGAAATTCATACAGATTTGGAACGGATTTTTATTTCTTGGGTGGACTATCCCTTTGACTATTGTTTTAATCTCATGACCTGTCAACTCTGTTATGTGATGTTTATATATCTGAAAAAATGGCAAAAGCCCATTTGGAACCACAAAGGAAGGATGCAAATTAAAAGGAGCCTATCAATATGCAAATACAGCCCCACACGGAGACATGAATAGAGCATGCATGCTCATAACCTCAGAGAACATGCTGTTTGCATCAGAGACAGCTGTGTTACGCAACCTGCTCCTCCATTCTCCACTGAAACTTGGGCTGCTGCAATTACGTAAAGATCTCATGTATGTTAAAGAGAGAGGGCTGAGAGAAAGGGAATAATGCCCACCAATCTTCATTTCCATCATTATCTCATCCGTTTCCTGTTTACCGTTCGAGTCGTGTGTCTCTCAGACATGTCCCCCAACTGCTCTTTTCTCCGTGTATGAAAAGGTTGCACATCTATCAAGTGCATTCTGTGTTTTGCAGCTGGATCACTTGGATTACATATTGAGGTTTTATATGAAGGTTCATTTAGGGATTCTCTCACAATCTGCTGTTATATTGGTGGTAAATGATAGGGGTGTAACAATATATTGTGTCAAAATATATCGCAATACAAAAATGCATAGTGACATATGCATGGATAGTGACAATATGTATTGTGTATAGTTCACCCAATATGAAAATTACTGTGTGAGACTAAATTAAAGTTTACAGAGTTTCAGTTTAAGTACTGCATTAAACTACTATATATAATGTTGAATATAATGTATAATAATGCAATGGATGAATATTTGTGAGTCCTAATAATGCCAAATGTCCTACATTATTTTAAATATATATCTGGCCAGTGACCGAATGCAAGCATATTAGTCTAAAATAATTTGTCTATTTTCCGCTTCAGAATCATGAATATTTTTGTTCTGGTGTCACCACTGTCCTGTGCATTGGGTTACCAGCACCAAGTCTAAGCATATTCATTTACACCTACAACCAAATTTAGCACTTTAATCTACAGTACATTTTTGTTGATGCCTTTTATCAAATGTTTTGGCATGATATGAATCGAATCGTGACATGAGGGTATTGTTACACCCTAGATGATGTTCACTGGTTGTGGTTTAATCTTCAGGAAGAGTGAAATTTGTAGTTCATGCACATGATTCCTTTGTTTTAGATGCTGACGTCTTAAATTTACTCACCCTCATGTTATGATCTTATATCTTCTGTGAAACTAAACAGGTTAGGCAGAATGTTTATGCATGTTTTCCCATGCAACAGAAGTACTAGCCAAGTTTCATCCAGTTTTTGAGTTTTGTTATCGCCAAAGTGAAAAGCTGCCTCAAAATCACTTGACTCATTGCGTGATGTTCATGGGACAAGAATTTAGATTTTATTAGGCCATTTCACTGTGTATGAAGTCCAAATTGAGTTTAAGGGTGTCTCAATCAGGATTTTTGGGGCAGATCATCGATTACTGATCAGTGGAAGCAGTATTGGCTTGGGGTGTAACGATATACTAATATAATAATAATACACTAGGCTATATATTAATGTACGACACTAATAACATTATTGTTATTTTATTTTATATTATCAGGACCCACAAATATCCTCTCATTGCATTACTATACATTATACTCAACATTATATTGCCATTGAAACTCCTTAAACTTTAATTTTTTTCTCATGCAGTACTCTCACTTTCAATGCGGGCATTCATTGGATCTCTTACACAGACAAGCCGCGCGACTCTCCCGGTGTTCTCTGTCTCGTTTCTCCTACTAATAATGCACTGTTCATATAGGAATAAAAACGCTTTGAATAATCTTACTACTAAAGCGAAATATGATATGGTGATTTAAATGATGTTTGCGCTTTCACTTTGAGGAGTGCCGTTCCAGCACGTGTGCTTCAGATGATCAAAGCAATATAGCCTATATAAGCAGATATTTTAAAGAATGTTGGTAATCAAACAGTTGACGGTAGCCATTGACTTCCATAGTAGGAAGAAAAATACCATAGAAGTCAATGAAGGTAGCGTAACTGTCTGGTTACTGACATTCTTCAAAATACCTTCTTTTGTGTTCAACAGAAGAAAGAAACTTATACCGGTTTGGAACAACAATTTTTGGGTGATCTTTTGGGTGAGCACCACGTTGTCTGGAGCACCCCTGGTTTTCACTTTTCCGGTGAGAGTACGCTGTGCGCGCTTTGCTGCCGCTTCTCGCTTGAACTTTTTGTTGTTGTTTGTTTGTTTTCGAGTCTACCGTGACATCTTCTTCCTTGCTGAACTGCTGAACTGAACTTGCTGAACTATCGTTTGCCTGGACTGTATTATTGTAATTTCCCTGTGGATTTTACTTTGGATATCGCGCTGATACTGATGACTTTCCAACTCATCACTGGCACTCATCCAACTCACACTGCTCTGTCTGTTTGCTGATCTTCACGCTACCCCACTGTACCTTCTATGTAGGTTGCTGCGGATTGCCACATCTCCTCCTGGTGTCGGCCGAATCCTTCTTGCACTGTCCCTGGAACATTGTTGCTTTGCCGCTGCTGTACCAATCCGTGGATTAATGTTACAAACTTTGCTACAAACTTGCTCCTCCAGTTCTGTTTTTCACTGTCCGGCATGCCTGCTCTTCCCCTGCATGAGCTCTCTTCCTATCTCCCCTCACAGTGACTGCTACAGAGGTGAGTGTGTTTCTACCCGCTTGCCTCGTTGTTGTCCTCAATCTGTTCAGTGGTTGGCGTACTAAACTGTGCTGATTACATTGCGGACTGGGTTGTGTTGTGAGCCTGGTTGGCTAACATGTAGTATTAGCGTGGTGTTGCTGTGTCACTTGTGGTAACTTTACTGTGTCGATGTCATGTTTCCCGCTGGCAGCTCGATCAATGTCCTCGCAGCTCACCTTATGCTGTGCTTGTGTGTTTTTTGTAACTTGGAAATGGAGCCAGTTTACACCTCTGCTGCTCTCATACTTTATCGCTGCCACGCCCCCCTAGAACCGGCGCTGTATAAACACTGCTGTTCGCTTGGAATTATTCGGCCTCCACGTTATGTTCATCGCTTCAAAAGACAACCGACTCTTATCTTTGGACATGATGCTCAAATCCCAACTGTTTACACACCCGATTGTTGCCGACGATACCAGCCAAAGATCAGGGGAATGAACTTTGACAACCTTCGTCGCCCTCCTAGGCTGCCTCCTCCTACCTTGTCATGTAAGAACTTTAACATTGCCCACCTAAATGCACGCTCAATCACAATCAAAACGGCCCTAATAAACGATATCATTGTGGACAAAAAACGTGACTTGTTTTGTCTCTCAGAGACCTGGCAACAACCCAGTGACTGCATTAATTTAAACATGCTGACCCCCCCTGGCTACTTCTACTTATCCAAACCCAGATCTGTAGGGAGAGGGGGTGGGTTGGCTGTAGTGCACCGCTCAGATCTGACTGTTAAAGAACTTAGGCCATTTGAAGTGACATCCTTTGAATATATACTGCTGTGAAGGTTGTTTCTACCCCACCCCTTATACTATTGCTGATCTACCGCCCCCCTAAACCATCTGTACATTTTCTGTCGGAATTGAATGAACTTCTCACTGTTATTTCATCTCTTTGTTCGGCTATGATTATGTTAGGGGATTTTAATATCCATGTGGAGACAAATTGTTCTTACACCTCAGAGTTTAACTCTGTATTGAACTGTTTTAGTTTGACACAGCATGTTGACTTTCCAACTCACACTCATGGCCACACTTTGGATCTGCTGTGCTCCTCTGGTCTGATTGACATCTCGGTCTCTGGTTCCATCTCTGGTGTTTCTGACCATAAGCTCATTGAATGCCGCTTTCATATGATCACTCCTCCTCTCTCCTCAGAGAAAACAGCTATTACAAGTTGTAACATTGGGTCAATAGACCACAGCATATTTGCTCCCTCTATACAGGCCTCGCCACTGTTTGACCTTGACGAGCTCTCGTCCGCGGATGACTTGGTTGCTTTGTACAATGGCACCCTGACCAGCCTGCTTGATAGCTTAGCGCCAGTTAGGACTAGGCTTGTACCAGCAAATCGTACATGCCCCTGGTTCACCCCTGAGTTCAGGCAACTTAAGGCCGTCTCAAACGGCTATATAAGAAAACTGGCCTTACAATTCACTCCATGCTTTACACCGAACGTACTCAGACGTATAGGGATGCCCTCAATGCTGCCCGCTCAAACTATTATTCATCACTCATAACCTCCTCTATGTCCAGGCCTAAAACCCTGTTCAGGACCCTGGACAAACTCATTAAACCCCCTGTCACTGCCTGTCCTAAGACTCCTGAGCAGTGCCAGGCCTTCTTACACTTCTGTGATGACAAAATTAGCCAAATCTACAAATGCTTCAACCCAAATGCTATCTCTCTCTCTTCTTCTCCTTCCTCTCTAGGCCCTCAGCTTTCCCATTTCACTGCTATAGACTCCCTCACTATCACTGACATTATAAATAAGTCTAACTCCTCGTTGTGTCAGCTTGACCGTGCCCCCACCTCTCCACTTAAAACTTGCATCACATCCTTATCTGAACCCATTGCATTTATTGTAAACACCTGCCTCAACTCTGGTGTTGTGCCTGCTGCCCTTAAGACTGCTGCAGTCACACCCATTCTCAAAAAAACGGACTGCGACCCCACATCACTATGTAACTACCGCCCTATCTCCAACCTCCCCTTCCTGGCCAATGTATTGGAAAGAGTGGTGGCCTCGCAACTACACACCTTTCTTAATCACCATGACCTGTATAAGCCTTTTCAATCTGGTTTCAGTTCTTGTCACAGTACAGAGACTGCCCTTCTGCGCATCGTTAACGACCTTCTACTGTCTGCTGACTCTGGTTTACTTAACATTCTCATACTCCTTGACCTTAGTGCTGCCTTCGATACCATCAACCACAATGCTCTAATCACCCGTCTGTCTGCTATTGGTGTTTCTGGTACAGCCCTCATTTGGTTCCAGTTTTACCTCTTCAACAGAAAGCAGTTTGTGACGCTTGGTCCTCATCAGTCTTCCAAGTCCCCTGTCACCCGTGGTGTCCCCAAGGGTTCAGTACTTGGGGCCCCTCCTCTTTCTCATATACATCCTCCCTATTGGCCCGATCATACGCAGGCACGGTCTTAAATTCCACTGTTATGCAGATGATATCCAACTCTATTTGACCACTCACTCTCCTTCTGATTCACCACCATGCTCCCTCACTGACTGCCTCTCTGACCTAAAATTATGGATGCAAAACAATTTTCTTAAACTCAATACAGTTAAAACTGAAATTCTGCTGATTGGCCCTAAAAGCATCCTTTCTAAATCTCCCAGTCTCACTCTCAATATTGATGGTTCATCTGTCCACCCAACCCCTGTTGGCTAAAACCTTGGCATTTAGCTTGACTCCACCCTTCGCTTTGATCCTCATATTAAATCACTCACTAAGACGGCCTTCTTTCACCTCCGCAACATTGCTCGCCTCAAACCCTTCCTCTCTGTTAGTCAAGTCAAGTGTATTTATATAGCGCTTTTCACAATATAAATTGCATCAAAGCAGCTTCACAGTATGAATAACATAACAATGTTTGTTTCTTAGTGGAAAAAACATGCACGTTTGGTAGGGCTGATCAATGGTATTAATGCTTGGTTAATTAATTTGAATATCCCCAACTAAGCAAGCCAAAGGCAACAGTGGCAAGGAACCGAAAAACTCCATCAAGTGACCTACTGGTGTCCTAAAACTCCATCAGGTGACTTAATGGAGAGAAAAAAACCTTGGGAGAACCCGGGCTCAGTCGGGGGCCAGTTCACCTCTGGCGTTTATGAACTAGAGGCCGGATTTACAGTAACTGTAATTGGTTACAGAATTTTGTTTTATTTTATCACTTCGGGGTGGGTACGCGAACCGGAATCACAACGTTTTATCTGTAGAGTGGGAAAGGGATCCTCCATAGGGAGAGGCTAGTTGGCACTTCAGCACTGCGTTGTCATCGGGTCCAGGCAAAGCTCCTAGTCAGATCTGGATGCGGCCTGGATCCGGTAGGCTGCGGGAAAACCTTGGGATACACAAAGACACTAAAATTAGCATAGATGCCATTCTTCTTATGATGTAACGAGTACATCTGGATTTAAGGGAAGTGTTCCCAGTTCCGGCTGACCTAATCTATGCAGCCTAACATTGAATCATAGAAGTCTATAATATATTATGTGTATGCTAGGTCAAAGAGATGTGTTTTTAGTCTAGCTTTGAACTGACAGAGTGTGTCTGCTTTCCGGACAATGGTAGGAAGACTGTTCCAAAGTTTTGGTGCTAAATAGGAAAAGGATCTACCGCCAGCAGTCGATTTTGATATTCTAGGTATTATCAACTGGCCCGAATTTTGAGATCGCAATGGACGTGAAGGACTATAATGCGTTAAGAGCTCGCTCAAGTACTGCGGAGCTAAACTATTTAGTGCTTAGTAAGTAATCAACAATATTTTAAAATGTATACGATGTTTCATAGGCAGCCAATGCAGTGTTGACAGAACCGGGCTAATATGGTCATATTTCCTGGTTCTAGTAAGAACTCGAGCTGCAGCGTTTTGGACCAGCTGTAGTTTATTTATTAAGCGTTCAGGGCAACCACCCAGTAGAGCATTACAATAATCTAGTCTTGATGTCATGAAAGCATGAACTAATTGTTCCTTATTTGTTAATGAGAGCATATGTCGTAATTTAGATATGTTTAAGATGGAAAAATGCGGTTTTACAGATACTAGACACGTGACTTTCAAATGAAAGATTGCTATCAAAGAGCACACCCAGGTTCCTAACCGACAACGAAGACTTAATAGAGCAGCCATCAAGTGTTAGACAGTATTCTAGGTTATTACGTGTGGAAGTTTTTTGTCCAATAATTAGAATCTCTGTTTTTTCAGGGTTTAGTAGTAGGAAATTACTAGTCATACAATTTTTTTATATCATTTATATCATGCATTCCGTTAATTTTGTGAATTGGTAAGTTTCGTTAGGTTTTGAAGAAATATACAGCTGAGTATCATCGGCATAACAGTGAAAGCTAATTCCATGTTTCCTAATGATAATATCAGAAATACCATCTCCTAATGGTAGCATGTACAGAGTGAACAGCAGCGGTCCTAGTACTGAGCCTTGTGGTACGCCATACTGAACTTGTGATCAATAAGACATCTTTTCATTTACTGCTACAAACTGATAACGGTCAGATAAGTATGATTTAAACCATGCTAGTGCAATTCCACTAATGCCAACATAGTTTTCTAGTCTATTTAAAAGAATGTTGTGGTCAACTGTGTCAAATGCAGCACTAAGATCAAGTAACACTAATAGAGAGCTACAACCACGTTCAGATGATAAAAGTAAATCATTTGTAACTCTAATGAGAGCTATCTCAGTACTATGGTGCGTCTAAATCCTGACTGAAAATCCTCGCAGATATCATTTCTTTCAAAAAAGGAACACAGTTGTGAGGATACTGCTTTTTCTAATATCTTTGACAGATAAGGCAGATTTGAGATCGGCATGTAATTGACTAATTCTAAAGGATCAAGTTGCGTTTTTTTAACAAGCGGTTTTATCATAGTCAGCTTAAAGGTTTTTGGTACAGATCCTAGAGACAAAAATGAATTAATGATATTAAGAAGAGGATCTATGATCTCTGGAAACATCTCTTTCAATAGCTTAGTCGGTATAGGGTTTAACATACAAGTTGTCGATTTAGATGAATTAACGAGTTTGCAGAATTCTTCCTCTCTTATAGCAACAAATGAATAAAATTTTTCCTCAGGGAGACTACAATGCACTCCCTGATGTGATACTGTAGTAGATGGTTGCATAGTTATAATTTTGTCCCTGATATTATCAATCTTATAAGTGAAGAAGTTCATAAAGTCATTACTGTGTTGCCCGGAAACTTCTGTGCTTGAAGCTTTCTTTTTCGTTAGTTTAGCCACTGTTTCAAATAAATACCTAGGATTATGTTTATATTCTTCTAATAGGGTTGAAAAATTAGAAGGGTTGAAAAGGGTTGTTAGTGATGCACACACTTTGGTTAACTGCTTCATTATGTCCCGTCTAGACTACTGCAACTGACTTTTCCTTGGTCTCCCTGTGAAATCACTTCAAAGGTTTCAATATTTTCAAAACTCGGCAGCCAGGCTCCTCACCCATACCAGACGATCAGCACACATCACCCCCATTCTCTACCAACTCCGATGGCTACCAATTCCATCCCGGATCAAATACAAAGTACTACAACTCACCTTCAAAGCGCTCTATAACCTTGCTCCCCCCTACATCCACGACCTCCTGATCCCGTACACTCCATCCCGCTCACTCAGATCCTCTGACCAAAATCTCTTGGCTATCCCCCGCTCCAGACTTTCCACGCTGGGTGGCAGATCCTTCAGTGCCTTGGCCCCCAAACTCTGGAACAGCCTCCCTCAATCTCTTCGTGACTGTCCTTCACTTTCCCTCTTTAAAACTCATCTCAAGACCTTTTTGTTTAATTATCATTTTTCCACACCAAACTCATAGCTTCACACAGATTACTTGTCTTTGTTGTATTGTTTTGGTTGTTGCTGTTGTGTATACTTGCCTTTCCACTATGTAAAGCGGCCTTGGGTTTGAGAAAGGCGCTATATAAAATAAACTTATTATTATTATTATCTATCCCTTTAAGCATCTGTGTTTTAAATGGAGAACTAATATTTCATTCTCATCAATTATTGAGTCCTGTAGCTGGCCTACAGTTATTCTACATCATCAAAATGAGAGTCTGAGTGGCGTATTCATCTCTGCGCCAGCAAGCCTGTGATGTCATTGTAGCTTTGTATTTCTTGTCTTCATTCTGTGCAGTGATTCTGTGCTTTACGTTGCTCTCGTCTTAGGTTGGTGTCTGGGCTTCAAGCTCAAAGAGTATTTTAGATCTTAACAAAAGAGACAAAGCAACAAAGTGAACTTAGAGTTTGAAATGGTGCTTGTGTGAAGTGTGTTAGATGTACTGGAGTTCTGCAAGGCTTTCGCAGATTTTCGTCAATTTATGTTATGTACTAAAACCAACCTAGTGCAGTTTTAAGAGCAAACACTAACTAAATAACAAAGATTGTTGTGAATCTTTATTTTTTTTAACCACTGATATATTGAGAGCAGACATGCATTAAATTGACCTAAATCTTTGCAAACATATTACGAATTGCGAAATACATATTTTTATGAAAAAAATTGATTCATAATAGAAAACAGAAACCATGCATAATAAGAGGGTTTCAGTAGATTGTGGAAATTAACCAATGGGGAACTACAACAAATGATGATTGGCCAGTTAGACACAATTATTGACCAACGTCAATAATCTAAATATGGTCAAATAGCAGCCAATATTTTTCTCGCACTAATCTAAAATATTCCCAAATCACAGGTTTTATCAGAGTTATTTTGTAGAGGGTTAAACTTAACTTTATTAGCAAAGTTGGCGTCCATTTCAAAATATGAAAAAAAAAAAATCATAGTTTCTGTGGAAATGTGGATGTACTAAACTAAAAAGTGCACAAAACCTTTCTCATTTTCTAACAATATAGAATCTAGATTGTGTATTTTTCATTGTGTCAGATTTCTTGTTAGCAGGTTCAATTCCAGTGTTGCAATTAAAGTCTTTGTTTTATTGTTAATGTTTTACAGATAATATCGGTTATAATTATCAAAACATGGAAAGTTTCTAGATAAAATCCCCATTAAAATAATAATCCCCAGTAATTTTGTCATTTGACAATTGTGAATTAATTTAGTACAAGACAAGTTATTTTTTTTAGTTATGAAAGAACATTGAACTAGATTTGTGGTAAATATTTCTGTGGTATTACTTATTTCATACTTATTTCATTATTCTTGAGCAGACACAGCTGTGCCAGTGACCTCTTTCCCAGGCTTAAGTTAGATATGAGCTCTGATGCCCCCGGGCAAATGACACAGAGTTATTTCAGCCACTAGAATCATTCTGTAGCCTGACGTCGTCATACTCAGATTCTAGTCAGAATGTGAGTCTGATACTGCTCCATTGGGCTGTGATTATTGCGCGTGTGTCAACCGAACCAGGAAATGAAATGCCTCTCCACTCAATTGGATAGACCTACAACCAATCAGAGCAACGGAGTAAGTGACGTATGTTGAGCGAAGCATAGTTGTCAACAGAACTCAACTGCACACACGCTGGAAGAAGTAGAAGAAGAAGAGTGTAAAAGATCTTTGCCGGCGTTGTAAAAAGAATTTAAGGGCACACGTTCTTACCCATCTTCTTAGCGACCATCGGGTCCAGCTGATAGATTCAACTTTTTCCGAATCCCGTAGGAAGGACGGCAAAAACATCTTCTCCATCGACAAATGCCTTGATCGCGGTTCTCTGTTCCTCTGTTAAAATTAATTCGCTGTCTATATCTTCTATAACACACGCAATAGCGGAATATATACATCTAAATTCTCTAGCGGCAGCCATGAAATCAACCCAAGCGCTCTTTGATGACGTGGATGGTTACGTTATCGTTGCTCATATGTCCATCATCGTATAAAGCCCTCCCTGACAATTTGATTGGTCCGAACTATTTTTTGTTTGGGCAAAATAGCTCCTCAACGGATCGAGTCCAGACCGAACTTCCCGATTGTGGCCGGGGTTCGGCCTGGCATCCAGGCTAATCATTCTGCCCTGTCAGCCCACATTTTCTCATAGACTCTGTGTGTGAGCCTCATTCTTAAACACCTTTTTAGATTTTCTCACTGAATCTCATAGAGTATTCTTTGGGATGAAGATTTTGTTCATTTCACCCTGTTATATTCTAGTCTTCAAGAAGGATGGTGTGAGAATTTTCGTAGCTGGTGAGTATCAGGCCAGTTCTGCATTACCACATCCTTGTTTTGATGCCTTGGTTACTTAAACATTTGGTTTTCTGTTATGTTTTAAACATAGTCTCAATTAATCAGCCTTTTAATATTTAAAAACTAGCCTAAGTGTTAATAGGCCCCGAGTTATCATGATCTACTTTTCAATAGTTTGGTGTCCATAATATTTGTAGTTTGGGGTCCTTAATATTTGTTTTTGAAAAATGTTTCTAATTCTCACCAAGTCTGCATTTATTTGGTTAAACAGAGTAAAGAACAGTCATTATAGAACAGAAATTAAAGATCTTGCGACCTGTTTTCTGTGTGTGCGCACAGCGAGCAGTCTTAGACACGGGTCTCTGTGTGCATGCGGACACAAAACAGCACGCGAGTACTGAATTGAATCTCGTTTGTGTGGTCTGACTAGTCCTGCCAATATTTTCAAATGGTCAAAGTTCTAAAAAAAAAATGCAACTAATCAATTAGTTTTCTACTTTGGACACATTGCCTGCAATTGAACAGCTACAAATGAATGAACTTTTAATAGTTTTTTCCTGGAAAACAATGACATGATGATTTTGACAATGAAGAACTTTTCAAATCAATATTTTGATCTTGTGCTGGAATCTGAATGGTTAAAAATCACTTGATTGTTTAAATTGACAAGATTTAAAAACACGTGCAAATGATAAACTTTCATGACAACGCAGCACTGGCCCAATTGCGCAAGTGACAATTCCATCAACTGTCCCGTGCATCTTTCACGCTGGCCCCGAGCCATCGGGCAGTCCTTATTTTTGAGCCCTGTTGTTTAGCCTACAACATGGAAGTATATTTCTTTTCTCTCGGCTCATGTAAACTCTTCTTTGTGGGGGTATGTTGCATTTCCTTCGGTGGGTTTATGTTGTGGTTCAACCTTTCGTCACACTGCTCAGTTACATTTTATGCCCTTGAGGTCTGCATGTTTAGCACATGAAGGAAATCGTGAGGTTTTTTTTTTTGGTCTTTTCTCACAACCTATGGACTCTAGAGTCTGTTTCAGCACCATCTTAAGTTTCAGCCTCCAAGTTTCCCATCACGTCATAGCCGTGCATTTGCTTCTGCGTTCAGCATGGAGCGGTTTTGCATTCCTCGCTACACTTCATTTATCTGTGTTTTATTTTGAATGAATGAAGTAAAAGCTCTAAAACAGTCGCAGGTCTTGTAAAAGCAGCTGCTTTGAACTCGTGCCCGGAGGAACTTTGCCAACACAAATGGGCTTTGCCCATCCCCACTGCTACATGCATTGCATACATCAGTATGTAGCTCTCTTTGTGGATGTTAACGTGGTAACTTGTGAGTGTAAGGATGTTTAACACCCTGACATTCATTTCATACAGTTAATAATAGTTTACCCAAAAATAAAAATGGTCTCATGTTGTTCCAACCCTGTATTCTTTTTTTCTTCTTCTTTGCAACACAAAAAGAGAAGTTGGGCTGAATAAGCGAGCTTATAAGCTTTCTTGTTGCCATGCAATTAAAAAATGTGGATGTTAATTTATAATGTCAAGATTTTTTTTTTTAAATGACTTTTTTTTGTGACCATCATCAACTTTTGATGTATGGAAAAGAGCACCATGAAGATTCTGCCTAATAGCACATTTTGTGTTTTGCAAAAGAAAAAAAAATTAACATCAACATCGTGTCAAAATGAGAAGAAGATAAGTAAATGGGTATATCATTTTTGGATAAACTATTCACTTATTTTGACATTACCAGTAGTAATACCAGTAATACCATTTAGTAATATCAGTAATAATAAAACTACTAATAATAGTAATAAAAATATTAACAATGATGATATTAATCATTTAAAAGTTTTATTTATTTTTGCTTAAAAAAGGATCTAAATACTTTAAAACTGCCCAAAAAATTATTTGAAAGTCCTCCCTTTTTGAAATTATAGTTTTTGGTTAGTTTTTAAATATTTGAGGTAAAGTTGAGAATTCAAACTTTTAGACAAAAATAGTGATTTAATTGAAACTATTTTAATCTGAAGACAACTTTCATCCTATTATGATCTGCCTTTACTCTCTGTCAGTGTTTTACACTGTTTTATTCCATCATTGGCTCTTATTCACTCCAATATGCTCATGCAAACAGACAAACGCTTTGTCTAACTGCAGAGACTTCTTCTCTCCTAGCCTTTCTCCATCATTTCCTCATTTTTTTGTCGTCTTTTCTTCCTCCTACACTCACGTGGCCCCAGCTGGGATGTAGAGAGAGTGTTTAGTATGCCAGCAGCGCTTCTGGGCCTTCCTGATTCTCCATAGAAAGCAGGACAGAACATGAAGAGGGGGGTTACAACGCCACAGTGGACTGTGGGAGCAGAGTTTCTAAGATCCGCTCCAGGAATGTCCATGATTCATTTGACCTTGGTTTTACCCAATCCCCAGTTGTCCCTTGACATCCCAGGGACATGAGCTCTGCCCCATGCTAGTGTCTGAGGGGAGTGTAGATGGAGGTTTTGGAGCAGTTGCTTCCCCGGGTGAGCGTTCAGAACTTGCGGGGACAGACGTGGATAGCGGTAGATCTATGAATGGTCCTTTAAAGTGCTGGGGGTTGGGTGGGATCTTTAAGAAGGGTCTGAGGAAGGAGTAGGGGGTTCCAGGGGCCCTTAGAAACCATGGGTGAATGGGAAGGCCAAGGCTGCTTTGTTCTGAGGTTGAAGGGCCCTGGGGGGAAAGTGGAACACAACAGAAATTTACAGGACCACATTAGGTGAGGGATGGAGAAGAAGTTTCCTAATACAACAAGAACTGAACCTTAGTAAGTGGTTCTCAACTGATGACCCAAAAATGAATCGTAGGTCTGTACTGAAAGTCTGGGAAAATTGTGCAAGTTTAATTTAGAAACAAATTTTTCCATATTTTTATTTTGTTTGATTGAATAGGGACATGAACAATTCTGTGTTGATACACCACTTGTGTCTTGTATCATCATTTATGAAGTAAAATCTGTGCGCTGAAGCAAATTGCTAATGTTTGCTATACTAATGGCAAATGTTTTATAATAAAAATTTGGATTTTTAAGCCATTGACACATCTGAGACTTGGATCTATAATTTTCCAGTATGATTGATACAGTGGTTCAGTGGTTGTTAATGAGTGATTCAGAAGAAAATGATGAAATGAAAATGATGAGTATTCTTTTTAATCATTCATTTGAACCGATTCATTATTCTAAGATTTTGAAATCATTCGACTGCAAAAGAGAACTAAAACTGACGCGAGTGACATGTAAACACCACGTTTGACAATCTATATAACCCAATATCAAAACCATAGTGATAAAGTTTGTTTTTGTAGTTAAATACTAGTTTATTTAGTAAAAAACAAACAAAAATTTGGGGCCTTGATCCGACCGGTCCAAATGAATTGACTATCTTAAATGAATTTAGATTCTTCATGTTATAATCAATAGTGTTCCACAGTTATCTTGGATTTCTCTCTGTGTTTTTGCACATACTGTCAGTCAGTTTTGTGTTTCAGCTTTGTTTGGCATCTTCATGTTGAGGAGTCATAGAGCAGAACGCGTAATTTCAGAGCACAATTCCCACATGCACACTTGTTGCGTCAGTCTGGAATTCTTCTGCTCTGTTTTTCAGTTAGGCCTCGGTGGTATGATGATATACACCCTATCACGGTAACTGGTTAAGATACTGCTATACCATTATACCTTGGTAGATATATTTGTGCTGAATGTGCACCCATTTTCAAACCACCTGGCTTACCTTTCCAATAAGAAAAAAGTACCGTTGTGTTGCTTCTTTAAAGTTCCATGTAGGGGTGGACGATATGGCAAAAATAACATATCACAATTTTTTTCAGAGAGGATCATGAGCTAATGTGACGAGTGAGAGGAGGCTGGTGTGTGTGTCAGTTTGCCATATGAGAGAAGAGTGAACAAGAATGCACATCTTTTATCTCTATTAATACGGCAGAAAAGGAGTATTGGAGTCATTTCAGATATTTCAGTATTGACTCGTATCGAAATATCAATGCTATATATCGGCCGCCGATATGATATCATTAATAAAAAATGATGATAATCATTCCTGTGTATTTGACGTGTGTGTAGGCTTATGTGGGGGCGGGGATGTTTGTTTTTGCACAGCGCATACATTACACATATAATGTGCTGAAGCAGGTGCTGGAGGCGGCAAGTTATGGCACTCTGCCTTGTTCTGACTGACCATCAAAGTATTTTCGCGCTGGAGTTACGGGGTTATGATGTAGCAATTAAATCACCTCAGACACACAGGTAAGTTAGCCCACCTGTTTCATAGTGATTGCTTTTGTTAGATTATTGAATAATGGTATACTCTAGGGGGAAAATGATGGTGAAAATGAAAATGATCAAGGTAAGAATGACACACGACACGGGTGCATAAAAAGATAATCTTTAAAATCCAGTAATAGCTAGCGGTAGCCTTTAGCTTGCGATGCTACTTCACAAACTAGAAACAACAGGTTTCGAGCCATAATCAACAACTTATCTAGTAACAAGCGCTGCATTAGAGCAGGCTTGTAGGATATCTTAATTCACAGCCCGTAATACAAGGCTACATGTAGTCTACAACGCTACATGTAGGCTACAACTGAAATAAAATGCTAGCTCTCGCTTGTCAATGACAGTCCACTGACTGAAAACTACGCGAGTTGGGGTTGGAGCCGCAACGACACACCCATTATACACCAGCAGCAGGAATGTAGTAATTTAGAGCCTAACCTCACCTTTTGTTGAACCCTGGTTAAATCCATGTCAAACAACCGACGAGAAAGCAAATCCATTAAAATGCGGAACTACCAGATACAGTTCTTTAGGGACACCTAATCTGTAGCCCTGCCTTAGCTCTGAAGCTCTGTGACTATTATGAACATGCTGCGAGCGACGTCAAGATTGCAATGCTGGAATATGTTGTGTGTGTGTGTGTGTGTGTGTGGGGCGTGCGCGCGGGAGAGAGCGAGAGAGGCGCGGGCGCGATCGAACAGTGGAAACATAATACTCCGTCATTTTGTTCATACAGGACATTCCAACTATTCTCACTACTTCAACTTCTTCTATACATGTGAAGCCATTTTTATCATAGTGAGTCTAATAGGGTTAATATTACTTACATTTTAAGTGTTATCATAACATTGCGCTATAAAATAGAAGTTAAGGTCTTTTGCCTTAGTAGGACAGTTTTGAGCTGTTGTACAATGTTCACAGAATACAGTGACTTGGTCTCAAGTGAGTTAGATGTTTGTTGAGAATACTCAGGGTTGGCTTATTCATAGTGTGAATTCAGGACACACTTGATATATCCTTTATAAAAATGTATTATTATATAAATATTTATTTTTTTCTTCTGAAAATCTGATGACATATTTTGCACACAGGTAAAGGTGCCCAATATCAGTCATTTCTGAAAATAAATTACAAAAGTAAAAAAAAAAAAGTGTTTTGGAAAATAGCTCTTTATTTGATTATCATAAAAATGTGTTTTCTATACAGGGATATCGACATCGGTATCGGTCATAACAGCAATATTATATCGGTTATCGGTATCGGCCGCAATTTTCACATCGGTGCATCACTAATTTGACAACACTAAACCCTACTTTGCAAAAAAACAATTTATGTGAATGTACGTTGTGCTCTACAATATGTTGGAACTGGGGCGCCAGAACTGCAACTGATAGAATGTGCACTGTGGCACGATACACAATCTTTCTTCAAATGCAGATCGTTGAGACATTTTTATTGTTACAATCTAAAATCGTGATATCGCACACCCCTGGTTCCGTATACATATTATGGTAGCTCTTTATTTTACAGTCCTGTTGTCCCATACTATGTACTTATTATAGTAATTACAATAACTGGGTAATAACAGAGACAATTTATATAGAGACATGTCACTTCCTCAATCCTCAATACAACTATATAGGGAAAACCCATAACGCCAAAGATGGCGGTTGTATGCACATGTCCCGCCCCTCCCGCTGGAAAGCCAATCGTCTGCTTTTAACAGTCAAGCCGGGAAACATTTAAGCCTATCGTCTGGTTCCACTGACGCATGCGCACAGTTGAGGTTTGCGATAGCGGAGAAGAAAACCCTTGCGCATGCGTAGTAGAAGTATAACCTGTGGGGGAAAAGGCATTTTAAACCTTATTTTGGGGCAAAGTCATCAAACTTGTTCAGCGATTTTTTTTTTTTTTTTTTTTTTTTTTTTTTTTTTTTTTTTAATTTTACTGCTGTTTCTATACATGCAGTTTTTATGCCCCGGTGACCAGTGAAAGTGCAGTTCTGACTCTCTGCCCATTAATTTAGATAGGAGCCTGGTCTTGTTAGTCCGAAATAGCTGCCGGGAGGCATTGCCAAGATGGCGGCCGAGTGGCATGACTTGCCTAAAAGGACTTTGGTAATAACTAGGTACTAACCCTGAACCTACCCCTAAAATAAAGTGCAACCAATATTATTATACTTGAATATGATAATTCAGTATTACGCCATCTGATACCATCACTGTACTAGTAGCACCACAGTACTTCTTTGTGAGGAAAGTGTTTTTGTCAGACCGTTACATCTTACTGGAATGTGCTCGCTTGGGCTTTTTCTGAAACGGGATCCACAAACTGCTCTTATAATCTGTCTTTAAATGGTCTTGGGAAAAAGCTGCTTAGTCTTGGAGATTTGGAGGTGGGGTTTCGGGTGTTGACTCTCCAAGACAATTGACAATAGCATGTATAGCCTCTTCTGCTTGAGTGACTTAATAGCTGCTGTCCTATTGTCTTGTTTTGAGGTCAGATCCAGGACACCTGCTGTGAGCAGCGACCGAAAAACAATGATCATAATGGCCAGTTCCAGTTTGATAATATCTGAGGGTCATGTTTTCAAGTCGTTAGTTCTGTTACCGCTATCAACCTCTCTAAACCCATTTTGTTTACCTGCGGCATGTCCTTAATCAGAGCGTGTAGAGGAGGATCGATATGGCTCGCAGGGAAGGGTGTATGAATGCAGAAACCTGGCAGTGTTCTGATGAAAATCCAATGCATTGATTAGGAAAATTAATAATCAATGAAATATATTTTCTTTAACATATTTAAGAATGATTAAAATAGGACAGGTTGATCCCCCTCCCCATTTCATCCTAACAACCATTAAAAACCTACAATACTTACCTACGTAGATGTTTAATAAAACATATATTAGAGCAAATATTTACACTCCTGCTCGTAAGGTCAAATGGCAGGATGGTGTGTACGTGCACGTGTCTGTGTGTGTACAGCAGAACTACTCTGACAGCACAGAGAGACTGCGGGAGGAGGTGACAATAATAGTTTGTGTGTGTGTGTGTGTGTGTGTGTGTGTGTGTGTGTGTGTGCGCGTGTGTGTGTGTGCGTGTGACCCATTTTATCCAGTGCACCTACAAGCAGACTTCACAGCGTGTGCTTTACTGGACACAGCTTGGGCTGCACCCAGTTTCTCGCGTGGTTATTACCAGGGACACCACATACACTGTGTGACACTTACGCAAACACAACCCACTGTTCATTTGAATATTTCTCTCTCTACATCTGTCCTGGTTTCTTTATTTAACTGCCATGTGGTTTCACCCTTTACACACACGCACACATCGAGCCTTTCTCCATGGCTAAAGCTAGCGCTGTTACTATAGAGACGCTGCCCACATGATGGTACGGACTTTGACAGCACGACTTCGCTATAATAAGCCTCTCTCGCTCTACTCTATATCAGCACAATTCATGTCAAGATGACAGCTGACAATTGCTAGCAGCTTTACTATGGTGACCCACAACCATCCCCTTGGTAAAAATGCACTGGTACCATGATACACAAAGCATGTTTGTATTTAAATAGTATGAGGTAATGCCTATTTTTGGAGTCTTAAAAGCTTGGCAAAGAAAGGGGTTGCTAATTTAGTTTCTATTATAATTTGGAATATACATATGTGTGTATATGTGTGTGTGTGTGTGTGTGTGTATACTTGATTGGATGGATTACCAGCATTTTTATTTGGTGAAATTACCATGGTTATTTATTTAACTTTTTTTTATTTTATTTTTTTTATAAACAAACAAATTTAATAATAATAAATCAAATTTTGGAGTCTTTTTCTAGCATATTAAACCTTCTAGAGGTATAAAGCAATAGGCTATTTCAAACGAAATAACAGATCCTCAGCTTTTAAACAAAACAGCAACAAAAACATTTTATTCTACCTTTATGGACTCTTTTTTTTAACTACACTTGAATGTGTGTACGTTTCATTTAAAAAAGCAACATTTTGAACAAAAAGCTGAGAAAATAAAATTTTTGTAAAATCCTACAATGTACATAAGCAGTGCTTCTATCGCTTGTTTCTGCTTCGTAGCCTGTGTTTTGATCCTGAGATTCTCTAGTCTTTCAGAAGATCCGTAATAGCGCCCTCTACCGTATAACAGTGAAAACATGGATTCCTGGAAAATTCAATCAATGGCAGGGAAGCGTTTTGTTATTAATGATAGAAAATTCTTTCAATGGTTGGGAAAGAGTTAACTTAAGCCTGATTATTCTGATTAAACTCCTTAAATAGAGTTTAGGACTCTCACCCAGCACTCCTTTTTTAAAATTTTTGACTGAGACTTGAATGTTCACCTAGCAAGTATGCAAAGTAAAAGCATACATAGTATTATTATATTTGTCCTAGCATTATCAACATTGCAAAAAAAAAAAAAAAATAGTGATAATTAGCATAAATGAATTCCTTCTTTGGTCAGTTTGCTCTTTCAGGTCAACTAATGTCCTGGCACAGCAACAGTTTGAAGATATTCTTGTTGAGCAAGTTAAATAAACTTATATACTTAGGTTTGTTACCACCGGAGTAACTCAATAACATTGCTTGCAATGCCTTGGCCAAGCATTTGTGTTCATGTAGCCTACTTGAGTTAAAGTTGTTTTTTGGCCTTAAAGTCTTTAACTGGCTGAACTAAGCATAACTCTCACACGGGCCAAAAAATGCTCCCTACAAAAACACACTCCATTCCTACATCACTCGTTGCCATGGTTGCAGAATACTCCCCATACCAGAGAATTCCTGCCTTGGAGGTCTCATGGATTCTTTGCGTTTGTTTACTGCTGTCTGCAGTTCAGCTCTACATGAGGCTGACCTTGTAAAGCACACAGCCTTTCATGTCTTTACAGTTTATTTTAATTCATTCACTTAAAGACATGCTCTTAAAACCTTTGGTGCATAACTTTTATTTCTCTCGCCAAGCAGACAAACATATAAACGTCAGGATAATAAAATATTTGTGGTGCTAAAATACAGCTATAAACTGCTTGAGGTGAATAAAACTATACTGAGGAAACTGGAGAATTATTCTTTGTTGTGCACTAGTTGCACATTTGCTCATTTCAGCAGATGCAGTATGACTTAGTCTCATATAAGCCTTTCTCACTGTATTTTGCCGCTATTGTTATAATGCTGACTCATTCATGCATTTTCAAAATCCACAGTGTTTGGACATTGGCAGGTCATTGTGTGTATGAGTTTATAGTGCAGACTAATGGCTGACATTAAATGGCCTTTATTCTCCTTTTCTGTGTCAAGTGTCAGGACCCCAGTGGGTTCGGAAATGCGCCATGTTTGTGAGAGCGATGAGCCTGGCGGACATGTCCGGTAAGTGCCGCTCCGCTTCCAAACGCACTTCACGCACAGGATGGGATCAACTCTGACTCTGTTTGTATAGTTATGAACTGAGAAAGAGGAATAGTAAAATTATAAGATGCTGTATTAAGATGCTTTTGATGAATAACAGGGTTTGAACCCATCCCTGCCTAAACTCTACCGTGCATGTCATTTTTGTTTTTTGAGTCTCATTCACTCATAATTGCTTATTGTTGATAATTCCAGATTATTCTTAATCAGGAAGGGCGTCTACAGGAAGTGATTAGCATAAAACACACCCATGTTCATATAAGGGCTTTCGTAAACCTCTACTGAATAAACATTTGTCAGTCTCTGCATATGATTTCATATTTTTAATGTATCAAATTTCAAAACTAGTTGAGATGCAATTACTGTTGCAACTATTAAAGATGTGGTCGTATTTTGACTTTGAAATTAGACTTGCATTTAAAATTTAAGTGATAAAACTGAACTTTTATTTAATAGCCTATAATTTTCACATAAAAACTGCTTAAACACAGGTTGTACTCAGAAATACATGTGTATACATGTTTAGTGAATGAGACTCATTATGTCTTGTGATGTGTTTGTGTGCATGTTTCGTGATCTGTGTGCATATTTTTACCTTTTCTTCTGTGTCTTACCTCTGGCTGAGTTGAAAAAGCCCTTGTTTGTGAGTTGTCTGTGTATATATTTTGCAAATCTGGTCAAAAGACAGGTAAACTGCAAAGCACCAACATCACCGGTCATTGATTGCTGGATGACCAGAATGGACTGTGAGTGATCAGGATGCCAGACTTTGTATTGGGATGTGTAAATATCCTTGTTTAGATTACATTTTCTTTTCTCTCTTTTTTTCTTTCTTTGGCCTATAGAAGGGCAAGCCATTTATTTCAGATGGAAAGATACAGATATAGTGATCTCATTTAAAAGTTGAACCATGAAATTAAAACTGACCCTGTTTATCTTCTTAATACAAGTTTCTGGTCTTATTGTGTCTTTTCGGCTGATGTCATCCCCTCTCAAACCAATTGAACCCATTCTGGAATGGAACACCATTTCTTTTTTTTTTTAATCCAGTTAATTCTGATGGATGAAACAATGTTCTTTTTTTGTTCTTGAGTCACTGAGTTTGACCGATCTCACAATCTGACGTAAAACCGTAAAAAGACGTCGGCAAAGTTTTATGACTCGTCATATATACTTTCTGATAGTCATCATGTCAAGCATGAATAATTACAGAATAGATAAATCAATTACATCACTTTTTTGCGCTTTTCTCAGTAGTAATGTAACATAAGAAACATGATCAAAATCTATTTTCTCCAAAATTTGAAAGGTTTTCTATCAAATGAGTTTGAAGTCAAATGTACTTGATGATACTTTTTAATTTTTTTCACCATTACTTTTAAATATGCCAGTTAGACGTGAAATCATTAAAAATACCTTCAGGGTGTAAGGGGTTAACAGTGACAGTCAACAGAGAGCTTACATATCACTTATAAAGCTTGAATGATCAGGATCGGTATCAGCCGATCCGATACAAACTACCTATTTCTTGTCATCATGATGTAAAAATCCTGATCAGAGCATCCCTAACCTGAATACTTGTAATTTGTGTAATTGTTCTTATTTTATTACTGACTGTTCACTTGCCTTTAATTTTTATTAGTTAGGCTATAGTTTTGCTGTGCTTTACATGGAAAGCAAATTTCGTTTTAATCGTCTCAGTTTTGCTGATTTGAAAAATCCGATCCGTGACTCAAAAACCGGAATGTGATCCGAACCGTCAGTTATGTGACCTGTTGTACCCGGATATTGAACTGTCAGGACACACCTAGAAAAGGGTGCCTGAACATCCCTAACATGTCCAAAAACCAGTGGAGAGAACGGCACAAATGCTCTGTCATACGAGCAGCCCTCCTCTTCCTGCGAACAGCTGAGGAGTCACAGAGACCTGGCGTTAACCCAGCGTTCAGATCACCACATCAAATATTCAACAGGTGCCTCTGAATGTGAGCGTTTTGTGTGTCTGAGACGATAAGAAAGGCAAGATAGACGAGTATGTGAAGAAAGAGTGCTTTTACGTTTCCGAGAATCACCAAGGAAAGCCCACCTATCCGCACGTCTCTCTGGAGGGTCCGACGGCAGGATTAGAGACCAGAATGAACGTTGAAGTACCTGAATTGGTGAAGCGATGACCTAGGGAGGTGATGACAGCTAAAGTGTGGTTAGTACTTGACCTTGTTGACCTCCATACTTCTGCATCAAGGTATCATCCGCAGAAGAAATGTTCAAGAGAAAGAGAGTGCTCAAGGTATGAACCAGTCTATGATAAAGGACGATTCAGTATTTTTTGGAAATATTTACCCAGCTTTCTTAGGGTTAAATTGGTTGGTTTAACTTGATTACTGATTTGTGTATGGTTGTTATGTCTTTAAAGTTTAAGATTTGAAGCAGCTGTCAAGAGCAGCTTGTGTTGTGTCCAACAGTGTATGTCAGAGAAACATAAACCAGTCATGGAGAACGCGTATGAGGTTACCAGAGGAGAGACGGCAGGACCTGCATTTTTCAGGCTTTATGTGGTAGAAACTAGACAAGTTCAAGTTATACCTACTTTATCATACAGCAGAGAAGAGGTGCACTAGGTCAACGTGGTTCATTAGCATGTTTCCATCCCAGGTTTATCTCAGGTGAACCCGTATGCCCGGCCGCCAGGTGCGTTGTTTGCTGTAAATCCTCCAGCGGGTCCGACAGGTGTGTGTTTGCATAACATCACTGTGGCCTTGGTTGAAGCCAGCTGCGTTTTCTGTCACTACACGCAGTACTCATAGCCTTGGATGAGGAACACTTGAAGGTTGAAATGTAGTCTTTATTGTGGGTTGAATAAAAGCACAATGCTTTGAGTTTTTTCAGCACTGTGATCAGGAGCTTTCACAGCTGGATGGGCGAGTCATGTGGTTTCAGCACACAATGTGCAATGAAACTTGGATCGAATGAGATTAAATGATACATATACCAGCTGTATTCAACATAGATTCATCTCTTTGTCATTGTTGAGTAGATGAAAGATTTGATGTTCTGAGGGTTTTTAATCATATATTATATATTATATTAGTATATATTAGAATATACACTACTGTTCAAAAGTTTGGGCATGGTAAGATTTTTGTTGTTGCTTTGGAAAGAAGTCTCTTATGCTCACCAAGGCTGCATTTATTTGTATAAAAATATAGTGAAAAATATCAAATGAAATATCAAATGTGAGATATTATTAATATTCTATTATATTATTAATTTACTTTAAAATGTAATTTATTCCTGTGATCAAAGCTGATTTTTCAGCATCACGTCACATGATCCTTCGGAAATCATTCTAATATGCTGATTTGGAGCTCAAACATTTCTTATTATTGATGTTGAAAACAGTTATGCTGCTTTAATAGTTTTGTGAAAACCTTGATTCATCAGGATTTTTTTTTGATGAATATAGTCCAAAAAAGAGCAGCATTTATTTGAAACAGAAATCTATTGTAACTTTTGTAAATGTCTTTACTGTCACTCTTGATCAATTTAATGCATCCTTGCTGAATAAAAGTATTCATTTCTTTTTAAAAATTGTGCTGACCCCAAACTGGTCTGCGGTAGTGTACTTTTATGTTTCCTCTTTGCATGTTAGACCAGACCTTTTAAAGACAACTTGATTGAATGGCATTCACAACAAATTTAGCTTCTGTGATGTGGCGTAATTCTGAGTGAAACCTAGCCAAGCATCACCATGACTATTTCTTATCCTCATGGTTCGGGATTCAACAAACCCTAAACCATATCTAGAGGCTAAAATTACATTAGAGACTCGGGCCAAGCAACCATCCAGTACAACCTAGCAACCACATTGCAACTTCCTGGCAAACACTTTCGCGGCAAGCATTATTCATATTTTCCTTCTAGATATTCAAAATTATGATTTAACATTATTTTTCCCCATCCTTAATGTTAGCAGAAAGTCATTTCAGTTGCAGAAACACATTTATATTTTCATGAAAGATTGACGAATCATGTTCAATAAGACCTGGGACATTTTTTAAATAAGGTAAATGGGGTCAATTTTGATTTCAGTCTGTTTTATTTATATTAAAGCAATGGAACAAAAGTTATTTCGGCAGTGAATGTTGTCAGTTATAAGCAAGATGTATGATAGTGTTTAAAAATGCTGCTTTTGCTCCAGGAATGTTACTCCACTATTTTGGAATTTTTTTTTTTTTTTTTAGACTTCTGTCAATTAGGGACTGAGAGGAAACGTGGTGTGCATCTTTGTGTAATAATGACTGACACGCAATCAGTGTGACTCCAGTTAACCTCTTCAGACAGGGCTGTGCACAGCGGTGTAAGTGTGCAATCTATGTCATTGTCCACTGATTTATAGACAATGGCAGGCAGCTCTTCTCACTGTCACGGATTTGGCCGGTCATCTCTCCTCTGAGATCTCAGCTGGTCCTCAAGCCATATGCTGCGAAGGCCGAGTTCTCATCAGATTGAGGAATGTGTGCTCAGTCCAGAGCTGAATGGAAAGGTGGGGAGCTGGGAGGAGGCTGGGTCGGAAAGAACATTTTATTTTTAATCATATGGAGCAGGGCTATTATATTTTTGAAAACAATACCTTTTTATATTATTTTCAGTTTCTTTTACATATAATTCTTCCTAAATTGTTTTTATTTTGTTTATATCATTGCAAAAGACCATTTTAGTCACCATTTAAGTTTACTTTAAGTACTAGTATTGGATTTAGTTTCTCTAGGTTTTATTTTGAATTGGATTTTTTTTTTATAAATATTTATTCTATTGGTTCTCATTGGACATTTTTTGTTTTAGTTGTATTGTATTTTTACATTTATTTTTATAGTGTTGTTGATTTTTTTATTTCGTTTTTTTATTCAAACACTAGTATAAACTAGTAGTTTTAGTTTCACTATTTTGAATTATTTTCTGTTTTTTGGAATTTGGTTTCAATTATTCATAAATCAATATTATTTTGTATTTTATTAGAAAATGGGCAGTAAAAACCCCCGAAAATAATGGCCTGTTAAAACTAAATAAAATGTAGTTTTTATTTTGGATTGTATTTAATTTCTGTTTAGTTTCAGTTTGAGTAATGCTGAGTTCACACTAAACGATTTTAGGGCCGATTTTCACTCGCCGACAGGTTTTGGGAGATCGCTGACAAATGCCCAAATTAGGCAAATCTGTGCTTGTTCTCGCGAGTGACAATCACGCAGTGTCAATGATCAGAGAGAATCGCAGACGAGTCGCAGGCCCCCGTGAGATATCTGGCATGCTAAATATCTGGACCTGTCTGCGATTCAAAATCCTGCTGTGTGAAAGTGTTCTGACTGAAAACTACATCGGCGATGACCGACAGCCAATGAGAGAGCAAGATACAGGGCAGCGGGAAGTTCAGGGAGTAGTTATAGACCACAATATCAGTTTTTTAATAGATATATTTACAATTATATTAAACCGAAACGAAGCACAAACATTTGCTTGACCAGCAGTGTCATGAACAACCAGACAAGGTTAGATCCAAACGCAGCGTGAGTTTATTCACAGGGTAGTCAGACAGGCAAGGGTCACAGACAGCAAACACAGCATAGGAGACAAGGCGATACTCAGGATCAGAAACCAGGCGATAAGACAGAGGCAGGCAGCAGACAAGACGGAATCCAAGAAACAGGCGATGGGTCAGATACACAGACTGGAACAGACTAGACAGAGGAATGCTCGGAAATGTACACAACAGTGAAACAAGACTTAGCAAAGGGTGATAGTGACGGTGAGGTATAAATATGTGTGGAGCTGCGTGTGGAACTAGATGCAGGTGGGAGAGTAATCAGTGGAAACAGGTGTGCGCAATCAGTTCAGGGTGTGTGCGAAAACAGTCCAAGGGAAGCCAGTGCAGAAGTGGAGCGCCCTATCGTGACACTAAAGGGCGATCCAGCCGAACCTCATCAAATAACCCCCCCCTCTAAGGAGTGGCTTCCAGACGCTCCAAAGAAGATCCAGGCGGGGGGCAGAGCGAAGAGAATCCTGGGGGAGGGACGGAGGGCCAGGCCTGTGCAGGGGAACGGGACCAGGAGGCAGCCAAGGCGGGCCTGGGCCGCAGAGTATGGGCAGACCAGACTGGGCCGGTGACCAGGGCGGAGCAGGACGAGGCGAAGGCCAGGGCGGAGCAGGACAAGGCGAAGGCCAGGGCGGAGCTGTCGGACCCTCGGGAGTCCAGGGCGGAGCTGTCGGACCCTCGGGCGTCCAGGGCGGAGCAGGACGAGGCGACGGCCAGGGTGGTGAAATCCCTGCAGACGACCGTGGCGGCGCAGCCTTCATGGTCTCCTCACCGGACCCTTGGCCCCCCCCAAAGAAATCCTTTGGGAAATCCACGGGTTCAGGAAAGGCCTCCCGGAGCTTGAAGGGCGCAGGCAGGGCGAGGCGCAGAGGCGGGGCCGGCAGGGCGAGGCGCAGAGGCGGGGCCGGCAGGGCGAGGCGCAGAGGCGGGGCCGGCAGGGCGAGGCGCAGAGGCGGGGCCGGCAGGGCGAGGCGCAGAGGCCTGGGTACGCTCACTGGAGCCCGATGAGCCGAGCGAGTCCTCCTCCTCTTCCTTCTGCGACGGCGCTTCACTGGGCTTGACTCGGTAGTCTCGGTTGACTCACTTGACTCACTTGACTTGGGATGGCTGACGTGAAGCTCTGGTTCGTCGAGGCTGACGTGAAGCTCTGGTTCGTCGAGGCTGACGCGAAGCTCTGGTTCGTCGAGGCTGACGTGGAGCGCGGGCTCGGCTGGGCTGTCGTGAGGTGCAGGCTCGTCAGGGCTGATGTGACGTGCTGGCTCAGCAAGGCTGGACGGGACCAGCGGGGCAAGCTCTTCTAACTCACCCACAGTGAGAGCCGAACCACTTAGTAGAAGAGCCGTGTTAATATACCGCCTTAAGGTGCTGTGAGGCTCTGGGATGGGCATCAATGAGCGAAGCGGTTCAGACAACCCTCCGCGGAACAGGTTCGTTAGGAAAACGTTGTTCATACACGTATGATGAGAAAGATTATAAAACTCCGCCACATACCACTCGAGAGAACGATCCTCCTGCTGAAGTTGCATTATCTCAGCTACCGTATCCGTGCTCGGAATCGCTGTGTGAGCTCGTCGAAATACCTTGCTGCTGTATTTTACCGGGAGAGCTTGGCGTGACATCGGGATCGGTCCTGGGCCAACAACTGTGGAGACGGGTTGATTCTGCGATGGTCCCGGTGGGGAAACATGAAGGCCGCGAACCATCTTGGCCAACCTCTCCAACGACGCATTGAGTTGATCCAGTTGATCCTGGTGTACGGCGGCTGACTGGGAGGCATACAAGGCTGACATGCTGCTGGATCTGGTGTGGCTAAGTCTTCTGTCATGAACAACCAGACAAGGTTAGATCCAAACGCAGCGTGAGTTTATTCACAGGGTAGTCAGACAGGCAAGGGTCACAGACAGCAAACACAGCATAGGAGACAAGGCGATACTCAGGATCAGAAACCAGGCGATAAGACAGAGGCAGGCAGCAGACAAGACGGAATCTAAGAAACAGGCGATGGGTCAGATACACAGACTAGACAGAGGAATGCTCGGAAATGTACACAACAGTGAAACAAGACTTAGCAAAGGGTGATAGTGACGGTGAGGTATAAATATGTGTGGAGCTGCGTGTGGAACTAGATGCAGGTGGGAGAGTAATCAGTGGAAACAGGTGTGCGCAATCAGTTCAGGGTGTGTGCGAAAACAGTCCAAGGGAAGCCAGTGCAGAAGTGGAGCGCCCTATCGTGACACAAATGTTTGCGCACAGACAATTTGGACTGCAAGCTTCTTGCAGGCTATCATATTTAATAACAATTTCAGTTTCGTGCGAGAACTCTGGTCTCACGCACACGTGATCTTGCTTTATTTCCTTATCACTTCTCGTGTGTTTGGTTGTGAAAATCTTTGAAACTACTTTGAAAATCGGACAGTGTGAACTCGGCATTACCTGTTGATAAATAGTTTTTACTTTTTGTATTTTTCGGAAAACAGCTATGTTTTGTTTGGGTTTTGTTTGGAAGTATTAAATAAAAAATACAATACTTGCATATTTTATTGTATGAGATCATTTTCTCTGTAATTTTGAGGTTTTAGTGAACATTTATAGCTTTGGATCGCTTTTGTTTTTAAAGTAACAAAATATTATTTTTCAGGGCTAGTTTTCATCTTTCTAGTTTTTGTAATACATTTCAACAAACGCAAAATTAATTGCAAGCTATCAGGAGCTGTGTGGGCTTGCAGTCAGGTAAAGGTTGACAGAAGTGATTGTATCTTGAGGTCTGGTATCAGTGTTTTCAGCTTTGCTTCCTTGTCTCCTCTATACGAGATGCAGCATGCAAATCCAAACACAATATTTGTTTACAGGTCATCAGTGCTTTTGCTTTTTGCACCATAGTTATGGAAGTAAGCACACATACTAAGGGGTTTATTATTATTATTAGGATTATATGGTAATAGATTAGAAGTCACACATATCTGCTTGTTTAACTGTACAGTAGAGGTTAATTCCTTTTTAACCTAATGCTTATGCACCACTGACCATCTCTAAAGGTTTCTTGCCCAGGGGGGAGCAGCTAGCAATAAAGGTAAGTGTGACAGAAGTGGCCAGCATCTCCTTTCTCCTGTACTGCCACATGCACAAAGCTTACAGTACATCAATCTGATCATCGCCTCTAAAATGATTAGCTTATCAATAAAGCTGGCCTATCCTAATTTGCAACTATTTTGCGAAAGTAAACAAGACTGCATTGGATAAAACAGTAGACAAATCCACTCTTGTCGTCCCTCATTCCTGTGCTTGAACTCATCCGTGACTATTTGGTGTTGTGTAAACCTAAAGGAAGACTGCAGAGATCTGTTCTTCCCCGAGGGGATCAGGGAAGTGCTGTCTCGCAACCAAATGCTCCCGTAGCAATGTTTCCATCGAAACTGCCTGTCAAGTGGATGAAACTCAAACAGTCATCCTGACAGGTCTGCTGTTATCAGAACTAATCTGCATGACTGAGCCATAATTCGCCAGGGCTTTGATTCATCAAGGACAAGCATAAAAATCTCTAATAAGGGAGGAAACATCCGGTGTGGACTCAGCTCTTGCTCTTAGGCCCAGAGCCCTGTATTGTCATCCTGGAAGTGTCTGCACTTTTAGAGCTGTACATAATATATATGTTTGACTTGATTTTTATTAATGTAAAAATGTTATTTTAATTTCTGAAGGGCCAAATTATACATACAGAATTGGATTAATAAAAAAAAATAATAAGCCAAATATATATACATTAAATATGGTAAACGAACCCTCCAGAAACTCCAGCACTATAATAGCAACATCTATGGTGGACGTCACAACCTTGTCACCTCAACGTGATTGGCTGTCTCACTTCTTTTTTTCTTCTTTTTTTTAACTTTTATTTTCATGATGTTGATCTTTTCTTTATATTTTTGATGTTCTTGTCACCTCCGTCAATCCCAAATCCCAAACCTGCTACTCATTTCCCATAGAGATTCGCAATGGCCCCTTGGCTCACGTCACACCAATGGTCATGTCCCGTGAATAAACAGTGTGAATTGAAACCCATGCCAATCTACACTGATCACCCATTTTAAAAGTGTTTGATGTAAATGCTTGGCTTTTATTGAGACCAGAGGTCAGCAGACGACTGTCTTGGTCGCTTCACAAGCTGCTTGCTGCTCCCTTAGCTAGCACCTTTCTGAGTGTGATTTGAACATTTAAATGAAAGTGATCTGAATCCTCTGAGAATTATCTCTGTACTGTATGATCACTGTTGATTTTAAGGCTCTTGTAATCTATTTTCTCCAAAGTATGTGAGTTGTTGACTGTCCTTCAGATGATTCATTCTTTGGCTCTCAAAACAGCGATGACTTTGATATTTTTGATGTAGCATGAATTATAAACCCATCAGCATAAAAACGTTTTCTTCTGTTCTCCTTCATCGTTCTTCAGGCTCAGAGCACTGATAATCTGGACAGTTCTGGGGAGCCTGGGACCCGATCGGTGGGCACCACTGCCAACTTGAAGGGGAAGATGAGCAAAAGGTGAGAAACGACACATCTCTCTATCAGTACAGTCATTTAGGGTGTTTTTAAACTAGAGTTTGGTGCAGACACATCTCCTTTTTATGTCAGAGTTTGGTTTGTTCAAATGGTATTAAATAGGGCCATATGAAATCAGTTTTCTTTTCCCCAAAATTTTATTTACCGTTTTAATTTTCTGGAATCCGTTTCGATGGTTGACCTATGAATTTTTTTTAATGTTTTCAGAAATAGTTTTATTGGATTCTGTGATTTATGATTTAATGCAAATGTAGGCTATTCATCAAATTAGTTATCAAATGAATTCATAAAATGTTGACAATTCAGTTAACCTTTTAAAATGTAATCAAATGAAAAATTAGCATTTTTGGGAAACAAAGTGCTACACAACAGAGGTTTAAGGTTTAAAATAAAACATGGATGAAAACAGTTTCAATTATCTATTGTTATTATTACTTTGATAAGTTAATTCTACTGTATAATAGCAATATATTTATATAATAATTAGTTCATTTTACTTTATAATACTTCATATTATTTTAGCAGGTTGTAGTGAAGACCTTTTGGGTTTTTGTGTGTATGTGAGGATAGTTTTATCAAATAAAATGATGGAAAGTTTGTGACATTCCACATTATACCTTCAATTATATTTCTAAAACTGGATTCCAAAATTCTGTCCGCATTTTCTGCATAACAGGAATCATAGGTCCCTATCTTAAATCAGCTTTCCAGACCACACCCACTTGACCTGTCCTGTCCCATCAAAAGTAAAACAGCCTTAAAAGGTTTAGACACAAAAGAGACCGACTATATTTTAGTTTAATAGTTAACGAAGTGTTGCTGTCAGGATGAGTTCAGCTTCAGGTTTTTCCAGCTCTGCACACACTGTAAAACAGGAAGTACTTGGTTTCACTTCCCTCTGAAATAACCGATAATGAGATGCAGAGTTTCCCTGTGGTGTTCATGAGTACCTTACTGAAAACTGCCCTGGAGAGCTTCTACATTCTCTGTAACTTGAAAATGCAAACTAGATCTGAAGAAAATGTGCGCAATACTTTACTGTGCAAAGCTCAGTGCTAATACCAGGGCATTGATATGTCTGTGGCATTTTTCTGTGTTTTGTTTTCCAGGCGAAAATCCTAAGACTGAACAATAGTTATAGTGCCACTTGCCCTTATGGCTAATTTGATTAACCAGACAAGTTAATCGGTTTTAAATTCACTACTTTAAGCTTGTTGCTACTACTGTGATGAAAGTATATGGTGTTGACTAATTTGCTTGTTTTCTTGTGGTTCCAGGCTTTCTGTTGTGAAAGGTCACTTCCCCAAGCTTATTGACTGTGCTCATTTTCACTATGAAAATGTGGACTTCGGTTCTATCGAGGTAAGATATTGTCTTGTTGAGCAGAGGTTTCTTAGCTCTCCACCTAAATGTCAAGAAGGCCCAAAGTATACATACGGCATCAGCTTATTCATATTCTTCTAATTGTTATTATTTTGCCTTAAAGAAGGTATTTTAGAGTCGCCATGTCAGGAGCACTGTCAATTAATGCCTATGAAAGCATTAATACTTCCATAATGTGACGTATTTAAGAGTGAAAAAATATTCAGCAGGAATAAAGTAAAATTAGATTTATTGGAATTTCATTAAATGAAAAAGTGTTAAGCTATGATATTATCGATTAAGATTATTTCATGTGGTTTAAGATAATACATTATAAAGATAACACGAACAAGTGAATTGTGAACAATAACACTAAGAACATCAATAAAAATGTATATTAAAAGGTCTATTTTTTGTTTGTGTTAGTAAAGTACATGTTTAGTTGCCAAGTTTCATCTCAGTTAGAGTTGGACATTTTAAGGTTATTAAGAAGAAACAAGCTGATAAAAGCATACAGCCAGAATATCTCCAGGGCTGATACAGCCTTACTTTGTGACCTTCACACACACACTCACACACTCACTCTCACACACACACACACACACACACACACACACACACACACACACACACACACACACACACACACACACACACACACACACACACTGTTCCAGATTCTGTGTCCATGTACTCTGAAAGGAAAGAGGAAACAATTACTTCTATTGGATTTACAGATACACTGCAGTATGGCAGAGATCTTCTATAAACTGCCGGTCACACAATGATCTGTGCTTTGAATTATCTAAAGCTAGTCTAAAATCTGTGATCAGTTGAATAAAGGTTTACATTCACAATGATAGACATCCATTTTCAAAATTCACTGTCCCTGTGGAATTGTTTTTTGTTTGTGCTGCTTATATACCCATTTTGTGTTTATGATCACAGAGAGCTGTACACACACACACACACACACACACACACACACACACTCGAGAGAGCACCTAGAGCGCACTGACCGCACAGCATAACTGGAGTGGGAGTCCGTCTCATTAGTGTTTAAACCCCCTAAAGAAAAGAGAAAAATAAAAGACCTTTACATGTTTTCTGATCTGACCCTGTGAAGCAGAAAGTGCCTCCCCTCTCTGTGATATTGCAAAATGATTTTAATGTACCATGCTATCACCATACTATACTATCTTCCATGTAATACCATGGTATATGAATACGGTAATGATTCATATTTTCCATGCATTCTACCGGTCAAAAGTTTGGAGTAATTACGTTTTTTTTTTTTTTTTTTTTTTTTAAATTTAAATTTTTTTTTTTTTAATGCTCACCAAGCCTGCAGTTATTTTATCAAAAATACAGTAAAAACAGGAAAATTGTGAAATATTTTTTTGATCAATTTAATGCATCCTTGCTGAATAAAAGCATAGCAAAAAAAAAATTGAAGCGATGAGGAAGTTAGCACATGTTTCAGGGATATGAAACATTTCTGTGACTGAATTATTGTGGAGGGATGTTCCCAGCTTCTAATAAACGATCATGTGTTTGAGAGTAACTAAATCTCACAAAACACGAGTGGCATGGTCTTAAACGGGTAATCTTTCTAGACAAATTTTCAGACATAGTGATGTCACAAAATCACGGCAATTCGAAACATGTTTATGCTGTTACATTCAGCTTGGATTGGATTTTCCAATATCCTACTAGATGTGTGCAATCAAACGCTGCTTAAAATCAGACTTGCAACCTGGAAACTCGTACATAAACTCAGATTAGATCCAGGTAAATGATGAATTAACACCCACTGAGATGTACACAGTGATAAACATTCACCTTCTCCATGTAACCTGTCTGATATTCAGTGCTAGTCGATTAGTTGTTCTGGCAACATACTGCTTGGTTATTTCTAGTCTTGCATGACAATGCAGGACCATGAGCATTCCCTTTAAACGTTTGTTTATGTGCACTTCTTCACACCTTCATGAATTAATGTCTGCTCTTTACACCTTCAGCTTCAGTTTGCCAGCGAGCAGAGCGATGCCAGCTGGACCTCGGGCAGTGCCAAAGATCTGGTTTTCCTTGTGCAGGTGTCCTGCCAGGTGAGTGGGCGCACATGCCTCAGTCAGTGCTAATAATAAACAGACCCTCCTGCTACATCCTCAAATAAAAACACAACTGATCGAACTGAACGTGACCGAAGTCAGTGCACTACACCTTGTTTAGCATCTTCCTCTCTTCTCCTGGCATCTTGTTTGTTGACTTCCCCCCCGCCTCGATTCTCTCTCTCTTCCCCTCGTCCCCCTCTCTCTCCTTCTCTGAAATCTAGGGCAAGACGTGGATGGTACGGCGCTCGTACGAAGAGTTCCGGACGCTGGACGCCCACCTGCACCAGTGCATTTACGACCGCCGTTACTCGCAGCTCTTGGTCCTGCCTGCCCTCTGCGAGATCGGAGACCGGGTGGAGGTGAGCTTGACTACACTGGATACACTAATGCTTATCTCATTTAGCTTCAACGTAACGCATATTGTAACTAACAGAGTTAGCTGCTCAGTTTTGAGGTCGTTGGCCAGTTATGTAGGTTGGTGTCCGGACCCTTAGGTACAGTGCTGGGAAAGATACCACTTTGTCTTTCCCATGTCAATTTTAGTTATTTTTCTCTTTCTTTCATGCATGATTAGACTATATTTAAATATTGTAGTCTGTAGTTACCATTAGATACAGAAGCTGTAATATTGTGAAATATTATTATAATTTAAAATATACAATTAAAAATGTAATTTATTCTGGTGATGGCAAAGCTTAATTTTCAGCAATCATAACTCCAGTTTTCAGTGTCACATGATCCTTCATAAATTATTCCAATCAAGGTTAAAAATAGTTAATAGTTAGAAAATGCTGCTTAATGTTTTTGTGGAAACGTGATTATTTTTTTCAAGGATTATGTGATTAATAGAAATTTTAAAAGAACAGTGTTAATTTGAAATAAATATCTTTTGAAACATTATAAATGTCTTTATACTGTCACTTTTGATCATTTAATGCTTCCTTGCTGAGTAAAAAATTTGATATATTACTGACACAAAACAGAAAATATTTTAATTAAAAAAAAGATATTTCAGTCGATCTTAACTTGTATTGAACCTAGAACATTGCTTTAAATCAAACTTCTTATGGGATATCTTTGAATCGTGTTTGACTACTGAATGTGTTTGCCGTTTGAACATGCATGTTATTCACGCAGATCTTCACACCACTTTTGTCGGAGTATCTGAACCGCCTCTCAATGATTGTGGACAATAAGCTGAACTGTGGGCCGGTTCTCTCCTGGATGGAGGTGAGAGGCAAACAGAGGAGAGATAAGACCGCAAACATATATTAGAGTAGATAAGAACTGAAATCTAAAAGAAACTTATTTAAAAGGAGTTCACCCAAAAATTAAAATGTCATCATTCACTCGCTCTCATGTCGTTACAAACCTGTTTGCATTTCTTTCTTCTGTGAAATACAAAATAAGATATTTTGAAGAATTGCAGCCCATTGACTTCCATTGTATTAACAAAAAAATTCTGACAATATCTTCTTTAAAGTTCCACAGAAGAAAATCAGTCATACAAGTTTGGAATGATGAGCATTAAATACTCATCTATAAAAGGAGATTTGTGTATTTTGTTTTTGTCATTTTTACTTGCCATTTTTCTTACCATATCTCAAATATCAATATTTCTTTGTAAAAACATGGCTGCATCTGTTGTTCCTCAAAGGTAAATTTAATCGCTCTGAATTTTGCTGTGAGATTTCAACCAGAAGTCTTGCAGTACTACAGCTAATTGCTTTTTATAATCATTGCAGATTGATAACCATGGCAACAGGTTCCTGCTGAAAGAAGAAGCATCTTTAAATGTCCCTGCCATCGCTGCTGCTCACGTCATCAAGCGCTACAATGCCCAGGCTAGTGATGAGATCTCCATTGAGGTACTCAGACCACTTACTTTTTTTCTTGTGTTAATGCATTTCCTTTTTCAAACAGGACAGTGAGATGGGAGATATGAAAGAATTCAATATTTAAAAAAAAGTGAAAGTGACCCATAATCAGAATTTGTCCTCGGGCATTTAACCCATCCAAGTTAGTGCACACACACTAGAAGTAGTGAGTTGTGAACACACACTGCAAACAATGGACACACACCCAGCCAGTCAGCTTTGCTGAGGCGCTTAGGTACACCTCAGTCATTTCCTGCCAGTATTGAGAATCGAACCCGCAACCTTTAGGTTAACAGTCTGACTCTAATCATTTGCCCATGACTGCCCCCCCCCAAAAAAGCTTTTAGTTTGTCAAAGCTGTAGCCGACTAACTGCTTGTTCCGTTCAGTGTTGTAAATCAAACTACAGCATAAACTCAATACTCTTCCAAAAGACCTTGTACCCATTTTGAGTTCTCTCTCTTTCTCGTCCTGTCCTTATTCTGCACATGCATGCACAGCCTGCCTGGTCCTTGGACAAAATTTTGTTCTCTCTGCTCTTCCTCCTTTTCTTTCTCATCTGTCAGGTCTATTCCTGTCCCCCCTCCCTATACCCTGCTCCATATACAGCGTCTCTTTCTGGGCCAGAAAATGGGGTGACCCAAACTTAAAACGCATTGACGTCCCTTCTCTCTGTCTCTCTTTTTCTTTCTGTTACTCTTCAAATCTTTTACATACTGTATGTATGACATCATTTTTTTAACTCAATTAAACTGATGCATCTAGCTAGCTGTAATCATCATAGCAGTGCTCTAGCAACCTTTCCTAAACCACATGGGAATGCCTTAGGGAACAAATAGCAGCCACCTAGAAACGCCTTAGCTACCATACCAAGGACCTTGGTAACTAACTACTTAGTAATGCTGTATTTATGTCTCTTTCGATTCTTCAAATCTCTCAAATACACTAGCAAACTCTCTGAATCCCTTTTCAACTACCTAGCAAAGTCTTAGGAACCACTCAGAACAACCTAACAGCCACCTAGAAACATCCTAATAACCAATCCAAGCACCTTAGCAATGCTGTATTTATCTATGGCTTCACTACACGCATTCTACCAGCATGGTTAGCTAAGAATTCCGGGCCAAAAATGGTTTGTAATCGTGCCGTGCCAAACCAAGCTCAAGCGGAAACCATTCCTTACCGTTGTTATAACTTTTCGGCCGACAGTGGAAAAGCAGCTTTTGAGTCTGTTGAATGGTTTAGCAACCCTTTGAAACCACCTAGTAAAGCCTTAGCAACCACCCACAACAACCTAGCAGTCACCTTAACAGCTACTTAGTAATGCTATATTTATATGTCTGTCGAATCTTCATGTCTGTCGAAAGCCCTAGCATTCACGCTTAAATCTTTTGCAAACACCTAGCAATGCCTTGGCAACTCCTAGAACAACTTAACAGCTACGTCGAAATGCCCTAGCTACCACCTCAATCATATTAACAACTGCTTAATTATTTTGTGACTCTCTGTTGAATTTGAAACATTTAGGCAACATCATCATTTATCTTGACAAACTTTTCCTTTTTAGTTTCTTCTTTGTACTTTTTTCTGTTTTCTCTCCTCTCAGGCTTGATTCTTTCTCTTTCTGCTCTTTAGTGTGAGATAGGAACTGATATTTTTTTCCCCTTCCTCTTTTTAAAATTTGGGTCAAAGTGTATTTCGGCATGCAACAGGGCTTTTGAATAGAACTGTGAATCTGTTTGTAATGGGAATATATTAAGTGTTTTGTCTACAGTACACATGATTCTAGCGGTTGACATTTTCATGGTTAAAAAATATGAACTCAATCATCATCCTGTTATATGCTGATATATTTTTTAAGAGTTTTTTGACACCCTTGGTTCACAAGTAATTTGCGTATTTCTCTTACTAGATGCATCTGTCAGTTTGCATGTTAATCATGTGTATGTGTCTTTGTTCCTCATTCTAAAGGTTGGTGATATTTTGTCTGTGATTGACATGCCACCCAAAGAGGACACCACGTGGTGGAGAGGAAAGCATGGATTCCAGGTACCAGTCTAAACCTCAGGACTTGATATAGGCCATCTTCTGTAACACTGACATCTTTGAGCTCAGTGTTCCCCTCTCTTTTCCTCAGGTTGGCTTCTTTCCCAGTGAATGTGTGGAATTAATCAATGAGAAGTTGCAGCAGTCTGTCAGTGCTCCTGTCAGTAAGCAAGGTACCACACACACAGTCTTTTATCTAGAGATCTGGAGGGTACTGGAAGTAGAAATGCCATTTTAAGTTTCTTTAGCAAAATTGATTGAGAAATGTACTTCCAGAAGAAAGTGTTCTGTCATTTCTGATCTTTACTTCTTGCTGCTTGATCAATGCTTCAGTACACATCATTTAGTTGTCCAGCCAATCTTCATTGGCTGTTCTTCTTTGTTTCAGATGTGGATCATTTGAGCTCCAAACCTGGCGTTACCAACACGACTGGGCCTTCCTCTCCAACATCAGGTATGGTCAAGTCATTTTTTACTTTTTAGTAGTTGCAATTAGGGCTGGGCATAGTATTACAGGCGCAACGACACGGAAGTAGCGACAAATCTATTCTTCTGTATGGTGATGACGTACATCCGAGTTTAACGAATTATTGAAAAAGAGCAGGGACTTGGTTCTATGGATCTGTTATTGTTTGGATTTTGAGATGTACATTGCACTCAAAAGTGGAGGCAGATGAACGTGAGCTTGCAGGTGTGGGTTTAAGTGAATTAAATGACTGGAGAAGTCCTGCAAACGTCACTAGAGAGAAGTCTGCCATTTCACTGGAAGGTCCAGTTATGACGTTTTAAATAAAACATTAAGAGGTCAAAAAATGGAACTTATGCATGGATGAATTGTTCACAATAAGATCTTTAACATGCATTTGGAAAGTAGATAAAATTATTTAATTTTATTCTGTGTTTAAATGCCAACGGCAATATATACCGCATTGTGCCTGCATTACCACCTCGTTGTGCATTGTTATTTTATAATTCACTGTCTGAAATCAATTATTTCACTTGGTTACTGCACCTCAAGACATTTGTCAGGTTTTTGTCCTTTTTAGAACTAGTAAAGGAGGATTGAGCCATTGATATGTAATGTTTAGAGATTGAGAGACATTAAGTGTTTGTGTGTGTGTGTGTGTGTGTGTGTGTGTGTGTGTGTGTGTGTGTGTGTGTGTGTGTGTGTGTGTGTGTGTGTGTGTGTGTGTGTGTGTGTGTGTGTGTGTGTGTGTGTGTGTGTGTGTGTGTGTGTGTGTGTGTGTGTGTGTGTGGTGTGTGTGTGGTGTGTGGTGTGTGTGTGTGTGTGTGTGTGAGTGAGTGAGAGAGAGAGAGAAATACCCGAGTCTGTGCTACTGTCAGTACCATTCGACTACTTAAAAAAATCTTTTTGGTTCTTTTGTTGTGGTAGGCTGCAAGTCTGAAATAATTTGGTGAAGTATATCCATATCGAACTGTACAGCAATCAAAAAACTACTGAAACTACTTTAGCTATCCATTTACTGGAAAATATTGTCAATTATTGTCAACCAATTAGAATCAAGCATTCAACCCGGTGGTATAAAATATAGATACACAATCAGTCAAAAGCTTGAATACACCCAATGTAATTTACTGCTGTAATGGCAAAGCTAGATTTTCAGCAGCCTCAATGAATGAAAGTATTAATTTCTTTATTTATATTACTGCCCCCAATGTGTGTATATCAGCCGTCCTTTAAATAGTGGTATTTGCACCAACCCTTGATAAACCTATATCAGTCAACCACTATTGGTGAATAGGTGATATATCGCCCAGCCCTAGTTGTTTTTTCAAAAAGACTTGCTTTGGTTACTTGATGATCTAACACAGATGATATTGTAGCTTTTAGTGGCACGGCTGCTGTTTTTAAGGTTATTTGTATGGCCTTGAAATCCACTATATGCTCAAACAATGCCCATGTTATTATTTGTCACAAATTTGTGTCTAAGATTTTAAGGGTGTTGGTTAGTCTTCTGTACACCACAGCAGCATCTTCTAATGAAATGCTTTAGTGAATGTATTAGTTTATAAACACACTATAATAACACTAGATGCATTTGATGTTTCTGTCGATTGTGTTTCCTTCCTTTTTCTCTCAGTTCTTCATCCTTGGTTCCTAAGCCTGGCTGGTAACAACTTCAGTGAATTTACCTAAACTAACATTTCTATATCCGCCTTTTTCTAACGCCTTCTATCCTCTGAGACACCTAGGGTTTGGAAAACCGATTGCGGTTTCTTATACAGCAGGCAGAGAGAGTGTGGGTGGTTTGGAGAGGATGAGTTTTTGGCGTTGGATGGTGAAGACAGCAAAAATGTTGTATAATTCATTCATGTGGGCATCATTCTCTAGCACAGGGTTTGGCAACCTGTTTTGTCATGAAGTGCCGTTCTTAAGTTTCTAATCATTGTGCTCAATAGGACTAAATATACTTGGTTAAATATCAGAAATTTATTGCATTGACTATGTTCAGCGGAACAAGCTGTACGCTGTCAGTCAGTACCTTGAGAGTGTGTGATGTGCAGTGGTCACGCTAATGGTTTATCAGAGCTGCGCACTTTCATTGACTTGCGCAGTTTAATTCTCACACTTTAATAGTATTTATAACTTCTACCTTAATAAAAACAAGCTGTGTTACTATGAGGAATTATTACCTTAAAAATATAGATCTGTATGCAGATACGAGGTACTTTATCTGAATAAAATACATAGAAATACATACACACCTCATGCTTTTGCTCATGTGCCAGCTATTACCATAGGTGCCGACCCCTGCTCTAGCATCTGTTGATGAATTGCAGGCTGCTTGGTGTATAAATGAGAAGCTGTTAGTGGGCTGTGAGGATTGATTTTGATTGTGCTTGCTCCATGTCATATCGAACTTTTTTAACAATGTGTCCTAACCAGGCATGATGCAACAAGATTCCAGTAACAAGCAGTGGACACGATTAGTTAAAAATACATTGTAATTTCACTCATCACAGGATGTCCTAGAGATGTCCTTGGCATGCCTAGTTGGGGCTTGTTGATGATACATTTCTGAAAGTGCTGCTTTTTACATGGCATTAATGATGACTTTCATAACTGATGTCTACATTATGGCTGCAAAAGGCCCTCATTTAACCCATTTAACTTTCTTATCCTACATTTATGTGTCATTCAGGTCATTGATCCTGAGGCCTGTCTAGTGTCTATAGCAGTGGTTCTCAACCAGGGGGTCGGGACACTTCCACGGGGGTGCAAGATGGCTTCAAATTATTTAATATAAGACAAAACACAAGCTAAAACTGCTAGATGTTAACAACTTCAGCCATTCCTTAGCCACCAAAGTTCTTCAACCTGGATATAAAAGGGAGTTTTGAAAAGAAAAGTCATGGAAATTAATTGCATTTAAATTAAATTAATAAAATGTAAAAAAAAATATTATGGAGTCCCGCATAAGACAAGCAGACATACATACAGACATACATATCATGACAACTCTATATTTTTAGCATGGTAATGGATATGACAATGTTAATGTATTTGGTTTTGGTGGAATAGATCTGCTACACTGCTGCTGCTGCTGAATTGCTGCTGCTGTTGATTATTGCTGCTGCAGAGCAAATACAGGAACTTGCTACTGCTAATACATACGTCGATACGCTGCTTTGAGTATGTAAGACATGCTGCTGCTGCACAAATAGCATATCACTTACCCATAGCAGATCTATGCAGGTGGAGCTGGGGAAGGTGGAGGGTTTAGACGAACTCTGAAAGTGTGCTGCAAACTACTATAGTGAATGGTAACCAACCATTTAAATGTTGAGCAGCAAGCCCATTGGCTGGAGTTGCGACTTGGCTGAAGCTTGTGCCAAGTAGTTAAAGCTGTAAATATCATCGTATTGCGTTAAGGACCCATTAGCCTGCGCTATCTAGAGTTTCATGACAGAACTATGTAGATATCCTGGCAACAAATTAAGAATTTGTTCTCTCGTTTTAGTAAATTGTAGCCATGATTTACTAATACGTTCAGTTCATTCATGTTAGTGAAATCGTGGCCGCTAGTTAAGAATTCGTTCCACCGATATATTAATTTGTTCGTTCGTTTAAGTTAATCGTGGCCATGTTAAACTAATTTGTTGATTAGTTTGTTAAACTAATTGCTATTGGGGAGTCCATTTTTATTTATTTTTTAACCCTGTAATCACAAACTAGAAAAGACATGTAAATAAATTAATTGGTAATAAAAAGTGTAAACCATAAAGAACATTCAGTTATTGAAATAATGGACTGTATTTATTTTTATTGTTTGTACTTATTTTAATATTATACCATTGCTAGTTTCTGTAAATAAAAAAAGTTATAAAAATTATTATTTATTATTATTATTATTATTATCAGCTTTGAAATGTGAATTAAAAAATGTTGAGAACCACTAATCTATAGCTATATCTTGTAATCCTACTCACAGTGGTATGGTATTTAGACCTATGACTGATCTATACAAATGGAACACAGACTGCAGGAGTTATGGACTTCATAGAATAGAGTTTACTGGTTGGCCTTTTTTAGGTGTTTGTGGTGTGGTTTTCTTCTTTCTAGGGGTCAGAGTGCTCACGTGAAGCAAAAGCTGCAGAAATGTTCAGACTTCTTGTGTATGTTCCAGTCACCTGTTAGTGCTTTGCCAAGTTCACAGGTTTCAGCCAACTTGAATAAAATTCAGAATAATAGGGAGTGCATAAGGCACTGTATGAAATTTGGCTTCTATAAACATGGTGAATAGTAAATGTAGCATTTTATTCAGCCTAATACACCTCAGGAATGGTTACGAATCGCTTTAGCGATTTCCATTCACATTTAATTACATATTAAACATTGAAAATGTTGAAATTAATTACATATTAAACATTGAAAAACTAAATGTAGAGGTTTTGAGTATATTAAAATGTTTTATAAATATTATAATTAATATGTATATTGATATATTTTCCATAAATACACCTGGATGTATTGCATAGTTTCTTTCATAATAAAAGTGATTTTTGTATGATGTCATACTCAAAACCCCTCACCTGTGCACCTCAAATGTTGTCAGTCTTTGAAGGGTATCCCAAAGTAACACAATTTTGTCAAGTAAAGTATGTTTTAAATATGTTCCCCACTGAGTGTGTGAAGGGAGCAGTGATCTGTAGTGTGTGAAAGTGTGCTGTCCACATTTTCAATTGCCTGATTAGCTCTCTGTCGCCCCCTTTTGGCAGTGTCCAAGAAACATGGCAAGCTGATTGGCTTCCTGCGCACCTTCATGAAGTCCAGACCCACCAAACAAAAGCTAAAGCAGAGGGGAATCCTGAAAGAACGAGTGTTCGGCTGCGACCTCGGCGAGCATCTCCTCAACTCTGGTCAAGACGGTATAGAAGCAGATTATTTCCTCTATGTGCTGTAAAAGGGATGTATGGGAACCTTGTTGAAAGTGTAATTTCTACATGTATAGTGATATTTTTTGTGGTCAAACTTTAGTGCCGCAGGTCCTAAAGAGCTGCTCAGAGTTCATAGAGAAGCATGGTGTGGTGGATGGGATCTACAGACACTCTGGTGTGTCCTCCAACATACAGAAACTCAGGTGTGTCTGTTCACACTTTATTCTGGAAGTTTACATAAAGGTCGTCACGGACGAGTTATGTCTGCACTTAAATCGATATTTTAAGGGTAATTAATGTTTTCTTTATATGCATGACCATGACATATGTTATTCTCTTGCATCTCATCCCAATCAGGCATGAGTTTGACAGTGAAAATGTTCCGGACCTGACGAAAGACGTGTACATGCAGGATATTCACTGTGTTGGCTCACTGTGCAAACTCTACTTCAGAGAGCTGCCCAATCCTCTCCTCACATACCAACTCTACGACAAGTTTGCTGTAAGTAATTCTGGCTTTAGCATGAGTTATGTTCAAACAAGCTGCAAAATGAGGGTTTCAAAACCCTTTAACCATGTTACTTTAACCACGCTACTTCAAAGCCGAAGATATTTTTCTTGTTTTCAGATCTTGGAAACAGTTGGACACAGTAATGAACTGTATCAAAAAAGTATAATGTATTCCACACAAATATTTAGAAGCACAAGTGTTTTTAACATTGATTATAATAAGAAATGTTTCTTGAGCAGCAAATCAGCATATTAGAAGGATTTCTGAAGGATCATGTGACACTGAAGACTGGAGTAATGATGCTGAAAATGTAGCTTTGTTTTAAAATACATTTTGTACATTTAATTTCAAAATGTATTTTTAATACAAAATGTATAATGACATTTCTAAATGTATTAAGGTATTTTAAATTGAAATATTTCATAATATTATGTCTTTATTGATCAAATAAATGCTGCTGTGGTGAACATAAGAGACTTCTTTCAAAAACATTAAAAGAATCTTACCGAAACTAAACTTCCAGTAATGTTTTAAAGTTAATAATAAGTGTGCTGTATCTTTCTGTCTGACCAGGAATGTATGGGAGAGATGACCGATGAAGATAGAATGGTCAAAGTGCATGATGTTATCCAGCAACTTCCTCCTCCTCACTACCGGTAACCCCAATACTTACTGCATGGTTCAAGTTGTGTCACCTGTAATTGACATTAATGTGAAACTGAAGTGTGACAGAAAGAGCTGTTTTCTGACAATAAGAGATGTTTTAATTTGTCTCTGTCTCTCAGCACTTTGGAGTACCTCATCAAACATCTGTCCGGGTTGGCCACCTGCAGTGGAGAGACTAACATGCACATTAAGAATCTGGCCATCGTCTGGGCTCCCAACCTGCTCAGGTATGGCATTATAACTACCTAAATATTAGCAATGCACAATGTATTGATGATGATATCCATTATAGCCAACAGTTGTATTTTATTTGTGTGTTTATTTGTTTATTTATTTATTTTAAACTATCAGAATAGCCATGATTAGGTTGCTATTGGAAGCAGTTAATGTAATGGCTGTCTTGGATACTTGATTCTTATTGGTCAATGACAGAATATTTTATTCTTATTGGTTACTCACAGCATTCTGCTGTCAGATATTTTAGTATAATATGTATATTAGAACTGTACCAGGCAGTTGTACTAGTTTTAAATCTGAGATAAAAAGGGTCTCTTTTTTTCTTATATTAGAAAATAATTTATGCTCAAATCAATATTTTTTATTTATTACTTTGTTTATTTAATTATTTCTTAGCAGTAGTAGCTATAATATACTTTGTAACTAAATTATGTTTGATAAAATATTTTTGTGCCAGATTTTAAAATAATTTTTGTTTTCTACTGTCAATTTAAATGTCTAATAATTTGATGCCAAATCTCATTTAAAAACTCTTTGGTTTCGGCCCAGAATTTTCATTTCAGTGCATCCCTATCAAAATGATCAGTTTGTTTTGTTTTTGTCCTAATATTTTACTGTTGAACTGAACACATTGAAATGAATATGTGATTCATTACTGAAATCCTCACTGCTTTTTGTTATAGCTTTTACTAGTACAGGCTGAAGGTTCAAATTAAACCTCTTTTGTCTAAATCAGAATCTACTGTTCTGTGTTAGGTCCAAAGAAATTGAGGCAGCAGGCTTAAGCGGCGCTGATCCGTTTAAAGAAGTGCGTATTCAGTCCGTGGTCGTGGAGTTTCTGCTCAGCAATGTGGAAGTTCTGTTCAGTGACTCTTTCACTTCTGTTGGACGTTTCAATGCAGGTATGTTGAACCAGAATTTTCTGCCTTTCTGTCGCTCAGTCTGCTTAGGGCCGCTCACTCAACCCAGAATGCCCTTTTATGCTGTTTCGAGAACACTTGAAATAAGCAATAGGTCTAAGGTTATGGAATTCAAATATTGTTTTAATGAAGTTGCGAACCTTATAGCCCTAAATAGATGCACAGTTAACATCAAAGTTAAGAACTGAAAGGGAGAGTGGAGAAGCTAAGTTAGTGAAGATTCATTTTGTGATATACTCACAGCAAAGTTTTTTTTCCCCTTCTTTGCTTGGGGGTAAAAAGAATTTTGAAATACTGTTGCAGTGATATACTGTTAACAAACATCCCGACGTCGACCACACTTATGAGAGCGCCGTTTCGATGAATATGTAAATATGTGCTGTGCGCTTTCCTCTCAATAAAAAAATAAACATACAACAAAAACAACAGCAGTAAAGAAAGCATCTGATCATAGCGATGTGGATGTATGAACGACCTCTGCACTCGGCAGTATCCAGTCACGTCACGCGTATTTACACCACTTTATACAATATTGCTTTAAAGCCACACATACCAGAACTTATCTATAGGCCTACTGTAGTTGAGACATTTATTCAAGAAATTCATTACAAACAAATTTCTTGTCCGGGCAGGATTTGAACGAACGTCGTTTTACCGGTGAGCGTTCGCATGGGCTTTGAGGGATTGAGCGGAGCGCACTGGCATAGAGCAAAACACCGCTCCGCTTTCCTGACATGCTCTGCTTCAAACAGCACTTTCATTAAACAGGCAGCGATGTTGGTTTTGTTCCAAAAACTGCCTACATGTAAGCAGCATTTTAAGTCATCGTGGGCACAAAGGTACGCAACTTAATATTGCTGCCTTCAAAAGATACTTTCTTTGGCAGCAATGTTGTATCCTTCAGAGAAGCCAATCCCATAATGTGACAAGCTCAGTGACATACTTTAGTAAGGATGCTGCTTATGTTTACAGTGCACCATGTTTTGGAACAGAGTTGTCTAAACCAATATAGTAGCAAAAGCACTAGACGTAATGATTCCTCTGACTTGTTTTCATTACAGAATTGCCACAGATTAACATGAATGTTTATTAACTTCCTCTGCCAGTCTTTGGTGACATCTGATATTTCACCACTGTTTTCTTCCCTTCTGAGATGCAGTTCTTTTTGTTTTCATACTTAACAGTGATGTGTTACTACTGCAGTCAGACCTGTGGCTTCATCTCTTCTCTTCAGGCTATTTTTTTTAATCCCTTATGACACAATATTAAATGTCTGTAACAGGTTGAGCAACATTGATTTAATATATTAGGGCTGGGTGATATGACTAAATAAATTATTGTGCTAATTTTGATTGACCTAAGTAATATACAATAAAAATCTAGTTAAAATAATGAAGGATCCCCTCCCCACAGTTTTGTACAAAATTAACCCCAAAAAAGAATAGTTCTATTTTTTTATTTGCAGTCACGAATATGCAGTATACATTAATACAATTATATTTACTTGCATATGCTTTATTAAAATATTATTTTTTATTTTTAAAAGAGTTTACCACATGGATATTTCTGTGAATATTTTTAAACTCTTTTTAATTAATTATTTTTTTAATGAAAGATCAAAATACTTCCAAACAAATATGTAATTTTAGGGAGATTTAAAACAGAGATCCTATTAAAATCTATGTCATAATTCTCACATACTTGCAAATTGCTGGACAAGGAGATGTAAACCTTATTTCCTTCAACATGATTGCTAATAAATTGTGATTATTTAATGTCTCCCAGCCCTACTATACATGTGATTTTATAAATTGTTCTCTTGTGATGAACTTGGCTAACATAACACAGTTGAACATATTTACTGTGGCCTGACTCACTCATGTGTAAGTGAGCCTTATTGAGAGAGAGCTGTGTGTTTCCATAGCAACAAGAGGGGTGGAGCACAAGATCTCGCGCCAGCCCCGAACACGCCTGGTTAGTCTTCAAGAGGCGAGGGGGGAGTCCGGTTTGACTGACCCCTATTATCTGGACCCTGACCTACGACGCTTCTCCGTGATATGAGATCCAGACTGACTCTCTGACTCCACAGTGGACACTTAATTCACAATCTGGTCAAACCAGTTCAAGGGGATATACACAGTACTTCTTGAGTTAAAAAATTAACTCAGAAAACAGCTTTATAGGTGTATTACCTTCCATAAAGTGTTTCCAAAAACTCAGTAAGACAGCAAGACATTTGTACATGGATGTCCATTAAAGAGAAAAATAATGTGTCCTGTGAGAATGTCTCAGCTTGGAATACAGTATGGTATCTGGTGTGTTGCTTGTTCAAAGTGGTCTACCAGGTACAAAGCAGGTTTATCCGCTTGTAGACTAGTAGCTGATCAACCATCTAGACCAGCTAATGACCATAAATGACCAGCTAGAAATGTAAATCTTTTTTTCCATCAGGGATCCAAACAATACTATCTATGCTCACATATATTTTTTTTTAGTTCCGATTCAACATGACTGTGTGTTTACACTACTGTTCAAAAGTTTGATTCATACTTTTATGTAGAAATGATTTGTTTCATATAAATGCAGTTCTTTGAAATTCTTTTAAAATTCTTCTTTCAAAAATCTTACCAACATCAAACTTTAGAACGGTAGCGTATGCCATTAGCAATGTAATTTTCCACATGGATGGATTATTTTATGACCATTGTTTATGTTCAAGGACATCTGTAAATTCATATTTTGCCTATGTAAATGACATGTTAAAAATTGTACAGCACACAGATAGATATAAGGCAATAAATCCCTTTGTTGACAAATATTCATTAATTGTGTAGGAGAACAAAGTATGAATATTAAGCTTAGTTCTTACTAATTGATCTTTTCCACTATATAAGTTTGGTTTTCGTTAAGTAGGAAATTGAGGAAAATCATTTGGTAAGATGATCATTTGGGTGAATGGGATGGATGGATGGATGGATGGATAGTGAAAATTTGAGTGAAAAGAGTATCTGTTTGTGTCGACTCGACTGTGAGACAGTTACAGCAGGTAAAGTGACATTTAGGTATTTTTCTGTATGTCAGATACTTATGTAGGCTTTGTTTTTGGATTCCTCTTCTCGTCTGATGTCCCAGACTTTACAGGCTTGCTGAGGCCCAAAAAACTCTATGCAAGTACATAAACACAAGCGCTTCTAGCTATGCAATCTCAGTTTTACACGTTTTTGCATTTGGAAATGTGTTTGAGCACAACTCACAACACAACGCAATTATACACTGCATTCTCAACACTGCCACAAGAGGTGTTATAACTTGCATAACTTGACTCAACACAGTATTTCAAGAATGCATGTTAAGTTTTACTAAGCAGCGGCAAAGTGTGCATTTGTGTACTTGCGTAGTTTGTTTCTGGCCTTAACCACTCTAAATTTTGTCTGTTGGCCCGCCTTTGTATTTCTTCTACAAAGCTTGTTGCAGTAGAGCTGTACAGACTATGGAAGTTGGAGGAGCTGATGTTTTTTGTTGGAACTTAGATGTCTTGTCGTTTGCCATGTATCATGTTATATCATGTTCGTTTGTTTTCAATCGCTATGCTCTTCGCTGCATTACTGCATTAACTCGCATATGTCCGTTGGCTTGCTGGATCTGAATCTGAATCTTTTTTTTTTTTCTTTTTCTGTTTGCCGCTTTCACTCCACAGCACGACAGTCTCTGACCAGGCCCAAGTCTTTTGTGTCTACCAGGCTTCTGTCTCTGGAGGAGGCACAGGCTCGCACACAAGCTCCTCTTCTCCTTCAGGGGTCTCCTCACCACTATATCGGCCAGTTTCACACTGTACTGGACCTGCCTGCAGACAAGTGGGTTTCTTTGCACAAATCAATGACTTGCAAAGGAATAGTTAACCTATTAATTAAATTCTTTAAATTTGTTAGTAAATCAATAATTTTACTTCTTTCGTTTCTTTTAGGAGGAAAAGAGGGATGAAGGTCCGGAAGTCAGCAGGCGGGAGCTGGAAGACGTTTTTTGCCATCGGAAAACCTGCAGCGGCAGGTCGACGTAAACCCACCAGGATCACCTCTCTATTCCAGCCCACTACCTCTCATGCAGGTATAAAAGAAATCATGCTAATTTATTTAGATTGTACTTTATCCTAAATAGATTTGCATTTCCTGATGTCAGAGGACAAGGGCTCAGTTAGTGTTGTATGTCTGCTTTAGGTTGCAGGGTGGATAGTGTGACGCTCAGGTCAGCAAAGAGCGAGGAGTCCCTGTCCTCTCAACACAGTGGAGCAGGTATGAATGACATTTGGTAATGCTTTAATGCCCTGGTTGACCAATCAATTTTGTAAGGCCGTCTATATCGATCCAATGGCCGCATTCGATTAGCGGGGCAGGTCTCACGCGTGTTCCGTCTTTTCTCATGGCAAAGGGATTTTTGATTAAACGCAATACATTTTCTCATGTATTAACTCGTTATTTCATAATGAAAATGAAATAAATGAAATAACGAAAAGGTCCATAAATGAAAAGGTTTTAATGATATCCGTGCATCATTAAATGTGAACGAATGGGCTATCTGAGGTACAGACAAGGCCCCGATTTCTCGCTGCCTTCCATTAAATAGCCAGAGCCTCTTTCACATGGAAACATGCTAACAATGTTCATTTGCATTCAGAAGTTACACCTTTTTTTGGGGGTAGGCGACCATTTGTCTAGAGATCAACTTCCTTTGGGTGCCAGTTATCTCTAAACTTCTAAAAAACCTTATTACCTTGTGTTTTACTCTTTGGGAATGAGACATCTGTACCACTCACTCTGAGACATTCCAAATGATAATAATCATTCACATTAAACCATATATATTCTTATGTGAGTTTTAGGTGTGCGGGGTAGGAAGACCATTTGCCTATCTTCCTTTGTCTCATAGACCAGTGTTCAGGTCTATCTCTTCAACCAGTTTTTCCTGTCTTACAATTTACAGGGAGCAGTGTAATAAGATAATACATTTTTATTTTTCATTATTCTTATGAAATTGTGTGAATATACAGTTCAAAAGATTGGGATCAGTTAATCAGAAATTAATACATTCAGCAAGCATGCATTACATTGATCAGACGTGACAGTAAAGAAATGTATAATGTTAAAAACATTTATATTTCAAATAAATGTTAATCTTTTGAACTTTCTATACATCAAAGAATTATATTCATCAAGTTTGTGTGTGTGTATGTGTGTGTGTGTATAAATCGTAATATACACACACACTATTGAAAAGTAAGAGTGATATATGATGCTCTGTTTTTCTCTCAGGTCAGGGGAAGATGCAACGCTTACGAAGACCTCGCTCCAGCAGTGATGGTCTCTCTCTGGCTGCTTCTGTTGATCCGCAGCTCCTTCCTCAGCACTCCCCATCTAGAATCCATCCGAGCCGCTCTTACGACAGCCTGTTGCCTGAGGAAGTGCGTGATGCTGATGAGGAAGAAAATGAAGAGGATGAGGAAGGTGTGTACATGTTGCCTGATTTCTCCCAGGAACCCTCCACCTCATGGATGGCAGAAGATGTCATTGACTTTAGCCCCACCTTCCTGGAAGATGGCCCAATAGGGTTAGGGAGCACGGCCGTCGCTCCTAGCGGCAGGGAGTCCCCTCCTGCAGCTGCACCCCCTCCATACCGTTGTCTGAGCCATCAAGGCCACACACGCTCTGGTAGCCAGCGGTCAATCACAGAAGATCCAGACTCGGTTCTCAACCAATCAGAGGCCGCAGCCCGTCGGAGTTTGATCCTGGCTGCAGCAGCTCCGCCTCAGCAAGTGTTCTGTCAACACAGGCCATCTGCAGTTACTAATGCTCCCGCAAGCACAGCCCAGCAGGGCGACTCAAACCTAAGCCCATCCCATAGCCAGACGCCAGCTCCAGCGGCATCTTCACCCCCTTCTCAGCCCCCTCAAGAGAGGCGTTCCTTTACACGTAAAGTGGTTCATGCACTTTCACCCAAAGCGCCTAAATCCCCCCCTATGGACATCTCTGATCCAATCTCTATCAGTGTACCTGCCAAGGTGAATTTTTTGTTGTGTATGTGGTATTATTTGAACTAATACTTTTGTAGGTGACCTCTTTCCAAGTTTAATGTGCAGTGATCTATAAGTAAACCATTTTAACTTTCAAGGTTCTGGAAATGATTGGTGGACGAGCTGGCGAATTGCAACCTGGACCTCCAAGCAGTGGACCGTCTCAGCCACCCCAGATGATATCTATGCTCCTGAGGTCATGTGACTTTCAGCTCACGGAGAGCTGCCAGCAAGAGCTCAACAGTAAGTTGGGCCCCATCGCCAAGATCAAGGGTCCTAGTGAGTATACACTCTGATTATGGCATAATGCAGTGGTTCCCAAACTGTTCAGACTGCACACCCTTTGACTTTTGTCAAGGACCACCATTGAATTTTCTGAAAATATAGAAATATCTAAAGCCATATTCACATTTTTAACCATAACCAAATACATCTTGGCATGTGAAATTTTTCATTCAGTTTATCAGATGGTGGTTATATTTCAGCTATGAATATCAATTATTTAAGTGCAATAGATGTTCCTGAATTCATATATAAAGTTTAATTGATTTAATTAAATGAGTAATGGAAGATAGTTCTACATTGCCATTCATATGTTGACTTCATGAAGAGTTTAAAGAATTAGGCAGACAGGCCAAGTCTTTGAAAAATGTAGTGATATCATTTTAGTGAAGTTTTCAATCAGTAAATTATTGCTTTAAATGTCATGTTCAATTTCAGCCAATTTTCCAACATGCACTGTGTAGGTTGTGCCAATTTCTATACATTTATGAGAGCACTTTCTGCAAAAATTTTCCTGTGCACCCCAAGTTTGGGAACCTTTGTTTTAATGTTAAAAATATATAATTGATTAAAGTAACTACTTATTTCCCAATTTACTTATTTTTCAGGTATCTTTGGTCCCACTGGTGTTCCCCTTCCATCACAGCAGCCCCCTCCTCCTCCCCCCAAGAACCCTGCACGTCTCATGGCTCTGGCTCTAGCTGAAAGTGCCAACAAGGCACTGCGGCAAGGGGCCTCTCCCCCATACCGCCCCCGTCAGAGTGGAACCTCCCCTGAGACAGATGTCCGCTTCCAGAGGTCCCTCTCTGCTGATGCAGGAGCTCTGCTGTCTTCTGATTCAAATCAGATCTACTCCACGGTGCGGCCCTTGTCTGTGTGGAAGACTGAGGGTGATGATGATGATGGAACTGCTGCTGAAAAGCTTGCAGACAAATCGCATGGTACAGAGCCTAGGTCACAACCTGGACAGGACTCTGGAACTCTCTCTTCTGACAGCTCAGTCTCTGATTCTGGGACATCCAATTCTGAGTTGTCAGTTGCCAGTTCCTCTGAGGACAATGAGCGAAGCCCAAGCCCCATTTACAAGAACGAAGAGCCAACTTCTTCAGCACAACCCTCAAAATCCAGTCCACCCTCCTCCAGCGAAGCCATCCTTTCTCAGAGAAAACCCCCAGCATATGGTCGGCAGTTTTCTGCTCCACAGCTTCAGCAGGATAAATCTAGTGGCCAGTCCAAGCCTGCAGTCCAGCCACACACTCAGCTCCTGCACTCCAAATCAGAGAGCTCTCCACTGGCCCAGGTACGAGCCTTCCAGCCCACCCGCCCTAAAGTGCCTCCCAAGCCCCCTGATCTTGCTCCCTTGAGGGCGCCACTCTCTCAGACTGACCGGCATGATTACTTGCGTCGTTCCTTGGATGCCAGTCGTATTCGACGCTTGGCAGGGCCTCCACAAGGAAACACACCACTTTCTAGAGCTTTCTCTGAGCGCATTAGCAGTACCTCTGACATTCTGTCTCGCTATCATGCAGCCAGAATGGCCAGCCAAGCTGTCCAGGTTGCACACCTTCCCCAACAACAGCAGCAACAGACTCAGTCCACTCAGATCAGAACGGTTGTCCCCTTTGAAGACCCATCCAAGATGGAGAACTTCTACTATGAGATTGGTGCACCTGAGCATCCAAAAGTGCCACCCAGCTATGCACGCCACAGCTATCAGAATATGAAGCTGGATCTGGAGGGAAACCTCCGTCTCACTGACCCAGCCAATCAAAGGCCTATTTCCAGGGGTTACCCTCCTCCCTACAACCCCCAAGGACCTGTGGGCAGTAGGGCTCCCCAGCTGTGGTCATCTGAGGCCACACGAGCTTGGGCCGCAGCACATTCTCACTCTTTCTCCTTTTCCCATTCTCATTCTCACCATCGCTCCCAGGACGGATCATCAGGACATCCTCCCTACCCTCGTCCTCAGCGACAGACATCATCATCTGTCAGGTTGCCCCGCAGTGAAGTGCATCCCTTACCTGCATCTGGTGTAGTGGGCTCCTCTGCAGGCATAATGCCTCTGTCCGTTCACCAACGTAGCTTGCATCGGCCCCAGCGTTCACCTTCTGCAGACCACACTGCCTCCCAGCTTCACCCCTACTTTGAAAATGGGAAGGTGTGTTACCGGTACTTTGAGGCTTCCAGGCCGGAAGACATACAACTGCATCAGCAATTGGTTTTGAAACCACCTCAGGCTTCTCCGGTGCAAGAAATCACGAAAGATCAGCCTGAGCCCATCTACGTCAACTATCCTTTCACAAACCCACCAGGATCTGGGGTTATTTCAAAGAGCTGGGCCACCACAAACCTTGACGAAAATGATCATCAAGCATCGGAGACACTGGAACTATCTTCCAAGTCTCAACCGGAAGACAAGCAGAAACTTTCAGAGCATGAAAGTCCCACAGTTAACTTCGACAACCTTGCCCAGAACGATGTAACCTCAGATTCCAAAGAGATCAATATAGCAGCGTCGGCCTCCACTGCCATGCATTTCCGTAGCCGCTCAGATCCCCAAAGTATCAGCTCAGAGCCTGTTAATGTCCTGACTGGGAAGGAAATTGCCTCTTTGCTAATTGAAAAGCTTGCAGAGGATGAAAGAGAGGGTCCTTCAGTGCCATCTTCTTCGTCCTCTTCTCCGCACATCGAGCACCCTCCAAATCCCTACCCTAGCCAGCAGCAGCAACAACCACCACCTGCATACAATATCTACACTCCAGGACCCTCTCGTGGGCGCTTTGAAAGTCAAATGCCACCTAGAGAGGGATCTGGACCTTTCCAACGTCAAGACCCCTTCCGGAGATCTTCTGGAGGTCAGTATAGACAAGCTTTTGATGTCATGCCATCTGGTGACCAAGTCCTTAAGTTTTACAGAAGCCAAGACTTTGTCCCAGTCTCACAGGGAGAAAGCACAAACCCTAATCCTTATCCCCCAAGACCGCATTATCAGGACCCCCCATACCCTAATTGGGGCCCTCAAGGCCTCCCAGAAGCTTCCCACACATGCACTCCACCTACAGTGGCCTTCTCTAACTTAGCGCTTGGATCAACAAGAGGATACGGGCCCCAGACAGTGGCCAACCAATATCCGTACCAGTCAGGGTCAGTGCTTCCCCAATATCCCAACACACCACGACGAGATGTTGTCCTGGAACCTTCTCTCCGACCTCCGGGGTTGCGAAACCAGAGAGGCTTAAACCGGCAGGGAAGCCTGCCGGGGCCCAATTGGACCATCCGAACTGAAGGCCAGACCCGTAGTTATTGCTAAAGAGCACAACTGCCACAAAAAGTCCTGTCTTTAGACTTAAAATAAGATAATATGACGTAAACCAGTATAAGCACTAGACTTTTCTGTTTCCTGAACACGTTAACATGTTGTGAAAGAAATTGTTAACCTCCCAGAGGGGAGATAGTATACAGAAACAAAATTAAGTGGGGTACGTATGTCTTCACTGGTGTTTATGTCTCAGAAAACCCCCACTGCTGTCCTGCGATTAGAGTGCATATTGGAGTGGAAAAAGTGTATGAGAATAAGACACAAAGCAGAAAGTATCAAAGAAGTGAACCATAAAGTGGCTTAGATATGAAAACATTCCAGAACACACTGTGTTGTCCAGCAGAGGGAGTCAGAGAGGTGCATAGCTGCTAGTCCTCTGACAGGACGTTGCTCAGTGTGGCTAATTTTTGTTTTTCTGCTTTCTGTTTTGTCTGGTTTAAGGTTCTTTTTGACACTAGATCATTATGTACAGGGGCACAAGCTTAATGTCTTTCTTCCTCCTCAAAGTACGATAAAAATAACCTCAAGAGATGCTAGTGGTTTTTATGAAACTTTATGAAGATGGTTAGTTTTTGTTATCTTAATGTTTGGAAGCAATGTGATATTTCCATTTTTTTATTTCTTTTTTTTATGTTTCTAAGTTATTGTAAGTTTTCATTGGAAAAGTTAATGTGAAATAGTTTTATTTTGCCTTTCTTGATTTGTTTCAAAGAATGTAAAGGTTATTATTTTTTATTTTTTTTAAGTGTGTGTGAATTTGAATGAGTGTGTCTTGCCCAGAGTGTCTGACATTAAGCACATAAAAAGGAACATTAATTGCTGATATTTTTTTGAAAGGTGCATAATTGAGAGTGCATATTTCTGTGAGGTACTGTACTGCTCATTCTCAAGTAATGCGTCAGATGGTTTTGTATCAATATTGGTGTTCTAATCCAAAGCAAGTATTTCAGGTAGGTCACATCACCCTGTGTCACTCCCAGACATCCCTGGGTTTCTTTGAAGGAGGAATCCTAACCTAGCAACATAGAATAACTGGTTCTATTCACCACAAAACACTGACAATTCCTTCAATGCCCACAACACTAGTCTTAGAATACTATAAAACATTTTTTTTAATTTTTTTTTATCAGATACCACTGTCTGGGCTCGGTACTGTTCCAGTGATTTTTAGTAAGTACTATAGTATCTTTTTGTAGTCCTGGAAATTCTTCTAAAATTTGACAGAGGTGGATTCTATAAAGAATTGTTTAGTAATTGGTGCCTTTTGTTAAACAATTGATCATCTTTTAAATAATCCTTCATTATGGAAGTAAATGTTGATGAGTTGGATTCAAACTTGGTCCTGAGCCCTGTTGCTCCTATTTACAGTTTTTCAAAGCTCTGCACCTCTATGTTCTGAGTATACAAGGTCTAAATGAGAAAGATTGTGTATGACTGAGAGTATGATATGGTGTGTTTGCATGTCTGTTATCTGTTGTTTTAATACATATCTATGCAGTGAATAACCAAGGGGGATACGTTCCTTAAAAAAAAAAACACTAAAAATATTAATGCTACCTATGTATGTCAGCAGACCTGTGAGCGTGTATGTTCCAGTGAGAGAGGTCATGCATGCGGCTTTGAGGGTATATACTGTTCATGTCCAACAATCTCCCCTTCAGTCTTTAGCACTTTGCTAAAGGCAGTTCATTCTATTTTGTATAATTTTCAAATATGTGAATTAAAACCTTGGACACCCGTTATTGATGAGTTTGGTGATTATTTTTGAACAGAATATTTTTGTACACAGGTAAGAGAAGGTAGCATAATGATGGGCGTTATTCAAGTACTCATAATACAGAAAATCTCATTGGAATGCAGGGAAAAAAAATACTAAGTGACATTGTGATGACAATTACTTGACTAAATAACTTTCCTATTGTTGAAGCAGACCTGGATGCTCCTGAGGCTGATTGTTTGCGTTTGCTATTAAAATATGTGTTCTTTCTAGGTTTTGTTATTTTGAGATTAATTTAATTCGCAGGGCTTGCAGTGCTACACCCTATGAGATGGGAGCTTCGTTGTAGTATGTTAGTATTACTTTGTAATATGAGAGTTGAGCTGAGCTGAGAGTTGAGCTCTTTGATGAAAATCCTGCAAAACCTGTCTGTTTCTGAGTATCAGGCAACACTCCCAGTTGAGTAAATAAAAACAGACATGCAAGCTAACATTCCCTCCTCTGTTTTCTATTGATACATGTAAGCAATATTGGCATTAGACAATTAGCCTGAGCAATAACGGTGTGGGTGGTTCAGGGTGTGGAGAACTGCCAGGCTTTTGTTGTCTTTTCATTCTTGCTCTCTTAAGGATGGGTTTCTTTCCTTGGGCATGTACCAGCGCATGCAACCATTTTTGCTGCGATCATTTGCCCTTTTCCAACTACAGACAGTGAATAATGCACGAAGAGTCACCAGCACAGTTACATGTTTATTTGATAAACAGAAACATCATGTTTAAAAAACAGATGTGCTGTAAAATATCATACAAAACAATGTCCTATTCATTAGTCTATAGACTTTTTAAAGCAAATTTTATATTAAATATTCATGTTGAAAAAATATAAGGGTAGACTGGCATAAAGGGAGATGGATTAATTCATGCAGTCATTTGAAGAACCGGTTTGATCAACAGCACTTTACAATAAGTTTTCATTTCTTAACTTTAATTTAGAACTAACTGATCAATACATTTGTTACAGTATTCATATTTGTTAATATTAATAGAAATATAGATGTTCATTGTTTGTTCATAATGTGAACATAATTGATCATTTGTTCATAATGTTAACAACTTTTTATTTTAATAGAGTATTAATAAATTATGAAATTAACATTAACAAAAATTAATAAATGCTGTAGAAGTAGAGTTCGTTATAAGTTCATGTTAACTAATGAAACCTGATCGTAAAGTGTTACCGATAAATATTGTTAATAAAGGTTTAAAATGATCTCATAATAAATACTCAATAATTAAATGGAAATCAATTATGTATTTGAATCAGTTACTTAGACATTTATAGAAACATAAAAAATCTTTAAATGGTAGCTTACAAATAACTTTAAACCCTCCCCCCAGCATAATGATGCTCCCTCTATTCATAGCCAAAATGCTTTTAATCAAGATTAACTTGTTTTGAACCTGGAACATCCCTTATGTGAGACATACACTTTTAAATGTACAAATTATTAAAGGTCATAAAACAGCATGTGAAAATAAAACAAAAATGGAAAAAATGCTGTTTGTTTAGATGAAGTATTATGCTGCAGGATACTTTGGCTTGTATTTACTGTGTGCAATATGCAATCATCTGTATTTTTCTGTGATGCCATTAGTGGAAGCATCTGTGCGGCACATGTAGAGATGTCTTGCTGCGTCCTTGCAATTAGTCCAGCTGTACGTAGTAGATCATGGCGATCACTAATGTGAAAAACTGTAGGACAGATCAGAAGTGCATTAGAAAAGTGAATATCCAGTAAGTTGCAACTGAATTTTTCTCAAGGGCAGAATAAATAAGCAAAATATAATATAGCAATAGCAAATGCATACATCAACATTAAAGCACCCAAATGAAGATAATCGTAAAGATAAATGGTAAATCATACAATAGACATAAAAGTCAATGGGCCCTATCTTGCACCCAGCGCAATTGACTTTGTACACTGACGCATGTATCATTCCTATTTTGCACCCGCGCAAAGCGCGATTTTCCCTCCACAGAAGCACGTCGCTAAACTAGGAAATAAACTTGCGCTCCCTGGGCGGTTCAGCGCAAAAAAGGAGGCGTGTTCCGGTGCAAACAATCCCTTTTCCTGTTCCATAAAACAATTGCGCCACTGACCAGAAAAAAACTAGTCTAAAGTCAGTGGCGCGTTGTTCATTATGCTATTTTAAGGGCGCATGCTTGGCCACAATGAATGTAGCGTGTGCACAACGCGCATACACTTTGATTCTTTGAGCAGTTTTCATTTTTGCGAATCATACATTATTACGATAGATAGATAGATAGATAGATAGATAGACAATTTATTATATAGCTTACACATTTACCCAAATTATCATACGCCTGTTTAACAGAAGTTAATTTGGGTGGGTTTCTCCATCCCTAATGTCACTTCTCTGTGTTTTACGGCCCTGACGTGAACGTTGCTCTCCTCGGCTGTGAACCGCTCCTGGCAAATCCGCCGTTATAAGAGGAATCCGCTTTAGAACAAGCGCGCGTAAAGGGAATGTGAGATGACGCTCTGATTGGTTTATTTCACGTTACGCCCAAACCACACCTATGAATAATGAAGCTACTTCAGACCAACCCCTTTCAGATTTGCGCCTGGAGCAAGAGTCATTTATCCCGCCGGGAAAATAGCAACAGCGCCCAAGACCCGCCCACAAAGTAACTTGCGCTTGACACTTGCGTTTTAGATCGTTAAAATAGGGCCCAATATATTGTTTGTTTCATTCCCACATCATTGAATATTAGATTGTGACTGGTTTTCATTATTTTGTGATGTCAGTTTTTTCCCCGTCAAACTTTCAAAGCAGTTTGAACTTTAAAAATGCAGCTAAAGACCCTTGTGTTCCATCTATATGTTTTAAAGAACAACATGTCCTGTGTGAATGTATAGAGGTCATTTAGAAAAATAATGATTATACTCTATGACTTACCACAAACATGAGAACGGCAAAACCGTACCAGCTCACAGCCCAGGTGTAACGACTTAACACGGATTCAATGTACTGGAAGCATCCCTGAAATATCAAAGGAAAAAAAAATTGACATAGAAGCACCCCTGAATAGGCTAGGCCTAACATAAAGTGAGGCGTCTACATGTTTGCCATAGAATCTGACAGATGTACTGAAAATAAAGATGTCATTCCACATTGCTCACAGCTGGCTCACCTATTATAATGTAGCCTACAGTGATTCATAGGGCATTTTATAATAGGCCTATGTGAGCCAGTAGCAAAACTTTTTTTTTTCTATAAACAAAACATTACATTTCTTAATCTTGACATGATCTACATATAAACCCAACATCATGCAGAATTATTAATGTGAATAAGATTTTTTTTAATCTCTTTTATAAACGTCTATTTGCATTTAAATGTAAGTTATTTACATTTTTAAATGATTTGTATTAGAACAAGACCTCCTTTTGTTGTGACACTAGTAGAGAACCACTGTCAATGACAGTTGTAACTGCTTCCTGCAGGTCTCAAGTATGCTGCCTGTTGTCTTCAGTAAAGCAGGTGACATGTTACAAGAGTAAAGGTCCGTTCACACCAAGGACGATAAAGATATAGTTCTAAAAATCGTTTTCAATATTAACAGCAGAGTTCACACCAAAGTTAAAACGATAACGGCACAGAGAAACGTTATCGTTGGAATCACTTTCAGAACGATTTTATCCAGCTGATGAACGATAAAACAAAGACAGCCAATCAAAATCCATCCTGCTGTAACGAGCTCGAGCATTTAAAGTAACAGACAAGCACGCGCAGAATAAACCGAACAATATCGTCCGTTGGTGTGGACCATATTTAAGTTGGCTTGTAAGAGCCAACTTACAGAAATCCTATTTAAACTTATTATTATTATTATTCTGTCAAAAATTTACAACTCAAACTCGTCCTAGAGCTTTAACTCCACATACTCCAAACTCGGCTCAGACACTCAAACTGTTCTGACTCGGTATGCAGGCCCGGATTAAGAGGACTTTGGGCCCTGGGGCTATAGCAAAACCAAGGGCCCCCTTTCATCTGATTGCCACGCCACAGCCTTCTACCGCAATAAATATTTTTTTATTGTTATTAAAGCTGCAGTCCGTAGCTTTTCCTCTTTGTCGCCATCTCTGTTCGAAAACTGCAATTGCAGTTATTTTTCGGAATTATCAACTTTCCGTGGGTTACATCGGCGTGAAACAGCGCGGATGAATCCAATGTTTTGAGGAGAGTGTGCGGCTGTTAATCACCGCGCCGGTGTGGATACGGGCATTCAGAATCACACATTATACTTTTTGGAAGTATGACCAATATTAGAATTTTTAACAGAAAATAATGTCAGAACAAGTAAGTAACATCCACTTTTGTGGCATGGCAGTAAATCTTATTTTGTATAAACAAATAACAATCGGTGCTATAGCGGTGTATGAACTGAATCCCTGTAATGCATAAACTTGTTATAATATAACATAATATAAACATCTTATGACAGGAAAATTTTGATATGGAATATCAGGATAAAAATTACTCCACATAATTTCTTGGCTCATTTTGGGAACCTTTTATTGATGAAAATTTACCCCCTCCCCTTCCATAAGTGCATTTACTCCGAACTCAAAACATAAAGGTTGCCAAAATCAGCAAAAACTTTACTCATACTTCAGTCATACTTCCTCAATAAGTACTTACCCATGAATAATTTAAAGGGATAGCTCAACATCATCACCCTCATGTTGTTAAAACCCTGTATGAATTTATTTCTTCTGCTGAACACAAAAGAAGATATTTTAAAGAATGTTGGTAACCAGACAGTGACAGCACCCATTGACTTCCATAGTAGAAAAAATATATATTAAGTCAATGACTACCGTAAACTGTCTGGTTACTAACACTATATAAAATATATTCTTTTGTGTTCAGCATAAGATAGAAATTCTTTCAGTTTGAACAACATGAGGTGAGTAAATGATGACAGATTTTTTTTTAAACTTTCCTTTTACATAGGCTCTTACAGTTAAATAGTCTTTTTTTCTAGCTTTAGCACAGCAGACATCCTTTATGATATTATTAAAATTCATTAAAATCCAGTCACTGTTTTAATAAGCGAGTCATTCATTCAACCGATTTGTTCAAACGGCTGTTTGATTCAACGACGAAGCAAACGAGGAGTCATTTAATCATTAAATGAATGGATTCGTTCAAAACACGGATCATTCAGTAACAAATCACCACTATCAATTTCAGAGATTGTTTCTGCTGTTGTTTCATTTTGTAATTTTCATCGGCGAAGTGACGATAAACCAAAACGTAACTCTCAATGTTAACTAATTGGTCAACTCATTTTTTGTTGCATAACATATATCACATAAGCAATTGTGCTGATATTTGGGGAAAACTGCGGTTTTACTTGTGAATATATCACATCGTTTTATATTATGTAAAAACTCATCGGGGCAAAAATGCCCATGTAGACCTTGGATATTGGACCTTGATGTTCGTCAAAAAAAAAAATCGGCTTTTTTTTATATAATATAAAAAACGTGGAAGACCCCGTGGAAAATTTTTACACGGGTGAGTGGTGAGAGAAAAAACACTGACTTTCTGGATTCAGACTGCAATAAAATCACCGACTAGCCCCTATAAATATTGAAAATACCTTACGATCCACGAGAAACAATTGCCATCCAAATAGTGCTTAACTCATTCATTTACTTCAGCTGCTTGTTTACCTTCTTCGACGTGTAAAACACGCAGATCGATGACGACGCAGGAGGGCGAAGCTAACTCTGGGCTGCTGTCGCTGCACTCGGGGTCTTCCAGGCACGGATGAAAGTCAACCAAAGTATTTAGTTAGTTTAGGAATTTTTGCATCCCTTTTCTGTCTTTCGAGTTTGTTTTTCCTTTTTTGTGCTCCACTATCACTTTTTTTCATAATTTTTGCACTCTAGCGAGCGATTTATACCCATGTTCTATCATGAAAGCATAACGAAAAGAGGCGTTTCTCAACGTCATGGCGCAAATTGTAGAGTTAATTTGATTGGGCGGTGAATTATATCATTCAGGCACATTTTCCAATAACTTCTTGTTATTTTATTATACACAAATCAACCACCTATGATTTAACAATCTCATTTCCTCCAGCCAATCACGGGCCCCCTAATCCCGCGGGCCCTGGGGCTTCAGCCCCACCTAGCCCTTATGTTAATCCGGCCCTGTCGGTATGCTATATCTTTTCTAACTGATCGGATTTACGGTTTTCCTAAAAATGACGATCAAACTCGGAAAAAACTCGCATTGACTTAACATCGCGGAACTTTCAGATTTTCAAACTCCCCAACTGTCAAAAATTCTGTTGTAAATCCCGTGAAACCCAAGACTACATCTAACTGCCATTCTATATACTATATGAGCCATTGAGACTCATTTAAACTCATAAACTCATCTATCTATGACACTTATCTATCTATCTATCTATAGACTTTCTTTCTAGCTAATCTATCTTTCTTTCTAATCTTTCTTTCTTTCTAACTAATCTCTTTCTTACTAATCTTCCTTTCTTTCTTTCTACTTAATCTATCTTTCTTTCTGACTAATCTATCTTTCTTACTAATCTCTTTCTTTCTAACTAATCTATCTTTCTTTCTCTTTCTTTCTAACTAATCTTTCTAACTAATCTATCTTTCTTACTAATCTCTTTCTTTCTAACTAATCTTCCTTTCTTTCTTTCTACTTAATCTATCTTTCTTTCTGACTAATCTATCTTTCTTTCTAACTAATCTATCTTTCTAACTAATCTATATTTCTTTCTAACTAATCTATCTTTCTTTCTAACTAACTAATCTTTCTTTCTTTCTTTCTTTCTTTCTTTCTTTCAACTAATATTTCTTTCCTTCTAACTAATCTCTTTCTAACTAATCTTTCTTTCTTTCTTTCTTTCTTTCTTTCTTCTTTCTTTCTTTCTTTCTTTCTTTCTTTCTTCCTTTCTAACTAATCCATCTTTCTTTCTAACTAATCCATCTTTTTCTTTCCAACAAATTCATCTTTCTTTCTTTCTTTCTTTCTTTCTTTCTTTCTTTCTTTCTTTCTTTCTTTCTTTCTTTCTTTCTTTCTTTCTTTCTTTCTTTCTTTATTACTTTCTTTTTCTTTCTTTCTTTCTTTCTTTCTTTCTTTTTCTTTCTTTCTTTCTAAATAATCTATCTTTCTAACTAATCTATCCATCTATCTATCTTTCTTTCTAACTAATCTATCTTTTTTCTTTCTAACTAATCTTTCTTTCATTCTAACAAATCTATCTATCTTTCTTTCTAACTAATCTATCTATTTTCTTTCTAACTAATCTATCTTTCTTTCTAAATAATCTTTCTTTCTTTCTTTCTTTCTTTCTTTAATCTATATTTCTTTCTAACTAATCTATCTTTCTTTCTTTTTTTAATCTATATTTCTTTCTAACTAATCTATCTTTCTTTCTTTCTTTCTTTCTTTCTAACTAATATTTCTTTCCTTTTAAATAATCTTTCTATCTTTTTTCTAACTAATAATTATTTCCTTCTAACTAATCTTTCTTTCTTTCTAACTAATATTTCTTTCCTTCTGACTAATTTATCTTTCTAACTAATCTTTCTTTCTTTCTTTCTTTCTTTCTTTAATCTATATTTCTTTCTAACTAATCTTTCTTTCTTTATCTCTTTTTAAACTAATCTTTCTTTCTTTCTTTCTTTCTTTCTAACTAATCTTCCTTTCTAACTTTCTTTCTTTCTAACTAATCTTCCTTTCTAACTTTCTTTCTTTCTAACTAATCTTCCTTTCTAACTTTCTTTCTTTCTAACTAATCTATTTCTTTCTCACTAATCTTTCTTTCTTTCTTTCTTTCTTTCTTTCTTTCTTTCTTTCTTTCTTTCTTTCTTTCTAACTAATCTATTTCTTTCTCACTAATCTTTCTTTCTTTCTTTCTTTCTTTCTTTCTTTCTTTCTCTTTCTTTCTAATCTTTCTTTCAATCTTTCTTTCTTGCTCTTTCTTTTTTTCTTTCTTTCTCTTTCTTTCTTTCTTTCTTTCTTTCTTTCTTTCTTTCTTTCTTTCTTTCTAACTAATCTTTCTTTCTAACTTTCTAACTAATCTTTCTTTCTAACTAATCGTTCTTTCTTTCTAAATAATCTTCCTTTCTATCTTTCTTTCTTTCTCTCTTCTTAACTAATTTTTCTTTCTTTCTTTCTTTTCTAACTAATCTATTTCTTTCTAACTAATCTGTCTTTCTTTCTTTCTAACTAATCTTTCTTTCTTTCTTTCTTTCTTTCTAACTAATCTTCCTTTCTAACTTTCTAACTAATCTTTCTTTGTTTCTTTCTCTCTTTCTTTCTAATCTTTCTTTCAATCTTTCTAACTAATCTTCCTTTCTAACTTTCTTTCTTTTCTTTCTTTCTAACTAATCTTTCTTTCTAACTAATCTTTCTATCTTTCTTTCTTTCTTTCTCTTTCTAATCTTTTTTTCTAACTAATCTTTCTTTCCCACTAGAAACGCCCTTGCAATTTTAAATTACTTCAAACTATACTTTAAACTTCAAACTACTTTAAACTATTTAAAACTTTAAACTAATTCAAACTTTAAACTAATTTAGACTTCAAACTACTTTAAAATTCAAACTAATTTAATCTTTAAACTAATTTAAACTTCAAAGTCCTTTAATATTCAGACTAATTTAAACTTTAAACTACTTTAAACTTCAAACTTCTTCAAACTTATTGGTCAAAACTTTCACAAGCCAACTTAAAGTTTGTCTCGACGAACTTTTTCTAGTTATCTTTAGTTACCGATCTTGGTGTGAACGAGCATTGACGTACCTTTGTGTATAAGGCGCTGCTCTTGCCAACGATACACTCTTCTCGATTTTGGACCTCAAAGTTACTCAGTCTCTTGCAGCAGTTGAGGGGCCAGGGGGGTGTTGTGCCAAATGTCTTACTGAAGGTAGATTCATATTCCAACCAGTCCATCGGACCGTCTGCTCCACAGCACTCGGCCTTAAAGCAGGAGTAGAAAAAAACACCAGTCACATGTGCATCAGATGAATTATTAATTATTAATATCAAGTTAGTGAATTCGCTGCGTTGATCAACAGAATGCTGCTTTGGTTTGAAAGTGACTTGAAACGAAGTTTGAATGTGATTTGCATCGTTAAACTTTTGCATCGTTAAACTTTTGCTCACGAAATGTTGCTGCTGTATTATTTGAAGAAAACGTTTAAAAAATGTTTATTTTTGATTGTCACTATTGGGTTTGTTTCTTAAAGCAACAGGACTTTACCTCGGTTATGGTTGTTTAAAACGATCACTCTGATTTTGACAAGTAAGATTTTGTTGATCCTGGAACAACAACATTCCTGTCTTAAAATGTAGTTCTAACCCTGCCCTCCCTAAACCTAAGCCTGCCCATAACTTATTCCTAAAATCAGAGGGAAACAATATGTGATTAACAATAATGTAGAAGCACCTAACTCTGGTTGTAAGCCTAAACTTGACATCAACTGTAAACTTGTCTCTCAGAAAGAACTGAGATTAGTACTTTTGACAGCTTTTGTACCTTTTTTTCTGAGAGTGAACCATGACTCCCTCAGCCTCCTTTTCTTGTGGTAAATAAAACCACTGTAATTCAGTGATTTATATGAGGCTATAGCAACCTATTATGAGTCTGTTGCAACGGTTATTCTTTCAGGTTTATGGGAGGATAAAACGGGTGTCTCCACTATCACGATTTAATCTGAGAGGCAACAGAAAGGCATATTGTAACAGGTGTGAGTTGAAGACAATTCAACATTTTTCTTCCCTATTATGTGCTTCTGTTTTAGCCACAACCCTTTGACTGCTGACAGGTGGTTGTGTTCATTGAAAAGTCAAGAGGTCATTATGGGTGTTCTGCTTACCTGTTCCATCACTCTGTTCCATGTCTGTGTAATAGCTTTCCCTTGTGTGCTGCTGGCAGCATAATATTGCAGCATCTGTTTCTTTACAAGGTTACTGTTCCCAACCAGCTATAATAAAGGAAAGATGATTTTAAAAATAAAGAAAAGGAATGCAAAATTCTCTCCTTTATGAACCTGCTGTTGTTCCATTTAAAAAGATGATCACATTTGATCAACATTATGAGAAGCTTTTAATGGGATTTTTGAATAATTTATAGGTTAGTGTACAAACGACAGACGTGTAGGAAAAGAAAGCAGGAATGGGACACGACCCAGACCAGAATTGGACCCCTGGGTCCATAGGTCCCTGGCCCAAGTGTGCCACATCTTTGATATGTAAATTATTTTATTTTGTTTTACTTTTACAGTACAGAGAGGCTGGTGATTCTACTCACATAATCTCGGTTGGTCGCTGCTGTGATGGCGGAAGCGCATTCAAACAAAAAGATGATGAACATTATGATCAGGTACTGTGGGAGGATGAAAGTTAACAGCAATTGGTTAAAAATCTAAATAATTCATTCCTTCTTAATATGGTTGTCTCAAAGAAGGAGATAGTGAATAATAGTGATTAATCTCTTGTGTAAAATGGTAGGATTGCTGTCTTTTTCAATGACTTCTGTTAAAAACCTACCACCATCATCAGTGCACGGCTCCTTTTCAGGGCAGCGAAGATGCCAAAGATGCATGTGAGGAAGAAAGCAAAGCCAGTAAAAATGGCAATCCAGGCTGCAGCAAAGATGTCATCTTTTCCTGAGACACCAGATATGGGGTAGAGTCTATACCCATCCACTGCTACCCAAATGGCCACTGCGAATAATGCCAGTCCAGCTGCCTGAAGAGGAAAACACTCTTAAAAAAAAAAAGTATGGGGAACAAGATATTTTACAACATTAACATATCTTTTTATTATTTTATTTCAGACTTACAGCAGCGATTGCATTCAAGATAATGACTGCAATCATCAAACATTTCAAGACTCCTGCTCCCATGGCTGTAGTGTTTCTCTGTTTCTCTCCTGAAGAAAGATAAAATAATGGTCAGGATGGACATCCTGCACAAGGAAGACTAAAGATTATTTATAAGGTAAAAGCCTGATCTGTTGTGACTCTGAGTTGGGGTTAACATTTACCACTGTCCCATTTAATATCCTAAACAAATATTCCACCAAAAAAAAAGAAAGAAAAAATATATATATTTTGATTTTTAGAGTTCTCTTTATCATGGAAAAGCCTGGAAATATTAGGTGACTTTAAAGTTCTATTTAGACTCTAGTTCTACTTCTAGTTAGAAAGTATTTGGGCATAACTAGAATTATGAAATTAAGTATTTTGTGATGTATCAAATACCAATTGCAATAACATATTAACTTATACCCTTCTATTTACATGATACTTCCAAGAATACCATGGCATATACATGATGCTTGTCTAAAACGCCTTTTCATACATTTTGTCTAAACTAATACATACTGTAAAAATGCAACATTAAATTTATTTTTAGCTTTGTGAAATGTATTGATTTTAAAACAGTTCTTAAACACTAATTATGCACTATATAATTAATAATAAATCATCCAAAACAAACATATAAGCAAAAGTGAAGTGCGAAGACTAATATGCCAGTAAAAATAAACAAATATAAATAAGTAGCTGCTCAGGGACCCACCTGTTCCAGTCTGAGATTGCACCTGCTTTCCCTCTACCTGCTAGTATTCGCTTCACGGACTTTTGTGGACACGTTCATGACGTCAAACCTATTTGTCATCTGTTGTACAGACCTCATGAGATGGGATGGGCAACGTCACTCCCTTTGTTTTCATCACCAAGTACTTTCAGTTATTCCAAATGTCATTTTATTGAAATGATTGAAAAATAATCTATGAGTGTCTACTTCCAAAGACATCTCAATTTACATATGAACAAACCATGCAAATAGTGGTACTTTGGTACACTTTGGATAAAGGATATTTAAGTGAATAGAAAAATAATAGTCTAAGCCATCAAAGTAGGATTTAAATTTAAAAAAGCCTGTAGAGATAAAATCCACATACATTTTTATATATATATTTTTATATACAAATATATTTTACAATGTATAAACGTTTTTTCCAATTAAAATCCTACTTTGTGTACCTTGGAGTGTTATTTTTGTATTAGATATATTTACATTACAAGTTGCTTTTGTGCACATGAAGAAAATGCTGACCCCTGCTGGATACTCACACCCCTCACACCACATCAGCATATAATATGCATTCACACAGTAAATGCCACAATATTTCTCATTTCATTAATAGTACTGACTAAGGTAAGCATCACTGTAAATATTTCTCATACTTGGCATTGAACAAACTCAAGATATCAAATAGACCAAAGCACGGTTAAGATCTGATAATGGTTTTGTTTGACTTGGGCCAGTAAGCAACCATCCAGAACATCAGAGCAACACACTGAAACAATGTGGCTAACAGTGTGCTAAAATGCTCAAAACACTTTTTTAGGAATGCGCTTAAAAAACGTTTAAAACATTAGCATAATGGTGGCGACATTTGCATGGACATGCGTCACTCACATTTTCCACAAAAAAGTACAAATAATTAGCTTTAAGGGTGACGTATAATGTTTTGAGTTTTAAAGACTTGAAATTCTGTGGTGGGGTTGTAAATTCTACCTCTCCTGAAACTTTGGTCTGTAAATGCGAGGTTTTAAACTGAAAAATCAGTCAGAATTTCAAAAAAAATTATGTGGAGAAACTGTGGGAATAAATGGGTTAATTAGAGTTAAGTATGCCAAGATGCTTTAGCAAACTTAAACGCCCTGAGAACTGTTTACAATGTCGCCTTGAAACCTTGTCAAACAAAGTGTTGACTTAAGTACAGCTGACTGTCCTGCAAACACACACTCATTCATGAGGACTTAAGGACTGAGGACGCGCTTTTGCAGCTCTTTTATTGTTCGAGAACAGGTGAGAGTTGAATACTGTATTATGTTCTGTTGACTGTATTTTGTAATGTAACCTATATTATGAATTTTTTTTTCAGGGTAAAATTGAAGATGGAAGAAAAACTTCCAAATGAAAAAGTGAAATATTTGCTTGCCCCATGGAGGTTTTCCTTCAGGGCACCTGGATTCGAAAATAGGCTGGTGGCGGCTCTACGACTGTTTGAGCGTTTCCCTTTAGATATAGCTGTGACCGGAGGAACCCAGGAGGCTAACGCTCAGCTGGTTTCTGCAATCTGTGGGCCGGATGAGGAAATTGAAGAGGAGGAATGGGATACTGATGATGAAGAGGAAGAAGAAACAGATGAGGAAGAAGCAGATGAAGATTGGGAAGAAGATGAAAGTGTAGATGACGAACATAGAATAAAGTCTAAGTTAAACACTAACCACCAGAGCAGCAGGAGGAAACATGTACGGATATCGGAGCATACAGAATATATTGGGAGTAGCAATCCTGATTTCGACTCTGTGATTTTACACCATCAAATACCAAATGTTCGCGTATGGACCGTGCAGGGCCATCCAACTTCAAATTCCATTATTAAGCAGACCAACCAGCAGTATGACTCCACATGCTACAATGTTCTGGTGGTTCTCACTACAGAACGGCACAAGGAGGACCACATGTGGCTCAAAATGGAATTGCATGACAGACATCAGTCTCTTTTTCTGGTTCAAGCTGAGCAGGACTGGGACGTAGTTGAGGAGAAGCCTACAGGGCCGTGCATGACCTGCGCCTGGGAACGAATGAGAGCTCGCAAACTGGAGTTGCAGAAGAGAAGGAAAGATGCATTTGGAGAGATGGCTGATTCAACAGATAGCCAGAGTCCTTCTGACGCCTCCCAAGATCCAGAATTAGTGAAGATGAAGGATATTGCCGAGGTGCTTGCTGAAGCCCTGCCTGACCTTCGGAAGAAAGCTTTTAGTCAGTTTCTGGTGGCGATTACAAAGGAAATTCGGGTTCCTAAATTGCTGACTGATGACACACAGTAAGTCAACTTCCTTGTATTTTGAAATGTTTGATGTTGTCATGTGACACAAATTGATTTTCAGTATGTTTTGTTGGTCTTGGAACAAAAATCCTGTCAAAAAGATAAATTCTAATCCAAACCTATTCATAACCTGACCCTTAAACTAGAGGTTAAAGATAGGATGAAAAAAATGGCATACTGTAATATTAGCCCTAAACCTAACTGTAAAATCGAATTGTTTGTCTGGAATGTTGTTTTAGAAACAATGATGTTTTGTTAGTCCTGGAACAATAATCCTGTCAAAAAAATAAATTATAACCCAATCCAAACCTAACAATAACCTAACCCAGGGGTTGTCCAGTTCTGCTCCTGAAAGGCCGATGTCCTTCCCTGCTTCAATACACCTGCCTGAAAGTTTCTAGGAGAGGTCCTGGTGCCTCATTTCAGAAAAGCAACCATTACATTTCAAAGTAAGAAAGACATGACAGTAATTTACACATCGAAAAGAACGGCAGTCAATTTAAAAATAATTACTTGTTTAATATTAAACCTCAATGCCAATGCGCCTTACAAATGCGATCTCCAGAGGACACAACGGCTGCGTCCGAAACTTGTGGCAGTGCCTTTTTCCTCGTTGCCCTATAAGACAATGACTTTGCAAGCAGTGTTTGTGCATTAAACTGATTTCGGAGGGTAACTGTTTAATGATCTACAGCAAAATAGAGAGAGCTTTGGTGATAACTAAGCAAAAATTTAATTACTACAGTAGTAATTTCTCGCTAGAAATTACATCAAAGGTGAACAACTTTGGTCAAAAACGTACACGCAAACTGACCAGCAACTGCAACGTTCAGGTGGCATCTTTGTGTCTACAGATGGTTCAAAACGCTGCTGGCAGATGAAGGCTGATCACATTTCGCCCATTCTCATCTTGCTAAATTAGCTACCAATTAAATTTAGAATTTTTTTTGTGTGCTTATCTTTGTTTTTAAATCTCTACATAATCAAGTCTTATCTTTTAGAAGCAATTTCCATCCCTAAACCAAATAGGTCCTTGAGATCCTGTAGTCTTGGTCTCCTTTCCTTTCCATTCCTAGAACTAGGCTCCATTTCAGAGGTGATCGAACCTTCACTGTTGTTCCATATTCTAGTCTATGGAATAATTTTCCAATTTCGGTCAGAACTTCACCTAAAAAGTTAAAATAGTTAAAGCACCTATTATCAATAGCTTTCAACCATGTTTGTGTTGTTTTGTGTTCTTTTGTATTTCTCAGATTTGAGTTGTACAGCACTTTAGGTCAACCATAAGTTGAAAAAGTTGAACCATAAAGAAAAAGAAAGAAGAAAAGAAAAATCTGGACATGCATCTCACACATGGGCTGCTGGTGTGCATGTGTCCTTACTAGGCTGACTAACTTGTTTAATTAGATAGTTACCTCGCTCAACCAGCTTCATTAGGATCAATCTGTGTTTGTCCACTAGTTTACTTTTGTTGCAAACAAGCTTTAACTGGCATCAGACAGCCTGAACTAGCATAAAAATGTATTTGTTCATGAATATTTACATTTATCTAACAAATTCTGTGTCTACATTTAGTTGTAGCCTAATGATTGAAGAGTCAAACTTATAAAACCGAAAGTTGCAGGTTCGATTCACAATACCGGCAGAAAACAAGCAAGGCACCTAACGCCCAATTGCTCCCCATACGCCACAGCAAAAACAGCTGCAGACTGCTCCGGGTGTGTGTGTCTACGGTTTGTAGTGTGTGTGTGTTCACTACTCACTGCTGCTAATATGTGTGCACTAACTTGGATGAGTTAAATGCAGAGGACAAATTCCGTGTATGGGTTACCATACTTGGCCTTCACATGCCTTCACATGTCACTTATCTAACAAATTCACTACATTTGCTTCTCAGGTTTATAGTTTCTACTGCTTTGAAGTACAGGAAGATAAACCAGGATGATCTTGATCAGATCTCCAAGCTCTCACAGCCGAGAGATCTTACAGACAATCCCTCCAAGCTTCAGGCAATCCTTGCAGCTCTCGATCACTTCCGCCTGGATATCGGTGTGCTGGGTGAGACGGGCTGTGGTAGCTCCAGCCTGGTCAATGCTCTCTTGGGCCTGGAGAACGGTGATGAACGAGCTGCCTCAACCGGTGTCATTGAAATCACCAAAGAGGCTGTGGAGTATCCCTACCCTGAGTCCCCCAACATCCGTCTTTGGGACCTTCCTGGGCTTGGAAAAATAAGTGATCTTGAAAGCCTGTCCTCTGCGTCCAGCTCTTCTGAAGCTCAACAAGTAGCATCTGTGCTCGCTTTGTGTGATGTATACATACTGGTGTCTCCTTCAAGGCTTAGATTGGGAGCCATACAGTTGTTGCAGCAAGCCTCCTCCCTGGGGAAAGAGTGTTACCTGGTGGTTTCCATGGCAGACTTGATTGAGGAAAAGTCTGTCGTGGAGGTGAGGCAATGGAGTGAGGTAGTCTTGGGTAAACTGGGTCTCCAGCAGAGCTTGTTTCTGGTGTCTGCTCACCATCCAGAAACCTTGGACTTACCCAAGCTAAAAGAGACATTGAATTCAGCCTTTCCAAGTCATAAGAAAGTCGCTCTTGCCAGATATGTATCAAAGCAACTGGATGGAGATGTTTTCTGGAAAAGATCAGATTCTTGCAAATTTATGTAAATAATATTTTTTTTAGAAATTAAAGATTATAAAAGAACTATATTCCCATGCTCACGCATGTTTTATTTGGGAGGTTTTTCTGTTTGTTTAACTACTCATCACTCTCCAAACATATTTTCAACCCTAAATGAGAACCACCCTACTCAGATACAACTAAAGTGTTTTTTGCATGTGCTGTTTATTATTATTTTCACTTTTTTTATTTTTCAGGCCAATCATATTTTTCTTAAATAATGTTGTTTAGGCATATATTTAAAATATATATATATTTACATTTACTTATTTCGATTATTTTGGACAAAATCCTGCGCACTACCAGATTTGCGAAATCTTACACTATTTAATGCAATTTGGCGATGCTGTAAATATTGTACATTTTTGCAAGCTATGGTAGTGCATAGGATGTTTTTTCTTCCCCATTTATGATATTGGTTTAAAAGTGTCAGGTTTATAAAACTTGTAAAATGTAAAAGCCCACGTAAAACCTGTCTCTTGTGATGTTCTGGTCTGTAGATATGTCTTGGGTTTCTTTTGCTTATTTTATTTTATATTTTAGTTTAGTTTAGTTCAACCGCAAATCATAAATATGCCTCTTTCTCTAATAAGCAACACGGTGAGAGGTGTCATTAATGTATGTAGCACAAATGGTGTGGGAATATGTATGCTGAAGTTTTATACTTTGGGTTTGGGGTTTAGAATGACTTTTTAAATGTTATAAAATAATTTTCAACACCACAAGTGCTCTATCTACAAAACCACTTACATTAAGCATGTTGAGTCAAGAAAACAAGAACAGGTCGTTTGGTTCCTTTAGTGAAGCATGGGTGAAGTGAATCTGACAGCCGTATCTCCATCCCTGCCACTCATGCCATTTCATTTTTGTGATGGAAAACATGGGAACTTCTGTCTCATTATTCTGTCAACACCTCACCTGCTAACCACACGACCCCACCCAACGAAGCCTGCGGGTGAATCTGTCTGTGAACACTACTACTTGCTCGCTTTTATCTGAGGAGGAGCCACAAACTACTTTCCACAGAGCCTTAGGGCAGCACTAACGTTCACATTTAAACTCAGCGAACATGAATACATGACAAATTGGTTCAGAAATGCTCATTGTGCCGTGAAATGTCTGCAATGCTGATGAAAGACGCACAGTGCATGAATATCTCTCAGGATAATTTGTGAACATTTGATGATCACCTGAATGGATAAACGTTTAGCTTTGTGAAGCATGAATGATGACTAAAAAGTAGAGTCAACCTGTCAGTTGAGGATTCGTTTGCGATCAACATGAACCTTGAAAGTAATGGATTGTCTGTGCAGTGCTACCTGAAGCTGAAGCTGTTGGGAAAAATGAGAAGAAGAGTTCAGGAGATGAGAAACCCAAACACTCAGGTGTCTCCAGTGGATCTGAGTCACAATGAAAGCACACGCCTGGCTATGGATGCTCTCCTGGACAAAGGGCTTGATGGATACCAGGAAGTGCTGATCAAAGAGAATGAAGCAAACTTTCTGTCTGCGGAGGAGAAAACATACATCTTAAACAACATTAAAAAGCCTCTCAGTGATGACGAAGAGGCAGACAGGGTTGAAGAGGTGTCTAGTTCTCCATCAGTTTCTTCTGAGACATACTTTCCTGCAGCCACAGAGAGTGAGGCTCCAGTTCTTGACTACGGCTGGCCGGTGGCTGACTGGAGTTACCATCTGCAAGGGATTCCTAGTGTGGAAGTGTTCTTCCAGTCAGTGAAATCCTCTTCCATGAAAGACCTGCTGCGGGAACTCATCAGGCAAGCAACTACAGTAAGAACCTGTCATTTGATAGTGACATTTTTGGATTGTATACTGCCATTATTGTTTCAAATGTAAATTTTGTGACGCAAGGAAGATTCACACTGCAATTACACACAGCACTTTTGGTGTATTAGTGGCACAAATTTCTCGTTTTTTATGTTTGTTGGACTATTGCAACTATTCTCCATTATATTAATGTCTTATTAAAGGGTTATAGTTCACTTAACAATGACAATTCTGTCATCAATTGGTCACCTTCATGTTGTTCCAAACCCGTAAGACTTTCGTTCATCTTCAGAAAACAAATGAAGATCTTTTTAATGAAATCTGAGAGCTTTTTGTCCCCCCATTGACAGCCTTCGCAACTACCACTTTCTAGATCTAGAAAGGTAAAGACATAAAGTAATCCATGTTTTGTCGCGTAATCCAAGTTTTTTTTAGTTTTTTTTACAAAGTATTAATCTATAGCGCGTGTTTGTAAGAGCACCACAACGCATGTGTGTTGTGTTGACACGAGAGTTGATGTTGTTCCGTGAACAAGCATTGGAGATTATTATTTTGTAAATAATGTGGCAAATTATCCTTTTTGCGCGCAACAAAGCTCTCGCGTCACTCCATGAAATTGAGGTTAAACCACTGGAGTCACATGAATTTCTTTAATAATGTCTTTACTACCTTTCTGGGGTTTGAAACTGGTTGTCAATGGGGGGACAAAAAGCTCTCAGATTTCATCAAAAATATCTTCATTTGTGTTCTGAAGATGAACGAAAGTCTTAAAGGTTTGAAAAGACATGAGGGTTAGTAAATAATGAAAATAATGACTCAATTTTACATTTTTGGGTGAACTAAACCTTTAATAAATGTATTATAAATTATGAATTTCTAATCTTGTGTTTATTATGGTTTATTGGTAGAAAATTGTACAATGAACACAAATAAGACTTTTATGTATTTATGACTAAATGTGTTTCTCCCATGTTTTGATATTTAATATTTTTTTCTTATTATTCAGTTGTTTGAACCATTGAAGGTCTGAAGCTGACATCAACATATTCTAAAGCTTAAGCACCTCTTTTAATTTGTTTGGGGAAAAAAAAGATTTTTCAGGCCCCATTTTGTATTCTATTTGTGGAAAGTGCCTGACATTTTTAATATGCAACGGTCTGAAAACACACTATTGCAATGTAACATTTACTCTTTAAATTTCACTCATCACAGGTTTTGGCGATAGTTATGGACACATTCAGCGATGTGGAGATTTTCTGTGACATACTGGAGGCGACAAGAAAGCGCAATGTGTACGTCTATCTCCTTCTGGACCACACCAATTTACAGCTGTTTCAGGACATGTGTGAAAATGTAAAAATCAACAAGTCACATCTTACTGTAAGTTATTCTATGGATATGCCACAAAATGTTTTTTTGAAAATATATGCAACATTTCTGTCAGTCCTGCTTTATCATGAAAAGAAACAAAAGTGGATGACTTCATTATATTTATATCCAGGACCAGTGTGTTATGTTAACTCTTTGTCTTCATTTCTTCATACAGAGAATGTCCATTCGTAGTGTTCAAGGTGAGACATATTGTGCCAAATCAGGCAGAAAGTTCACTGGACAGATGAAAGAGAAGTTCATCATTGTGGACTGTACAAAAGTGCTGGTTGGCTCGTACAGGTACCATCTAAACATACACATACTTACTCAGTACTGAAATGTATGTTTCAAGTAGTGACAGCAGTGTGACATTCTATTCTCATTTACAAATTTGTTAATTCTCTTGAACCTGTATTTAACTGACAAAAGTACAAAGAAAGGTCAAATTTTAATTTTGATGGCTGCAACACTCCAAAAAAGTTGGGACAGGCAAGTTTATCACTGTGCCACATCACCTTTCCTTTTAATTACTCTTTTTAATCATTTGGGAATTGAGGATACTAATTGTTGCAGTTTTGCAAGTGGAATTTTACCCAATCTCGCCAAATATAAGACATCTGCTCAACAGTCCGTGGTGATCGTTGTCTGATCTTCTTTTTCATGATGGGCCGTACATTTTCAGTAAGAGACAAATCTGCACTGCAGGCAGCCAAGCACATCCACTGTAACGACTGTCTAGAAACCACCGTTTGAACACGTGCAGAATGAGGCCTGGCATTGTCTTGCTTCCCTGGAAAGATGTCATCTTGATGGCAGTCTGTTCAATCCCAATATATGCCTCTACATCCAATGGTACCTTCACACACATACAAGTCACCCATGCTGTTTGTGCTGATGCACCCCCACACCATGCTTTTGCTTTTGCACCAGTTGCTAAAGAAAGTCTGGATTGTCCCTTTTGTCTTTAGGACTGAGAACTCGATGTCCGTTTTTTCCCAAAAACATACTGAAATGTGGACTCATCTGACCACATCACATATTTCCACTGTCTTTTAGACCATCTGAGATGAGCTCAGGCCCAGAGAACTCAGCAGCATCTCTGCATTGAAGAGATGTATAGCTTTCTCCTTGCGTAACAGAGATTCAAGTTGCATTTCTTGAAGCAGCGTCAGACTGTATTAAGTGAAACGGTTTTCTAAAGTACTCCTGAGCCCATGTGGCTGTATTTAACAGTAGCATGACGGTTTCTCGTGCATTGCCATCTGAGGGCTCAACGGTCATGCAACAGAGTTTTCCTGCCTTGCCTTACACTGAGATTTTTCTGGATTCCCTGAATCTTTTCACAATATTATATGGTAGATGGTGAAAGACATACATTCTTTGCAATCTTGCATTGAGAAATGTGATTTTTGAATTTTGACTTTTCTCTCATGACATTTGGTACAAAGTGCTGAGCCATGACTCATCTTTACTTCCAAAGACTGAGAAGCTCTTTTACACCCAAACACAATACCCTCAACTACCAATTCACCTGCTAATTGTAGACTGTTTAAAAAAAACAGTTTAAAATGGATATTGTATAATCTTTTCACTTTTATTTTGCCTGTCCCAACCTTTTTTTTTTTGAGTGTGACAGCCATCAATATCAAAATGTCTATATTTACAAAATACAATTATGTTGGTCAGTGCAAACATTGGAAATCTTTTCTTTGTACCTTTGTCAGTTTAAAAAAGGGTATCTATCTAATAAAATTAGTTTGCAACTTTAATCTTGTTATAATTGCATGCTGTTTTTTTAATAATGGAGAGAATATAATACAAGAATATTTGTACTTTTAGAAATGCATTTGTCCAAAACATTATGTGAAATAAAATTGAGCAAACTTGCATTTGAGTAACCAGTCATAGTCTACACACTTGCACTTATATATTCATATACATTTTAAGCTAAAATTCTGCTAAAATAGATTTTTTTTTCTTTTGAGTAGCATCTCTTTACTTTTTTACAGATTTACAACACAAGCAGCATCAAACACAATTGCAAAAATAATGCGGTTTTCAGACATATTACAAACACTTACAACATCTGCCATTGTAGCATGTAACCCCACCGCAAACCTGGGTCCTGTTTACACTTTGTATTAAAATGAGTTTTGGTCGATCGGATCACAAGTAGCCGAGGGAGACACATTCCTGTTTACACCTGGTGTTTTAATCAGTTGCGTCTCTTTTGTCCACTTTCGACCACTTCTGTCCTGATTTTCTCAAGGGGAGGGTCTATGGGTGGGTAAAAAGTATGGGATTTTACAGATCTTTCGATCTAATGGGCAAAATAAGCTCATGCAATTTACAACTGAATGCAATCAAATTTGACAGAAAAACAGCCGCAAGCCCAGCCGAACACATTGAGCGCAGTCATTTACACCTGTATTTAGCATCGTCCACATCTGATCGACCAAAAAGCTTTTTAATACCAGGTGTAAACAGGGCCGTAGGTTGATCCAATGCTTTTAAATATCGATTTCCCCTCCATTTTGTGGTGCTAGTGATGCAGAAACTTGACTTTTAGCTAAATCTCTTTGTTGTGAGCTCTTTCACTGATGCCTCTTTAACCGTCACAGTCTCACCTGGCTGTCCTGGCAGGTTCACAGAAGCTTGGCCGTACTCTTTAAAGGTAGCGGGGTTAAACCTTTCGACCTGGAATTTCGCAGACTCTATGCACTTTCTAAACCAGTGCTACGATATACATGGCACACATCAAATCCTGCTGATCTCCACCTACCCTTTGAGAATATCCAGATCCCAACGTGGCCAGCAGGAATTCTCAGAAACACTGCCGACCACCTACAACAGAAGCCTCATAACCCTGGTAACCCGAGTTTTCAGACACCTCCAGTCCTGTTCAGACAGTCTAGCTATCCAAGTGCCACCACTGGACCACAAAGATCTCAATGGCTTCCACGGAGGAACACTCTCCATCATCCCATTGCTTGTCAGTCCCCCCTCTTCAAAGATATGAGAAGCCAAACCTGGCGCCCAAAAGAGGGCAATCACATCAACAGAGGTGTTGCTGAAGCTTCCCAATGGTGCTAGAGCAGGTTATTGTGATGCTTAGTTGTAGTAAACAAAGTGATGCTGTAAATAAGTATGTACTTATTGCTTGAATTAGCAGATGTTTTATTGTGCTTTGTAACAGTAAAAGCATGTAACTCCAATAAAAGATATATATTCATTTATAAATATACAATCACAATATCCATATCATTCATGTTTCCTCCAACTTTCTGTGCATGGATCAAGCTGCCGTCAGTTTAGTGTGGAGTTTATTCCACCACCGGTCATCAAAGTCTTTAATATAAAGTCCTGATAAACTCTCTCCGTCTTGGCTTTCCTCCCTCATCTTCTCCGGATTGAGGTCTTCTGCCATCACCTAGTTTTTCATCAGAATAAATAAAATCAGTTTCTAACGTGAGTCCATGGATTGTTTGAGATGTGTAATTCCGATATGTATAAATGTAGAGAATAAACTGGCTTGTTTTATGCATAACAATGAGTTGAATTCACTTTGTTGATTTAGAAAACACATTTAAAAGGAATGTCACTCTTCTGAGTGACACTTTCTTAAAATCTTACATTATCAATACAACATTTTGTTTTCTAAATTAAATAATAAAAAATTAAAGGTTAAATAATTGGCTCTTATATAATTGTCATTGTACTAAAATTATTCAAATAGAAAAAAAAATATCAGTATTTTAGAATGATTTCTGATGAATCACTTGACAGAAGACAGAAGAATATATATATATATATATATATATATATATAGTAAACAGACACACATACATTATGTATGTGTTATATATACGGTTTACTAATATATTATACACACACACTGTATTTTTCTCTCTATTAAAGTGGTTATTGTTGTCTGACCTCAGAGGTTGTTTTAATCATTGTCTCCGTTGGCTGCAGAGCATGTAGAGCTTCTTCAATGTCTTGTAGAGCCCTCTGGCTGTTCTCCAGTACGAATGAGAACTGCTGAATCCGCAGGATTTCAATTAACAGCCTGACGAAAATCACAAGATGAACAAACTCAGCACTAGTTAATTCATCTATTAACATCCAAGTCAATAAATAAACAGCCAGTTCTCTTGTTGTTGACATACAGTACCTTGTTCTAATCAAGCACATGATGGTCTTTAGTGCTACAATGTTATTTGTCCCCCGCTGCTTCTCGTGTTCTTCCTCAGTGCTGGATCTCTCTGCACTGCTATCAGACTCCAGGAGTCTCTGGAAGCTCATGGCCAGATTCAGCCAGTGCCATGGATGATACGGATGAAGGCAGCACAGCTGCTGCAGGCTGGAGATGCTGCTTGTCAGCTCCCTGTAGTGATCATGAATACTCAGTTCCAGCTGAAGAACGCAGGTGAGGTGACAGGTGTTGGATACTTCTGTCCTCTGTCAATAAAACACAGTAAATCAGCGAAAGGATAAATAGAAGCTGGAGTTAGGGATTTAATATATTTACCAGTTTCTCACAGGCATTTAGAGCCTCTTCTTTTTTCCCCAGATGACAGCAGCATCGTGCGATCCCTTCGAGCACATCTCTCTTCACTGATGTGTTTCCTTCAGGTACCAGAGAGAGGCAGGATACATACTCATCCAGAGCCACCTGTCATTGACACAACTGACAAATGAGCTCATGAATCAGATAACAGTGAGAGCAAATGCTGAATTCATCTCTTTATACCTGATACTGTTTCCTCCTGTAGGCCAGATCACCTCGAAACTTGAGGGATTTCTGTTCTTCTAATACATCCTCGACATTTCCATCTGCACAAAACCACTAGATACAATAAAACAAAGAAAAATGTGACCTGGCAGAAGTTGTTTTTTTATTTAATACCTGAAAAGGCACTTATTCTCATATATTTATACACATGTATGCATTTGTGTGTGTGTGTGTGTGTGTGTGTGTGTATTCCTGGCATTCCTTTGTTTTCCATGACCGTGTGAACGCTGCAGAAACACCTGCATAATTATACGTTAGGATAATTATCATATTAGTCATATATAATTATAACCAATGTTATATAGAACGTTAAATTAACATCAGCATATATTTAATTCCTGATTATAATGTGGTAAAATATTACTGATCAAAATTCTCACATACTAACATGGTACTGTAACTGTAATGCCATGGTTGTCTTTTAAGTAACTTAGAGCTGTGGAAGTAAAATACCATGTAAAAAAGCAGGCTTTAACGTTACCATTTCTGTACCATGGTATCAGTAGTTTCTTGTAAGTGTTGAGTGTGATACCCACCAGAGGTTCGCAGAGTTTGGGCTCATAGGTGGGCAGAATCGCTGAGACTCTGTTCCGTGATTCCTCAAACACAGAATCATCAAAAGTGCTGCCCAGAATCTCCATGATAAAAACACGCGTGTCAGTCAGTCGCACTGCAGACTCTCCTCACACTCATGAAGCACGTAATGGAACACGTGATCGTCCAAGCAACTGCGCAAACATTACAAAAATGTGTAGGAATCTATTTTTTTGTGAGCAGGAATCTGTTCGTATATCAAAACGTAATATCCTTTCATAAGAAGGAAGCTGAAATTAATGTCTCTACAGGGGGTATGGTGGCTCAAAAAGCCCAATCCTCCTTTGAGTCGCATCTAAATCGCAACACTATTTTTTGCTAAGAAGCATTATATTTAATCTATTAATTTCAAATTAACTTGTTTCTGATACAAAAAAGGAAAACTCACTCTTAAAAACGCATTTTAAGTTTTTTTTTAAACGTCTGTCTTCAACAAACGACTCTGTTTGGTCAATCATGATACAATGCTTAAAAAAAACAACGTGTATCACGTGATAGCGCCGTTTAAGTGAACGATATTGTTTACAAAGTGAAAATTTAGTCTTTTAATTTACGACTTGATAGTCACTTGATACATTTTTTTTTAAATTATATTTTCCGCTAACGTAACACCTTCCAGTAATTGTTTGGAAGTCGTTCTACTGTTTGATTTCTCTTTCAAAACAATAAATATATACTTCTGTTAAATATTTAAATATATTATAAATAATCCCTTGCTTCTGTGAAATTGAGTATATAGTTAAACAACAATGAAAAGCAAAGATTTATTTAAAAATTACAAAATTATTTTAAAAAACATTTGCAGCACCCGGATGTGTGACGTCACATTAGTGCGCGCTACGTCATACAAACACATGGTCCTATTTCTCTGAACGCTGCAGATCTGGTCAAGATTTTTTGGGTTTAATCTTATAATCAGGTGGGATGAAAGTTAAAGTGCTTTCTAGAAACCCGGACGATTATGTTCGAGAGACAACCAGAGATATACAGAGAGGTATGTAAACGTGAAGTGATTATATGAAGGTGGTGTATTAGGAAGTATAATTACTTTAGTGTGTTCCCTTTCTAGTGCCTAGGAACTATGACCCGACCCTACATCCTTTTGAGGTGCCCAGGGAATATACCAGAGCCCTGAATGCCACTAAACTTGAGAGGGTGTTTGCCAAACCCTTTGTGGCTTCACTAGATGGGCACAGAGATGGCATCAGCTGCATCATCAAACACTCCAAAAGTCTTTCAACAGTCTTATCTGGTGCCTGTGATGGGGAGGTAAAGCCTTTACCTTGGTATTAGGCTCTTTAATTGAGCATGTTCTGTCAAGATGTTTACAGATATCATACAAGAGCAACGTGCACACCCAACATTCAATAATACAGTAAACAACAACACTAGGGGCACATAGAATGAACTTACATTTTGCAGTTACTTTGCGAATGAAAAGTAGAAAGTGTGCAAATGACCTGACCTGGATTCAGGATGGATGATGGATGGATGAGTGGATTCATGATTCTTTTCTGTCAGGTGAAAATGTGGAACCTTCCTAAGCGAGAGTGTATGAGGACAGTTCAGGCTCATGAAGGATTTGTACGAGGAATGTGCTCCCGCTTTTGTGGCACCTCCTTTTTCACGGTATTTTCATCCTGCATATTCAATGTTCTTCCTGATTTATACAGATGAAGATGATCCAGTTAGTAAGTGATTGTGCACTTATGTGATTCTGTGAAATAGGTAGGAGATGACAAGACCATCAAACAGTGGAACATGGAAGCACCAGGATATGGAGTTCGAGAGGAACCTATTAACACAATTCTGGGGAAGGTACAGTTTCAGCTTATTTTTTTTGAGGATTTTACACACACACACACACACACACACTTCATTATTCTTATCACCATTTTCAATATCACAAAAACTAATTCGCTTCACATGCTTTATGAGCTGTGGCTTCATGTCTGCCCATCTCACACACAGCACGCGCATATAGCGAAGTTAGTTGTCTTCCGTAAAACTAATTCATATGAATTGAGCGGTTTAGTCCAAATTTTCTGAAGAGACTCAATCGTTTTATAAAATGAACAGATTGAATTTAGGCTTTTATTCACATATAAGCATTGATCAGCGAACATCAGCAGAAGCTCAACGGAACCTGCTTGACGCGTGAGAACAAACCTCATCGCTTCTTGCTGAAGCTCAATCGTGATGTGTAACATGAGAATGAACCTCATTGGTTCTCGCACGTGAACATGCTTCTATTCGCCGAAACTGATTTATGAATGTTTATATGAATAAAAGCCTAAATTCAATCTGTTCATCATATAAAGCGATTGAGTCTCTTCAGAAATATTTGGACTAAACCGCTCAATTCACATGGATTAGTTTTACGATCTCTTCATGAACGTCTTGAAGCATCAAAGTGTCAGTTGCGTAGCTGTCAATGCAGGGTTAGAAAGCTCTCAGATTTCATTAAAAAGACCTTCATTTGTGTTTCGAAGATCTTGCGGGTATGGAACGACATGAGGGTTAGTAATTAATGAGGGAATTTTCATTTTTGGTGAACTATCCCTTTAAAAACACATGCAAATGATAAGCTTTTGGGACTGTGCAGCACAGCAACGTCACGTGAGCATAAAGACTATAGTCCAAAATCTGTACCAAAATCAAATTTCTACCAGTTAATATTGTCTATATTTCCCACCCTTAATATATGGACATACTTTTAAGGTTCTGTTCTTTTGGAGCTTTGCTCATGTTTTCAGCTTCTAACAGGTCTTATGTTTCGCAGGCTGTGTTCACTGGCATTGACCACCACCATAGGGAGGGTACGTTCGCAACCTGTGGGCAGACTGTGGACATCTGGGATGAGCAGAGAAGCAGTCCCATCCGCTCCTTCAGCTGGGGTGTGGACAGCTTCAGCTGCGTCCGCTACAACCCCGTGGAGGTAAGCAACAAATTCAACTTAATTTCACTTTAAATCTGTGGACCTTCATAATATGTATACTCCTGGACAGAAAATGGGCCAAGCCAAAAATTGCTAAATATTTAGTGGTCTTTTAATAGTCTTAAACATTTGAATCACAAATCACTGCTCAGGAAATTAACAAGAATTCACAAATACTGTAGATAAAGTAACTTGCCACAGAATAGCCTTCCTCAACTTGCAAACAGCTTTTTACAGAAGCCAGTGTTGTTCCACTCAATGTTAATGGCTTCAAACCGTTCTTTGGTGGTTGAAAAATGTTTCCCAGTTCGTTTGAGTTTAATGTGAGACCAAATATTCACTATAGGGTTCAAATCTCTGACCAGGCCAAAACACCAGCCTGCTGGAGACTTGTTCTCAAGCCGCTTCTTGGATGTCTTTGTAATTTGGGCAGGAGCATTGTCTTGCTGAACAACAACATCTGATCATTCCTCATTTTGGGAAGCAAGACATTCTGCAATATTCCCCTATACTCCAAAGCATTAAATGACTTTTCACAGTGAAGCATCTCACCAACACCAGCAGCTAAAAGGCTCCCCACACACACTTCCCATATTCTGCCAAAAACTTCATTCAGTCTTTGATGATTTTCTGAGACAGCAGTGCATTTTTAAGTAGTGTATTTGCTTAAATTTCGCTTATTTCCCGACCCATAAGTTGTCGTTAAAAAAATTAAAAGCTTAGTGTTTAGCCATTTTGGGCTTGGCCCATTTTTTTTTCTTTGCCTATTTTTTTTTTTTTTTTTTTTCTTTGCCCAGGAGTGTATTTTTTCAAAGCAGCTTTACAATGATTTGAATGAGACATGAGGCAAAACAGGGAGGTTTTTACCATCCAAGTGGTTCATGGAAGTTGAGTAGTTTAGACATGAAATGCCACACATTTCTTTAATTTCATTTATCACCAGTAAATTGTCCCATTGTCCTTTGCAGACCGAACTTCTCGCCAGCTGCGCATCAGACAGAAGTATAGTCTTGTATGACACCAGAGAATCTGCACCACTCAGAAAGGTCTACAATGTTTTTACTTTTCACCCACAACTTCTACTTTACAACTGCATGGCTGAATAGTTCCATTTATGACTACAATGAAATGACACTGTTTCAGGTTATCATGCAATTGAGAAGCAACACACTTTGCTGGAACCCAATGGAAGCGTATTATTTTACCTGCGCCAATGAAGATTACAAGTGAGTTCATTTGAGTGTAAACCTTTACATTAAAAATTAAATGAGAGTAAATAAATCATGTCACCTTTTTCTTTTTTTTCTCCACAGCCTTTATACTTATGACATAAGGCATCTGGATGTTCCTGTGACTGTGCACATGGATCATGTATCCGCTGTGCTGGATGTGGATTATTCACCTACAGGAAGGGAGTTTGTATCCGCCAGCTTTGACAAAACTGTCCGCATCTTTCAGAAAGACAAAGGCCACAGCAGGTGAGTGTGGTGCGGAAAGGCCCAGGAGATCTATAATGTCGGGAGAAAGGGATCTAGATGTATTTTTTTTTATAAAGTCTTAAAATCATAAATTGGCATTAAATGTTGCATGCACCTCAAAAAATTTAAATCTTCCTATGAATTTGTTTTATTTTCCTGTACAACTATACATCCTTAAATCAAGATACAGTTGCTTGAGATGCAAAAGAGTATGGAGTCTTTTTTTTTTAATTGAACAAAATTAAGTTTATGCTTAAAACAAGAACACTGCAAAAAAAATTTCTTGCTTAGTGTTTTTGTCTTTTCTCTCAAAAATATCAAATATTTCTGAAATCAAGATACATTCACTTGAGAAGCAAAATTAATTGTATTCAGAAAAAAACAAGTGCTTAAAACAATTTAAAAAATCTGTCAGTTGGGCAACAAAAAATACTTAAAGGCAAAACATGATTATATTTCTGACCCAATTAGCAGATATGTTTCCTTGTGTTAAGCATACTCACTTAATTTTTATCAGCCCGGCCAAAAAAAAATCGAAAGTCTATGATTGGATCATCATTGCAGTGATTATGTTTCTAGCATGTTATACAGTGAGGAAAATAAGTATTTGAACACCCTGCTATTTTGCAAGTTCTCCCACTTAGAAATCATGGAGGGGTCTGAAATTGTCATCGTAGGTGCATGTCCACTGTGAGAGACATAATTTAAAAAACAAATATCCAGAAATCCATTTTTTAACTATTTATTTGTATGATACAGCTGCAAATAAGTATTTGAACACCTGTCTATCAGCTAGAATTCTGACCCTCATAGACCTGTTAGTCTGCCTTTAAAATGTCCACCTCCACTCCATTTATTATCCTAAATTAGATGCGCCTGTTTGAGGTCGTTAGCTGCATAAAGACACCTGTCCACCCCATACAATCAGTAAGAATCCAACTACTAACATGGCCAAGACCAAAGAGCTGTCCAAAGACACTAGAGACAAAATTGTACACCTCCACAAGGCTGGAAAGGGTTACGGGGAAATTGCCAAGCAGCTTGGTGAAAAAAGGTCCACTGTTGGAGCAATCATTAGAAAATGGAAGAAGCTAAACATGACTGTCAATCTCTCTCAGACTGGGGCTCCATGCAAGATCTCACCTCGTGGGGTCTCAATGATCCTAAGAAAGGTGAGAAATCAGCCCAGAACTACACTGGAGCTGGTCAATGACCTGAAAAGAGCTGGGACCACCGTTTCCAAGGTTACTGTTGGTAATACACTAATACGTCATGGTTTGAAATCATGCATGGCACGGAAGGTTCCCCTGCTTAAACCAGCACATGTCAAGGCCCGTCTTAAGTTTGCCAATGACCATTTGGATGATCCAGAGGATTCATGGGAGAAAGTCATGTGGTCAGATGAGACCAAAATAGAACTTTTTGGTCATAATTCCACTCGCCGTGTTTGGAGGAAGAAGAATAATGAGCACCATCCCTACTGTGAAGCATGGGGGTGGTAGCATCATGCTTTGGGGGTGTTTTTCTGCACATGGGACAGGGTGACTGCACTGTATTAAGGAGAGGATGACCGGGGCCATGTATTGCGAGATTTTGGGGAACAACCTCCTTCCCTCAGTTAGAGCATTGATGATGGGTCGAGGCTGGGTCTTCCAACATGACAATGACCCGAAGCACACAGCCAGGATAACAAAGGAGTGGCTCTGTAAGAAGCATATCAAGGTTCTGGCGTGGCCTAGACCTAAACCCAATAGAGAATCTTTGGAGGGAGCTCAAACTCCGTGTTTCTCAGTGACAGTCCAGAAACCTGACTGATCTAGAGAAGATCTGTGTGGAGGAGTGGGCCAAAATCCCTCCTGCAGTGTGTGCAAACCTGGTGAAAAACTACAGGAAACGTTTGACCTCTGTAATTGCAAACATAGGCTACTGTACCAAATATTAACATTGATTTTCTCAGGTGTTCAAATACTTATTTGCAGCTTTCATACAAATAAATAGTTTAAAAATCATACATTGTGATTTCTGGATTTTTTTTTTTTTTTTTTTTTAGATTGTCTCTCACAGTGGACATGCACCTACGATGACAATTTCAGACCCCAATGATTTCTAAGTGGGAGAACTTGCAAAATAGCAGGGTGTTAAAATACTTATTTTCCTCACTGTATGTTTGGCAACGGTTCTTCTAACCCTCACTGATGGAGTGTGTAGCTTTTCATTTCTTAAACAACCATGTAGGAAGACACATCATGGCTATATATTCCAGGATGACAATGTCAAGATTCATCAGGCTTAAATTGTGAAAGAATAGTTGGGAGGGAGGATGAAGAATCATTTTCACACATGAATTGGCACCTTAAATGTGACCCTGGATCAGAAAAATAGTCAAAAGTTGCACAGTATATTTGTGGCAAAAGCCAACGATACATTGTATGGGTCAAAATTATTGTTTTTTTTTCTTTTATGGCAAAAATCATTAGGATATTAAGTAAAGATCATGTTCCATAAAGATATTTAGTAAATTTCCTAACGTAAATGTATAAAACGTTTATTTTTGTGAGTGAATGCAGCACAATCGCGGAGATAAAATGGACAACTTTAAAGGCGATTTTCTGTTTCGATGTTTTGCACCCTCAGATTCCAGATTTTCAAATAGTTGTATCTCGGCCAAATATTGTCATATCCTAACAAACCATACATCAACGGAAAGCTTATTTATTCAGATTTCAGATGATGGATAGATTCACAAAATTGACTGTGACTGGTTTTGTGGTCCAGGGTCACAAATTTAGACCTTAAATTAATTGAGAGTCTTTGGGATGTGCTGGAGGAGACTTTTTACAGATCGCTAGACTCTTGCTTTGTCAATACAAGATCTTGACCAAAAATAACGCACCTCTTGATGGAAATAATTGATGTGATGTTATTTCCATGTTTTTTTTGGTCAATATCTTTCTTGTATTGACAATGCATGAGTCAAGCACTCTGTAAAGTCTCCTCCAGCACATCCCAAAGCCTTAATATATTTTTGGCCGTGCAGTGTGTGTGTGCATAAAGGAAATTTCTGGCATCACATGTAATTTCCCATAATCCTCAGGGAGGTGTACCACACCAAACGTATGCAGCATGTCATCAGTGTGAGATGGTCGGCTGACAACAAATACATCATGAGCGGTTCCGACGAGATGAACATTCGGCTGTGGAAGGCCAATGCCTCAGAGAAGCTCGGACTGGTGAGTACTTGATCCCATTTTATCTGCATTACAGACCCAAAAGGAGTTTTAACTCACTGACTCCATGTTCCATCCTTGATTGTAGAGCTTTGTGAGGGTGCTCTTGTTGCAAATGCACTCAGGTGGTTAATATGGGCCACATTTGGCCCTGTGGTCACCCCACTAAGCACTTAAAATGAATTACATCCACAAATCACTTTCATTAAGCACTTCTATGGCAGTCTGAAAACTGGCCAGGAAAAAGCTCTTGTCAAAGCAACTCTTGTAGTAGAGTGCCCCAAAGTGCCTACACCTATTTCATAAAGTGAAGTTTGCTTACAAGGAAATCCGTACGTCCATAGATGTTCTTTAAGATGAGCTTCTTGTATGGTTCATATAGTGATAAGAAACTCAAATAATTTTGCCCTCTGTCAAAAAATAGTATAGATTAGTGCTGGATGGTTCGGATCAAATATTTTTCAGCCATTTAACACCATGGAACTTTTCCTCTTCGGTCGCCCTACTGGTTGGAAACTAAATTGTCCATTACCGCTGTCGTAAATAATTTAGCCTACAGTCGCACGCACGCTCGCTGTTTATCCAGCACCGGCTTTAAAATGAACGATATCCACAGACAAGGTAGAGTATGTTACATGATTTCATGAAAGGATGATGTATTGCGACATCAGAAACGAAGAATAACTAGGCTAAATAATGACTATTGTAACGCTTGACGTTATGCAAGTCTCATTCGGACTACAGAAACGCGACCCGATCTGGCAAACCTGCATAGTGTGGTTATAGTAGATATAGGGCCGCAAAGCGAATCCAGAAGTGCCTTTCACCCTGTTACGACTTGATGAACCACTGATAAGATTTTGGAAACATTATTTTAAGGTAAAAAATGTTCCATAGTGTTGCTTTAAAATAAGACATTGTGTTAGGGAGCCCCATTTCAAGTCAGGGGGAGCAATAATTGGTTAAAAACTGTCAAATATGGTCCCTTTAAATAAACTTCACGTGGAAGCAATACTTTTTGCTCTGCTGAGGCAGAGTTTGGTTTTGCTCCAGGTGAATGTAGTTTCTTCTTCCCATCATCTCGTATCAGCTCTAGTTCATCTGATTCCCTCATGCGGTCCAGCCCCCGCCGGACTTTAAGAGAGAGATTTATTCTGATGCGTTTCACTTAAAGAGATCAGACACTCACTGCAGTTATCAGCAGTTTGAATCAGCCAATCACTTAAAGCAGGAAAAATAATGAAGACCTTAAACTATCAGGCACATGAGAGTATTTAATTAAAGGAGCAGATGCTGAATCAAGAGTCTGATGTGGAAGCTCTTCGGAGCTGGGTCTGGTTTGTTTTTGTTTTACTTTGCCATCTGATCGAGTGCCCGTTTTACTATATTAATATGAAAATTTACTGTTTATGAGGTTGACCCCTCTATAAGTGGCTTTTTACAATCACAGTATCATATTTTGCACATAAGTACATTTATTTCTGTTTCAATTAAAGGGGCCATGTTTTACAGCCTTTTGTTTTATCCCTGAAGTCCACTTATAATGTTATATACTTTGTATCTAATTTTCTGTTGTATTGCTATTAATTTTTGATGAATTAAGCATTCCTGTATCTCAAATAGTTGAGAATAGGTCATGGGTTTAATTCACAGGGAATGCTTTATAACTGATAAAATGCATACCTTAAGTCACTTAGGATAAAAGTGTCTGCCAAATGCACATGTGTAATTTTATATTGGACCATTTTTGTAGTATGGCATTTACATGACAATTAAATATATTTCAATCCTAGATTTCTAACATAATGGAAAAAACATCTGATTTGCAGTGTTATTTTAGTAATATTTTTGTATACCATTATTATAGTTTTTATTGATATTCTGAATTGGCTTTTATTTTTTTCCTTTTTATTTTTAAGTTAATAATTTTGCTATGTGCTTTTGTTATTGTTTATTTTTTTTAAATACTATTAAAATTAGTAAATTAGTTTTTTTGTTCAGTTTTAATTTACATTAAGTTTTAAGTTTGTTTGAAGATTTAAATTTCATTCTAGATTCATACATTCATTCATACTCTATTTCAATAACCAAATAAATGTTTTTAGTAGTTTTTAGGTAACGATAATGACACTGATTACAGTAAAAGTCGCTGGATGAGTATTCATCCTTTCTTGTGTAGTCCTTGCCTTGCAACTTGTTTGCAATTTTAGAAACAACACATTTAAAATTCACATTGGAGGTTTGAATGCATGTAATTTATGTTGTAGAACAAAGTGTGAATGTCTCTTCAAGTTGTTATTTTACTAATAAATCGAACTGAAATTCCAGAAGGATCCGATGGCTGAAATGCTAACTCGCTTGGTTTTTAGGACATAATACAATAGCTCTATGATGGGATGTCTCCATGGAAACCGCAGTGTCATGTTTGTTCCCCCCCTCATGTGAACGCTGTCAAGAAGTTCATAAATAAGAGTTAACAGGCCTTCAGATTTTCCTCCCGAGTGCTCTGATGGCATCAGCAGCTATTAGATTGCCCTAAACAAATTGAATTTGAAAAAATCATTGCTTTTAATTAGAATAAAAGCCCTCGGAGTGAGACGCGCCAAAGCCCACGAGCCGCAGAAATTTTATGATAGAGAGAGATAGATGAGGAGCACTTTGGTGCATTCCTAAGAAATGTATACACTAATTAAGATAGAAAGCAGGTTGTGCCCATAGCAGAATCTTTTCTACTTTAGCCAAGTGTGTGTGTGTGTGTGTGTGTCAGGGGCGTTTCCTCAGAGGAGGCAAAAAATAGGATGAGAAAATAACCCATATTACAAAAATAAACCAACGCAAATATTACAAAATGCGACGTTAAAAAGCGTATAAATCACACGTTCGGAACATTGTCCAACAGCGACAACTCACCAGCAGGTGCAGTTACAGCAGGACGCCACGTCTCCCGTGCCTCCCCAGAGCCCATTGAGTTTTAACTGACCCCCTAAAGCTTAGTTCGTGGGGGGAAAATTGAGAATGAATGGGGGGAAGTCGCGTGAGAGGAGGAGAGGAGAGAATGATTAGTAATTATGGTTGGTTATGATTGGTTTGTGTGATAAATCCCACCTCTTGTTTTTGTGCTTTTGCAATTTGTTCTGAATGATCAAAATGATACTTTTTAATTAGTCTTTCCATTAAAGCTAAGTAAACAACTCAACCATTAAGATATCACCATTTCATGTCAAACTTGAAATGGCCTGAAAACACAAATGTGTTTTTATTGTTATTTTGAGCAATCAGCTTGGTGAAATGAAAGGTACATTGTGTCTGTGACAGTGTTTACCAGAGCTTGATGTCTTATGATCCGAAAATAAGTTGGCTGTTAAAAAGAACGGCTGAACATCAGTTCACAAATAAAATATATTGTTTAAATTGTTACTGGAGTTAATTATTATTTTGGAATAAACGTAAAAATGCTTAACCACACTAACTTGACAATTGTACTTGGTTTTAATAAAAAGAACATTCATTGCATAATACAGTTAATGAATACAAAATAGATTTTTATTTTTAAACAAATTTACATTTGATTTATTAAAAAGAAAAGTCTAATTTTAGAACATCACTGCATGCCACTTCTGTGTGTGTGTGTGATATATACCATTGACACAAGTCTCATTGCTCACAGCTCTCAACCCGAGAAAAAGCTGCCGCAAACTACAACAAGAAGCTGATAGAGAAATTTCAGCACCACCCACAGGTGAGACGCATCGCCCGTCACCGCCACCTGCCCAGAGACGTCCTGAAACAGAAGAGAGAGCAGCGGGAAATGAAAGAAGCCCGCCGCAGGAAGTAAGTTCCTTTCACCAAATGTTAAGACATTTACAGTGCTGATGTTTATCTTGAACAATCCTTGATCCAGGTTTTGTAACTTAGTTAAAGGTATAATTCACTCAAAAACGAACATTTTGTCATTTGCAGCAACCGTAAACGCCTTTGCATTACATACCATAACAGTTTTAACATGTTTACTGTGGCTTGTTTGGAAAAACATGGACAAATGACACTTCAACGTTAAATCTTTTGCTGTTTGGCTCCATTGTATTGGCAGTGAAAGGAAATAAATCCATGTTTGAGTTAGATCGGCGTTCTGATTGTCTTTGCTTCTGTGTGTGTGTTTAAGGGAACAAAACGTCCGCAAACACAGCAAGCCGGGATCTGTTCCTCTGCTGACAGAAAAGGAGAAACATGTGGTGGCTGTTGTGGAGTAAGAGATGAATTAAAGAAGTGCTTTCGATGGATGGGTTTCTGTTTTCCACACACGGACACGCTCCGGAATGTTCCACTCTTTGGCGGCTCTTTTACTTCCACACTAAAACTTGTTTTGGTATATACAAGAACTTTTAGCATACTGCTGCATATTTCTGAAGAATTGTACATGGACACTCTGAGCATGGAAATCATTCTAGAATTGCTCTTTATAATTGGTTGAATATGAACAATAAAAACAATGTCTTCATCTGTGATTATTCATGTTTTCGATGTACCCTTTGCATTGATGTAAATGGGAACAGGACTGTTCCAAATGTGTTTCCATCACCTTCTACGATTATCAATTTGTAAATTAATTAATAAATTTACCTTGGAGCAAGTTTACCTTGTAGGTGTTCTTGGTGATTGCATTTGAAAGAAGCAGAAATCTGATGGTGGACTTCAATCATTGCTATGGTAAGATTGCTGAGTATTGTCTCTCTGTTCTCAGAAGTTTACATACAGCCTGATATTTTAGGGTGTTTGTTGCTAATGTAAACCTGTGTGCTGTTTTTCCACATCCTATCAAAGACTTAATGCTCTAATGAGATATAGGACACTCTTCACCTTTTTAGTCTATAATCCTATCATCTCAATCTGCACTCATTAAAACCTTTAATCGTTGCAAGCCAAAGGATATGAGAAATGGAGGGTAAGGAATAAATATAGTCAGAAACAGGTGCTTTGGTTGAAGACCGGGGTAATGCAATTTATAACTCATTAACATTATAAAATGTTGAACAGATCAGTACCTGATGTACCTAAATTTTATGATCCACAAAGATTCAGCACAAATTTGAATCTTAACGGGCAAAAAAGCTAAATGAGGGTGCTCTACCACATATTTTTTTAAAAAAATCATAAAAAAGAAATGAAAAAATTTGGCACACCACAGCTCTAAAAATAGAAAAATATTTATTTCATGTTCTCACTACAGGTGATGTTTTGAGGCTAGTGGCTCTTCATCAGACAATTTTTAAATACTTTTTTTTTTTTGGTTTAAATATTTGACTCTACATGATCTAAGCATTACAATGATTACATAATGTAGTAATGTTTGATATGATATTGACGGTCATGCTAAATTTTGCTGTGGTGAAATAAACGTATCATAATCCCATTATGGAATCCGGAATCATCTCATTAATATTTAATTCATTAAAACATAAATATTAAGATTAAATTAAGTGTTTTATTTGGCTCTCAATTGAAATGAAGTAGGTGTTTTATTTAGCATTTATAATATAATTGAGCATTATCATCTCTAAAAGGATGTTGTAGTATTCCATGCAGGCGGTGATAAATTCAGCATTATTGGTCTATGCTTGTAGTCTGCAAGGAGCCCTTCTGAGGTTATTTTTAGAAGTTATGGCTGATCCTGCTCAATGAAGATTCCAGTCCGTTTTTTCACTATGATTTTCGACTGGCTGTCAATGAAATTTCGAGTCCTACTATGGCAAAGGTTTAGATGAATATTCATAAGGTCATACTGACGTTGTGTCAGCATGACCTTCCAATGGTCAGGTCTTGATACTTCAATATTCATTGGTTCATGGTGATGCCGACGATGAGTTCTTATCTTCCATCGGTGTTGTTTGTTTCCTGTTTAACATAATTGTTAAAATGTTGGATTAGGATTGATCTGGCTAAACATATTTTGGAAGGTTTAATTTGAATGTATTATACACTTGTCAATGTTGTGTACAGGAAAATAAAACAATTTGTTTTTTGTCACTTTCTATTCAGCGTTATTCTAGAAGGTTTATTAAATGCCAGGGAAAGTTGTTTTGTTTATTATTTATCATGGGAAACTCGATAATCTACAAATAACCTATTATTTCCTGGCATTGAATGAGAAAAAGATTTAGTTCCTGCATATTAATTATGCAACGCTGACGTCTAGTGCATCCGTTCCAATGGCTAATAATATGCTTTTAAATATCAAATAGACCGTGCTGACGTCGAGTTTCATTCCAAATCGAACGTTGCCTCATGAATATTAAGTCAAGCCTTCGCCATAGCACGATTGGTAGAACAGTAAAGCCTTCGCCGGGCATCTTTGCTCCGCCCACACTCTTCCAATTGGGATTCTCTGTCGCTGCATCCATTTTTGTGTGTTTAAAATATCTTCAAGAATTACCAAACCTGGAGGAAAGCGAGGCACTGGAGCAGAGGGACACAAAAGGGAAGCAAACATTTATTATGAGATGCAAAAGAACTTTTCCAGGACGATGACAGCGATGGGTTAGACAGGGTTGAACAGGATGATGGCCAAATAAAAGGCAAGAGGCGCTTTCCTCACTGAGATCTGGAATAACATCTGAGATCTGCTATTTTATTCATAATGCGTCGATGCTTTATTCATTTTCTTTTTGCGCTGAGGAAGAGGAGAATATTAAACAGGATTGCGTGAATTTCAATAGCCATCACCTTTAAACGGACCAGCTGTCCCCATTCTTCTATTGCTCATAGAATTATTGATCTAATGCTGTAAAATCTACCTTATATTTTTAGGATATGAGCTTGCATTGTTATCATTGCAATAGTTGTATAATAACTTAACCTCTTTTATTGTGTTGTAAAACACCATAACGGTCATCAGAGATGCTGCTGTGGGTTATAATGCTTTGATTCCTGAGCAACCAACATGCACTGATGATTGATCAAATAGACCTTGCATTCATCATGGATTAAGTCTGGTTATTGATCTTCTTCAGCATCGGCGTGTAAAGATGTCTGCTTCAGCCGGGCTCCACAGCGGGCCTGTCCTGCCGGAGATGCCGGACCTGAGCCACCTCACAGAGGAGGAGAGGAAGATCATCCTCGGTGTCATGGACAGGCAGAAGAAAGAGGAAGAGAAGGAGCAGTCCATGCTGAAGTAAGAGCTTTATGGATTCTATATGTGAAAAGGAAATATATCTCGAGCTGAAGGATTGAGAGGGAATGAGGTGTGAACGATCCCTCGTTTGATTTGAAACATTGTGTGTTGGAGGTTTAGAATCACACTTGTGTTTATTAGTCATATGGAGATCAGGCCTGCATTCTCAGCTCTGGGATTGTATCATGCGCCATTTTGCCTTTATACAAGTGCCCACTTCATAATGACAGTTCATAGTATAGCTCGCTATCGCGGTTTAATCGATGTGAATATCTAATGTTGTTTTGACCCGAGCGTTGAGGCTGCGGCGCCGGAGATTTCAGCACGACGGCGCTGTCCACTGACTTACAGACGCATTGAATGCCGTTCTGATTGAAACATAGAGAATTTAAAGTTGTTTTCAGTATAATTGCAAATTATTTTAATGAAATGCCATTATATCCCTTTATTGGTTGGATTTTTCCAGAAATATGTTCTCGGGCATATTTGCGGATGTTTAGGAACTGGGGAAATGGTTCAATACAGCAGGGGTTTTTGATGTCAGGGACCCTCAAATATTTTATCTTGTTAGAGACTTAGTCACTTTAAAATGTAAAGACAACTATATATTATAATGTATAAAGGTCCATTTATACTGCATGAGAGTAATAGTATGTGTGATATTTTAGTAACAACATAAAATATATTGACAGAAGGTAGCCAAATCGCTTAATTTTTCAGGCAAAGTAACATTAGATGTGTAAATCTAAATCTTTCCACGAAGAATATTGTATCTAGGGCTGTCAATAGAATGAAATAATCATGATTAATCTCATGATTTACAACCAGTCACAACTATTTTTTTCTGAAATGTTCTGTTTGAAAACCCCTGCTATTCAATCAAAACAACTTTTGTTTGTTTCATATTTAGAAAGGTCTGGTTTCATGTGTATAAAATGCTAGGCAAACAAAGATGCTTTTGTATTATTTTATGATGCATATATGAATTAAATGATTTATATAAATGGGGAAAGTTACTTTTAAAAGTATTGCATTACAATATTGGGTTATTCCCTAAAAAAAGACTAATTGCTTTACTTTTTATTTAAAGTAATTTTGCATTACTTTTTGCCATCTGGGCTGGGCTTGCTTGTTTGTTTTTTAATAAAAAAAAAATTTCTTCTTTTGGCAAATGTAAAGACCCTTTCTCACCAAAAGTGAAATAAGTAAATAATTCACGCCTGTACAGTAGCGGACGCAGCTCAAACAAACCTTTCAGCTGTGCTTACATTCTGGATTACAGAAGAATAAGATGCAGGAGAAGAAAACAAAAAGAAGCACAAATGTGATGTTTATCTAAAGTCATATTTGCTTATCGCATCTCGGCAGCAAAGGCATTGCTTAAAATATTGACATTAAATACATAAAGTAGATTTGTGTCAATAAATAGGAACAAAGTAACTTGCATTACTTCTTTGAAAAAAGTAACTCAGATATTTGGTTGTAAATTTAAAAGTAAAAAAAGTAACTTGATTATGTAACTTGTGTTACTTGTTGCGCTACACCCAACACTGGTAATGACACATACATGTTATAAACACATCAATTTATAGTATGATATGCAAACTAATATGGTCATTAGTTTCTTTAACCTAAAGACCTGAATTATTTATTATTAGTAGTATTTCTTTTTTACCAGCCTTTTTGTGCGTGATAAATATATAGTTGATCAGCTTTAAGTCAGTGGTTAGTTTAGCAATTTCTTAACGCCTCTCAAAAAAAGGTAATGTTTTTAAGGCTAATTATGGTTAACTTATCTGATTTCCCCCCAGCTAGTGATTTGGTAGCAGTGTGCAATAAATGTATGCACAAACTCTATGATTCAAACAGGAAATATGAGCAACCGCAAAGTGTCTTTAGCTCACTGACTTTTTTTGTGAGGGTGTGGAGACGTGCTTCTATCATTAGGTAAATATTAACACTGCAGCATGGAAATAGGGCCGATTCCGTGCAATAAGTGAAGTAAACACGAGTCACATACGTAAAGCCGAATGCCACCTCGTTGCTGGTGTGTGTGTGTGTGTTTTAGGTGAGTCACTTGATCCCTCCCTCTTAAACACATATCCACCATTCATAGTTTCGAGAGAGCGAGAGGGATGTGCTGATGTCATATAAGGGAGGGTGATGGTTGGATGGCATCAGTGTGGACACAGTCACGAGGTGTCTGATCTTTTCTAGAGTAGTGTGCAAACGGCCGGTGTAGAGTTACACAACAACACGACGGCTTGTTGGCCCCTGACTGTTACTTATACTGAACAGTGAATGTGGAGAGCTGCTGCCCGTGTCATCTGACTCGAGGCCTGATCACATTCTCATCGCTGGTCCGTCCACAAGGCCATGCCTTCATTTGTGTTATTTAAAAGGGTCATATCATCATAATTTGCATTATTCATTTTTTTCCTTTAAACCAGGGGTGTAAAACTCAGTTCCTGAAAGGGCCACAGTCCTGCAGGCCAAACCCTGCTGTAGTTGTCAGATAATCTTTGGTTAGCTGGATCAGGTGTGTTTAAGGTTAGAGTTGAAGCTAAACTCTGCAGGACTCTGGCCCCTTCAGGAACTGAGTTTTGCACCCCTGCTCTAAACTATGACTATGACTAAAGCTATTTCCAATTGAATTGACGGATTTAGCTACTGTTTTTTCAAGACTTCTATTCGCACAACCTCTGTAATGATTGGCTAACTTCATAGGAACTAAACAGGGGTGCTTTTCCCGTACAATGACATAACTAGCTGCTGAACTATCATAGTACGATGCATCGTTTGAAATTAACTAGCTTGTCATGACTGTTTCCCAAAACTATATTGTCGCAGATTTGTCGTTCGACAGATTCAGATTCAATATAGGCTCGTTCTTAAGTACTAGTACGCACATTCGCACTCTTCAAAAATGGCGCTTTAAATCTCTTGACAAACTTAAAGACTTAAATGGCTTTTGTATATATTCGAAATAAAATATATAGATTGTGCTGAATCTCAGCTTGCTGATTTTGCTCAAGATAAGGATTTATTAAGTCCAAATGTCATGCAAACAATAAAATAATCTTCCAACCACACAACTTTGTGATGCTATTTGCAAATGTTCGTTGGAACTATTGTTTTGGGAAACACAGACTCCTGTATCAATGCTGATAATGATGGAACTTGCAAACATAGTTGGCTAATGTTACTTTTTGGAAACGCACCCAAGTCCGATATTTGCTCCTTTCAGAAGGTTCTGCAGAGCAGAAGCTGCCACACACAGACAGCACTAGCACAAGATCTGACAGACTTTACCACTATACTCTTATAATTAGTTATTCTGGTGTCTAGGATTAATAGTATCTATCACACTTCCTCCTTGCCATGATGGTTGGGAAATGTGGCCAATCATAATTGTGTCAAAGCATCTTTCTGATTTTGTGGAAGTTCTATATGAGCTGTTTTTTTCAGCTTAGTTTCAATAAAAGCTCTTCTTTTATTCAATAAAATCTCTTCTGCACTGGGAACAAAGTTCACAGTATGTTTTCATTCAACATATTTGCTCATTAGTATGATAGTTCTGGAATTAGATGTTGTCTAGTCAAGGTGGTAATGGAGAAGAAGCAGGTTGACTGGACATTAATGAGAGTTTTAAGCCTGGTTGTTGCACCATAAATCTCAGCATAACCACGGCATTCAGGCAACAGGATGTTCCTTTTATTTTTAAAGCGGCATAATCATAAACACACAACAGTGGCTGGAAGCCAGTTCAGGGAATCCTGGGAGAATGAAGAGATGAAGAAGCCCTCTGTAGAAGTGTTTGCCAACTTCCTGTCATCTTCACTGGATGAGCCACAAAGAAATTGAAACAAATCCAGTAAGAGAGAGATGGAGAGTGAGGGAGAGTTTTAGTTGCTGAAAGTGAGAGCATGCCAAGGGAGGTGTTTATAGAGTATGAAAGAGACAGGATGTTTAAGAGATTTGACTGGAGAGAGATTGCTTTGAGAGAGCAGTTGTTGCAGATTTGCTGTGTCCAGGGAGTTGTCCCCTCCCTCTGGGATCACTGAGGACTATGGGTAAGAACGAGAACTGTATCACCCTGTGAAAGTAAGTGTGCTCAAGTTGGTGCGTGCTTCCCACACAGCCACCTATATTCACCGATTCTTTCTGTCTCTTTCTCACATAGCCAGATTCTTGGGGAACGCAACAGGAATCAGTGCAATTGACAATGCTAACGTGTCTGTGTTTTTGTATGCCTCTGGTCACAGAGCTTTTTAGATTGATGCTAAGGCTTTTTAAGTTGGGTAGAATTTGCGATCTCTGACCCTGTTCATTTGCTGGCTTCCATGTCTGCAATACGCTGTTTTACACCAACTGACAACCCGGGGTGTCGAAATACTATTGGGTAAATTAGAAGTAGGCAGGATCACACAGTCCAAAACAAGAACAGACATCCCGACACGGAACACACATTTCACAGTAGAATAACTGGCTGTAGAAGTGTGTTTCTGAGAAACAAGTATTTTAACTTAGCATATTTCCTAAATATCTGCAAACATATGGTATTCTCATGCTTTAGGACAGACAAAACAATTACATGCACCTTTAACATTGCATGAACATGCATTTGTTTTGAGGTAGACCCTGGACCCACAACTCTCGGGCGTCAACCTGTGGTGTGCTGTCAGAGGCTGAGACTGCCATTTGCTCATACATTGAAATAATTTCCCGTCAGTACTCACAGGAAAATTAAGGTTGCTTCTATACTCCAACAGTTTTTTTTTTCAGGATCTCAATATGTAGCACTTGATCTTGCCATGTCACTTTGAGGATGCGCTGCAGGCATCTAATGTGGAAAGATTCCAACATTTTTAGATGTCAAGCATAGATGGTCCATGTTTCAGAAGGTGGTGAGGCAGATTGCCCGATAAACAGCAATCTTTGTGTGTAGATGTAAATTAGTATTGCTGAACACTCTTTTCTTCAATCTCCCGAATGAAGATGCAGCCTGCTTGATCCTGTGTTGAATATCTTGATCCATGCTACAATCACCAGATAAATAACTGCCAAGATATTTGAAGTGTAGCACTGTGGCAATTGGGGAATCATGAATAGCAAATACTGGAGGTTTTTGTAGGGGATCCAATGGTCATTTCTTGATATTCACATCTAAGCCCATCCTGCTGTATGCTCTAACAGCAGCTTTAAGAGTGGACTGTAAATCTTCTGGAGTATGTGACACCAGGGCACAAACATCCGCATACTGCAGTTCCAGCACGCGAACCAACTGAAGCTTAGTGACTGCCTGGAACCTCCTGATGTTAAAGAGGTTACCATCCAGTCTATAAGCCACTGCAACCCCACTCTCTTCTTCCATGTCTTTATACAGCAGCTTTGTAACACACAGTAAAAAGATGTTAAACAAGACAGGAACATGAACGAAACTCTGCCTTACTCCAGTACCTACTGCAAAGTGTGCCGATTCTAATCCACCCAATGTTACTTTGGCGGTCATCCCATCATGAAACTGTCGCAAGATTGTGGTAAACTTTACAGAGCATCCAAAATGCAAAAGCACTTTCCATAAGAGGTCACGATCTACAGTATCAAAAGCCTTGGAAAGATCCACAAAAGCAATTAACAAATTCTTATGTTGCTTGCGACATTTCTCCTGCAACTGGCGTGAGGTAAATACACATCCCCCGCTACCATGTAAAGAACCTCATTGAGACCCACCTCCCCCACACACACATCTTGTTGCCCCCGGGGAGACGAGCCGCAGTGAGGCTCAATCCACACTGCAGAACACACATCAAATGCCTCCGTCCTGATCATTAGCGTCTTTCATCAGCGTGCTAGCTGGCATACGGGATGTTAATGGGCTGGTTTGTAAAAACAGCTGGTGTTGGTTAACCAAAAGTTGAGGGTGTGTCTTTTAGCTCTGTTCCAAAACCTAGTGAGCTGCCTTATGGCCTATACAGTAGGTAGCTGTCTTCTAAGACAGCATTCTAAAATGAAAACTGATTTGGAACGCTCTACATCCAGTAGTGCAGGATCAAATCATGCTGCTCAAGCAATACTTCGATTTAAATTCGATCTCAATTCAAATATATAGAATAGTACAAAAATATTCTCAACTAATGATGTAAACTACAGGGAATCCTGTCAGTTGGTACATTACTATTAAAGGTTGAAGCCTAACAACTGATTTGTAGACAAACATGTAATTTCACATAAGGCAGGTTTTTATAATAAAAACTTTATAATAATAACTTTTTAATGATATAATCACTTTTCAACTCCATGTTGTTTTTATTGAAATATAAACATTTAAAGGGGATCTATTATGCCCCTTTTTAAAAGATGTTATATAAGTCTCGGGTGTCCCCAGAGTGTGTCTGTGAAGTTTCAGCTCAAAATACTCCATAGATTATATTATGTTATATTTATTATACCACGTTGTAAATGGTTCCATTTTTGAGTGGAAGAGTTTTTTTTTTCGTGCATGTTATCCTTAAATGCAAATGAGCTGCTGCTCCCCACCCTCCTTTACAGGAGAGGGCGGAGCCTTTACAGCTTTTGCCTCGGATACTTTGCCAAAAACTAACAAAACATCTGTTTGGGTTTGATTATCTCTTTCGCATTCAAGTGACATACAGTTCTTCATCATCATGAAAGTTTATTATCTGCTTGTGTTTTAAAGCCATATCAGTCTAAATTTCTGATGTATGGTTTTCTGAGCACAACACAGCCGAAGCATTTGTGACGTTGCAAAAGAGATACTGCTTATGATTTAAGGGGTTAAAAAAAGAGGAATGGGTGGATTTTTACCATTATAGGGTGGTTGTGTACACACACTGCTGAAACAAATTTATGTTCAAACATCATGTAAAAGTGAATTTTGCATAATAGGTCCCCTTTAAATGGTGGCTGTCATAACTTTTTTTCAAGCAACTATCAAGCAATGGTCATTGAATGGCTTTCCTGAGGTAAATGTGATGTTACATGACATAGTTTACAAGCTGTTCTGTTGACAACTCTCCGTGATTGAAACACTGATTGAAACATGATACATTTCATTAAGTTGTATTGTAGACATTCAGTATACCTTCTGATGTTCAGTGATGTTTATTTTGTGCCATGACTAGTAGTAAAGAGGAATAGACAACAACAACATTTATTTAGATTTAGATTTTGAAAGCTGGGTCTTTGTTTCATTTCAAAAGCAACAAAAGACAAAGTTTATTGCAAATTTTTGGGATGGTAGGCACGCTACAAAAAAAGTTAAGTGAAGTTTTGTTCACTGAAACTGAAAACAGCACAGACTAAAAGATCGAGCCTTGGGATTTAAGAATATTGATTCATCAAAATGAGAATCGGTTAAAAAAGATAAATCTATAATTCAACCCAGCCCTATTAAAGTCATTTTTACATTTTACATGTACACTACCGTTCAAAAGTTTGGGGTCGGTAAGATTTTTTATGTTTTTAAAAGAAGTCTCTTCTGCTCACCAAGGCTGCATTTATTTGATTAAAAATACAAAACAAACCCAGTAATATTGTTAAATATTATTTCAATGTAAAACAGCTGTTTTCTATGTGAATATATTTTAAAATGTAATTTATTCCTGTGATCAAAGCTGAATTTTCAGCATCATTACTCCAGTCTTCAGTGTCACATGATCCTCCAGAAATCCCTCTAATATGATTATTTGATGCTCAAGAAACATTTATGATTATTATCACAGTTGACAACAGTTGTGCTGCTTTATATTTTTGTGCAAACAGTGATTCGTTTTTTTCAGGATTCTTTGAAAGTTCAAGAGAAAAGCATTTCATTAAAAAATAAATATTTTGCATTATTATAAATGTCTTTACTGTCACTTTATATCAATTTCATGCGTCCTTTCTGAAGAAAAGTATTAATTTCTTTAAAAAAACAAAAGAAACAACAAATTGACTCCAAACTTTTGAACGGTAGTGTATATTTACAATGCTTTTCAGTACGGAATGAATAGGAAGTGAAATATCTTCCCTAGTCCACCATATTGGATTTTTTTCACTGAGATTGTTGCACTGCATTCTGGGATTGCATGTCTAGAAGGCTACATAATTAAGTTAAACAAGCATTTGCATTGAGAGCCAGCCATTTAATGGCTGAGCAGAGCTTCTGTTTGTCCGCATTACCTCTGCCCTCCTCTCGTTTCGACTCGCCTTCCTATTCGTTCATGTTCTGTCACCTAACATTATCTATTCTCTCATTTCTTTTTTTCTGTGTATTCTGTTTATCTCTTTCTCTCTCGCTCTTTTCTAAAGTAACCCACTCTTCTCCCCTGCTGTTCACACTACATTTAATGCATGTGATAATGCAATATTTTTATATTTTTTATATTTCCTTCATCTGATGTTTTGTTTCAGAATCTAGAGAGCTGCCTGCAATGTGCTCATTGGAAATATTTATAAGGCAGACAAAGTAAAAGCTGTGTAGTTTTACCTTTATTGCATCATTAGCTTAGAAATATGCAACTCTTTTGAACCCAATTGCGAATCGAGTCTTCTGTTGCTGCTGATGTACACTATAGGCCACATTTACATTACATAGTTCAAGTGACCCAATTCCGTTTTTTTTCCTGCCATGTAGCACAGATCGGATATGACCCAAGGACATATAAGCAGGAAAAAAAGCACATGGATTCCGATATTCTCAGATCGGTTTCAGGCCTCATTCATTAGTGGAAATAAATCTGGATACCAGAGCTACTTCTCTCTGTTTATGTATATGAATAGTCACGCAGGTATTGGGCCACTTCGCAGCTGTTGTTGTCCCAACCGGTCTAAAATAGTCTGAATATAAACACTTCTTATTATGGGCGTACCATAGTGATTCAATCTAGCTCATTATATTAATGTTGTAAATTTGGAACAAAAAAGTTACATAGAGCACCTTTACCTTTACATTAACTGCTGCATGTTTAGAACACTGTGTCATGCTGCAAAAGACATGAGACACAAACGCAATGGTCAGAACTGAAATGAAAACATAGAAAATAGAAAACTGATCTTGGAAAACTGAAATGAAAATAAAAAAATGTCCCTATAGTCAGCTAACTGAAATAACATTTTTAAAATAGTGCTAAAATTAAATAAAAAAATTAATTACAGCTAGATAGAAATATATATAAAAAAACTAATAAAAATTAGAAAAGCACATAGCAATTACTAACACTTAAGATAAAATAAAAATATAAAAATGAAAGCTAATTTAAATTAAAATATGAATACATTCTATAATAGTATGAAAGAATATCTGATGATATATTAGAAATGAGCTACTGTATCCCACAATGCAATGCGCTTGACCAAACCTTCAGTTTCCATGTAGTGAATGAACCAGAAGTAATATAAGCTTTGATTTTTATATAGTTGGACTGTCAAAAATAAAAAGATTTTTAAACAAAAGCTGATTAAAAATGCAAAAACAGCATCCACTGAATTAAACATGAGGGCATGTGACGGCAGTATGGCATAGGCCTACTACTGTTTAAAACATTACTGTTTCCTCTATAAAACCATGTATGTTTTTCAGTATGCTAGGAATTCATTACTGAACATACGGTAGATATACACTGTATGATCTATAGTGTGCACTAGATCCAGGAAACATTTGTTGACTCATCAGTAAAACAGAATAAATGACCTCAAACTAACATGCTGTGATACGCAGTGTATGAGTAAATCAGAAGTCAGCCAGTTTCCTGTCCAGCGGAAGCGCCCAGCGTGAGTATAGTACACAGAGCGCTACGTCACAGTGCTGAGAAACCCAACACTCCTGCTGTATAGTTCTGCCCTGCGATTGCATAAGACTGACCCGGCACAACGGGAAACACGGAGAGTGTGCAGCGTTTAGAAGCCTTCTGGCACAAATGCAATCTGCCTTGATGTTTCTCAGTTTGCTTTACATTTATGGGAATGTTGTGTCTTTGTGTTTATGTAAAACCCCATAGTGAATACAGACAGGCTACTTAAAGAGATAGTTAACGGGAAATAATGGGTCCCCACCATAACTATCGATAATGACAAAGAGGAATAATATCACTGGAATCACTTTCAGAATGATTTTTTTCTAGCTGATAAACAATAAAAACAGCTAATCAGTTGACGACAGCCAATCAGAATCCATCTTGCTTTAAAGAGCTTGAGCATTTAAAGCTACAGACGAGAGAACTGCAGCACATGCTTATTATAAACAGAACGTTTTCATACGTTGGTGTGGACGCTAATATGGTTAGCTTTATAGTTATCGTTCTTGGTGTGAACGGGCCTTTACTCAACCTCATGTTCAATCTCCAAAAATTACAGGAAAGCTCCATAAAAGTGGTTCACATGACTTATTCACAATATTCAGAAATTTTCTGAAATTATACAATAGTTTAGGGTGCAGAAGTTAATGAAATTGAAGTAATTGTTTTCTGTAGCTCTTAAATCTCATTTGCACACTTGCACCGATTGACACCAGAAGTCAAATGACTTTGTTGACTTCTTTCTTGACCATGCCAAGAGAAGGACAGTGAAGCAGTGAAGGGAAGCAGGTCTTGTGTGTGTGTGTGTGTGTGTGTGTGTGTGCTGGCCAGTTGAAATGAGCGCATAAATGTGAGAGTGTGATGTGGCACCGGTTCATCTGAAGCTGATTACATGCAAATCCTGAAGAGCCTCACGTTATTCATGGACGACTATAAATAGCTTTGGACTGAAGTCGCTCTCTTTGCTCTGTTGGGGTAGTAGAAGAACTAGCAGTCAGATCACATTGCATTTTGCATTAGGCAACATTCACCTCCCATGATGCAACAGAATGAAGTTTAATAAAGAGATGTCAAACACACTCGGGTGATACTTTAAACATCACTTTTTAGACAGAACAGGTTGCCTTTTTAGAGTTATGTTTGGAGTTTGGTCTTTATGATGCTGACTTTAAGTGTCCACTAGCATGGACTGAGCAATGTACTCTCAATTGGGAGCTGTGTTGCTGTTTTGTGCAGGGGATTGTGGGAATAGAAGAAGCAAGGGGTGAGAGTGTTTTTCTACACTACAGTTTAAAAGTTTGGGGATGGTATGATTTTGTAATGATTTTGAAAGAAGTCACCAAGGCTGCATTTAAAAACTGTAATACTGTGATATTGTTACAAATAACTGTACAAATAACATCATTACTCCATCCTTCCGTGTCACATGATCCTTCAAAAATCATTCTAATATGCTGATTTGCTGCTCAAATAACATTTCTGATTATTATCAATGTTGAAGACAGCAGTGCTGCTCAATATTTTTGTGGAAACTGTGATGCATTTTTTCAGGATTTATTTGAATATGGAAATATGTTGTAACATTATAAATGTGTTTGCTATCCCTTTTGATCAATTTAATGCATCTTTGCTGAATAAAAGCATACATTTATTTTTAAAAAAAAAAAACATCCCCAAACTTTTGAACGGCAGTATAGATTTTCGTAAACAGTTTTTAGCCTCTTTTCCAACTATCTTCCTCTCTTTCATCCCCTTAATAAACTAACTTTTATCTGATGCATGATTCCATTAGCTGGCGTGGACTTCAGGAGCAGAAAGAACACGATGCTGTTTGAAGTGTTTGCTCTGGAAACCCCCTGTCATTGTTTATGCAATATCTAATCAGATCAAATACACAATTTGACATGCATTTAGTGTTTTCATGTTCCTGTGATGGCCACACAGGGGATTACCATCTCTGTAATAATAGGATGAAAATGTGCTTATCTTCAAAAACAAATGGGAATATCAACAGTGTGACCCACATGCAAGCTTGTTTATATAGAGGTTGTGCTGTTGAAGCTTAGTACCTGTTCTGTCTGAAATGGTGGATTTGTAAATACACTGACTCGCACTCTATAATTCTGCTCGGTGCCACAGGTTATTTTCGTGTATTTGAGTATCTTAGTCTGTTTAAGTGTTCGCACAAAACAGTAAAAGATAAACAATGAAGTCGGTCAATGTTTAGAAGCGAAAAAATTCTGTCATTATTTACTCACCCTCAAGTTTTTCCAACCCTGTATGAATTTCTGTCTTCTGCTGAACACAGAAGATGATATTTTTAAGAACATGGGTAACCAGATATTGATGGACCCCATTGACTTCTATGGGAAAATAAATACTATCGAAGTCAATGGGGTCCATCAACGTCTGGTTACCCATATTCTTAAAAACATCATCTTCTGTGTTCAGCAGAAGAAAGAAATTCATACAGGGTTGGGACAACTTGGGTAAATGATGACAGAATTTTCATTTTTGGGTGAACTATCCCTTTAAGGACATTATTTCTGTGAAGCAGTGGGTTTTTGAGTTGTGTCTGGCCCATTTTCTCAATCTAATCTCTTTGCTCCATTTGGAGAGTATTTAAAAAAAACTTTTTGCATGTTCTTACCCAAAATGTCTGTCATAATTTACTCAGGCTCATGTTGTTCTAAAGCTCTTTATCTTCCATTTAACATAAAAGGAGATTGGCGATACTACCCATCAGCTCTATAAGCATCCAAAAAGAATTTGTCATTATGTGCTAAAAATCATCCTCTCTTCGATAAATCCCTGTCATTCATGTTTGCACGTATTAGAAGATGCCTTAAGCCAGGTCGCCACATTTGATGTCAGATGTCAGTGTTCTTGTATGTTTCCTGTCATACAGGTTTGGAATGACATGAGGAAGAGTAAATTATTCACTTTAAAATGGACTGTAACCTGAAGAATTAATACGTTTATTCAACAAGAGCACATTAAATTGACCAAAAGGTAAAGTCATTTATAATGTTTTAAAAAATTCTATTTCAAATAAATGCTGTTAAAAAAATACTGAAAAAAGGTATAATGGATTTCACAAAAATATGAAGCAGCAACAACTGTTTTCAACATTGATAATTATAAGAAATGTTTCTTTAGCAGGAAATCAGCTTTTTAGAATGATTTCTGAAGTATCATGTGACACTGAAGACTTTGTATCATAGGAATAAATTACATTTTAAATTTATTTTCAATTGTAATAATATTTCACAATATTACTGTTTTACCTTATGATTAATTAAATAAATGCAGCCATGGTGAGCAGAAGAGACTTCTTTCAAAAACATTAAAAAATCTTTACTGACCCCAAACTTAGTGTAGTTCTGCTTTCAAATCTCATTCGCTCAGTTTTGTTAAAGGCACAATGTAATGAACCTTGTCTAGTGATTAGTTCTTCCTCAGAAATGCTCATTGTAGCAGCCTATCTGTTAACCTATAAACATGACTAAACAGTTTCACTTTGTACATCTGGACACTGGAATTGTGACTGGTTATTTCAGCAGCTCTTGCTATTTTGGTGGACATGTATCAGATGGTCAGTGGGCGGTCAGTCTGAGATTAGATTGTGCTGGTCTGTGACTCTGTAAGATCAGATTCAGCACCCTGGACAGCAGCACTGAGAGCTGATGCCTGATCCTTTACTCACCCTCATGTCCTTCCAAACCTGTATGGTTTATACAATACTTTTTTGTTTTTGTTTTGGGGTGTTCTGTTGCTTTAATGCCATGTTATTTGCGTGCCGCATTAAACTGTTTTTGCTGTGATGGTCGACTGCTTATGTAGGATGGATTCTACTTTGGATATCTTTTCTTTGGGAAATGATAGGTGTCCTATGTCTGACTGATCCGATCGGATTTGGTAACCTTACTAATGACTTTTTGGCACAGTTGTTAGTGTGTGTGTGTGTGTGTGTGTTTGTGGCCACATTAACACATGTGTTAAGCACACTGACAGCGTTTAATGGCTTGTTCTGGACAGGGACAGGAAACTGTGCCCTCCAACAATACTGGAGTATCCATTACTGCTCTATTGTTAGTCATGTTGGCTATTATTGTAACTTACTCTTAAAAGATGTTCCCTCATCCTCCCCCCACCCACAGGCATGACAACAGCACAGCCACATGGGTAATACTGATGTACAGAGAAACCACGTTTAGATTAAAACCCCTCGCGTTCAACTAACTTTTGACAACCACAATGTGTACGCGGTAAAGATATTGCTTTGAAACAAATGCTGTTTTTTAACTAACTTTATTTTCATCAAAGTATAGCCTTAGCCTGTCCAGCAGAAACCAGCAAACCAGCTTAGGCTACGTTCACACTGTGCAAGCCTTAGTCATGCCGAGTGCGTGTTAGAAATCAGGAATGGTGAGAGAAAATTGTGCTTGGTACGTTTTACGTCTTCAAGCCAAACTTGGGTCTTCAGCCGAAGAAGTTTAAATCCTGTCTGGCTAGCGCGCTTCCATTAATGTTTACACATTAAGTCAGTAGGCGGAGAGTAGGAGTCTTTTGTGGCTGAACACATTCGACCACATGAGCGTTTACACTACGAAATGAAAATCCGGTCGAATGCGTTTTCGACTACCTCTGGAAGTGGTCGAAAGTGGACAAGATGAAAACGTTTTAGACCTCGTTTACCCCTGTATTTAGCATCGCCCACTTGTGATCCGATCGAACAAAACACATCTTAATACCAGGTGTAAACAGGGTGACCAAAGAACTATCGGTATGTGACTACCATGACTCCCATCAATGCAGAATTGTGACGAATGTAAATCGAATTGTAAATTGTAGTAGTGATTCTTGCCAGGAATAAACATAAACTGGACAGAATTTACAGAAAACATGTGCTTAAAAACAGCACAAATTAGTGCTTTACCTTTGTGCAGCGTTTTATGTTTGCCCCATTTTCCATTTTCATTTGGCATTTACACGCTCATTATCTTGATTGTTTGTGTTTAGGTTCATGTTGCAACATCTGCTTACGGATCTGAAAAGTGAACGTGTGTTTCTGAAAGCTGGATGTATGGGCTGGCGCTAAATGTGAGGAGGGATTTGAAGCTGTCACTCAAAGGTTAACCAGGGTCTACTGCGACCAATCACGGCACTCCCAGCTCAAATGAGATTGCTTTTTGATCCAGATGCCACTGCGGAACCGATGACAGCTGGAATCGAGAGCTCCCTCAGTGCTAATCCTCTTTTAAAGGGAAATGTGTTCAAGGGAGGTACTTCCCCTGCCACCCTGCTGAATGGTCCTAATGAACAGGTGTCTGTCGCTATGATGGACCGCCTTGAACCCGGCTGCTATTTCAGGCATCACTGTGTGAGGGCAGGGCAAGCTGTAAAGTTAGCTGGTTTTTGGCTCAAGAACTGCCTTTGTGCTTCCATGCGGTCATGCTGTGTTCCCAATGCCAACCTAGGGAGCGTTTTAAGGTTCCAAATGTAGGCAACTTAACTATGATGCTCTCTTTTGATGAAATTGTTTAAGGGACATTTCAAAGAATATCATCCCATAATGCTTTGACATTTTGCCCACCATCTTTATCACTGAGCTTATTGCAATCATAAATATAATTGATTAAATGCTAACATGCATCAATTAGCTCACTCTGATTGGAATCTGACCTTTTCACAGACTGTTATAACATGTTTCCACGGTTATTAACATCGTAAATCTAGCAAATAATTTATTTTTTATTTATAAATATAGTCTTATATTTATATACACTATACATTGTGTTGGCATTAAATTAGAGTTGTTCCGATTCAGATACTAGTATCGGAAATGCCGCCGATACCAATAAAAATGCTGGCATCGGTATCGGCGAGTACTTCTACCCATGCACCGATCCGATACCATTTTCTTAAACAATATCTAGTTATGCACGCTAGCTTTGCATAACCCTGCAAATCGGAGATCAATTCTTCTTCGCTGCTCTAAACAGTGGTTGCTCGTGGCGACACAGGAAGTTGTGCTGTTGCCACAAGCAACCACTGTTTAGCGCAGCGAAGAAGAAAACGCGCGCGCGCTATCAGTATGTCCGCTATTTAGCAGTATTTCAGACTGGACCAACCAGACAGTAAAACGGCGACATGTCTCGTATGCCATACTGCAATTTCGATGGGTGGAACAAGATTAGCAACTTCAACACGAGTAACTTAAAGCATTTGAAGACGCGTCACCCCGCAGAACACGATTACACAAAGGCAAGGGCAGAGAAGAATGAGCCGCACCAGAATCAACAATCTCTAAAAGCTTCATTCAAACAAAGAGAAATGTTTTCAAAAGACAGTCAACGAGCGATAAATACAACCGACAACATGTATTGTTTATTTTTCTGGATGACCAGCCGCGGTCAAAACTGAAATGCCGTTTATTTAACAAAATTGTTTATGGACTTTAAATTATAAAGAGATTATTTTCTTATATTATTCATATATCATTTTTTAGATTCCTAGATTTATTTGTTGCACTTTTTTATGCAGTTATATTGTAAAACTAGAATACCTTTTTCAGTTTACAGTATTAGATGTGTGGTTGCATTTTAAGTTCTTTTTCACTGAAGAAAGATAAATAATATATTGCTGTGAAATGTATGTCAGATAATAAAAATACTCTAGTTCACTGTATGTATTTGTACATGTTTAATTAAGGGATAAGTCTGAAACACACCATAAAATAATTATATCAATTCATACAGTGCTAGTATGAATTGCAGCTGTATAGATACTGTACACATCCAAGTATCGGATCAGTCCTCGATATCGGCCGATACCCTGAGTCCAGGTATCGGAATCGGTATCGGGAAGGGAAAAAGGGTATCGGAACATCTCTACATTAAATGACTTCACTGAGGGACTGATGGCAAATTTTACATCTTATTTAGAAAATTCATAGATAAATTAAATTCATTTTTTTTTTTTTTTTGCTACTGGAGCAATTGGGAATGTAAAATACACTACAAAAAAAAGAATTTTCTTACACCGTTTTTTTTTTGTTGTCTTATTTTTCAGTACAAATATCTAAATATTCTTAAATCAAGATGAATTTTCTTGAGATACAAAATGTCTTTAGATACTGTAAACTTAAATTAGCATGATATAGCTCAATTCCAAAAAAGTGTTGATGGGAGTTCTGCGCGTGATCTACTGACGATGTACAAGAACACATCATTTCCATAATGAACAATGCAATCTACCAATTAGCATCTTGTTTAAGACATGCTTTTTGTGGGCCATAAATAATGGCACAAATACCAGTAAGTTGACGAGTGCAAACCTTAGTAAATCACCTTGCATGATTCATTTAAATACTTTCCTCCCATAGATTTGCATCTGAGTGGGAAACTCCTACAAATGCATAAGCAATAAGGCTAGCTGCAAAAATAACGATGTCCATGCCTTTTCAGCGCATTTTTTTTTTTTACTGCATGTCTTTAGTAATTCCTGAATGTATTTTTTTAATACCACAAGAGGGTTTGCGTTGCCGCAAGCTGTTAGTAAATCTGGGCCTATTGTTTTTTGAAAAATTCATCAAAATTAAGAGGTTATGGTTAAGACTAGAACAAATATACACCTCTGTGGTCAAATTATTTATATTTTTTTCCATTTGAATTACATTTATTTTTCTGACCACATTGGCAGACATTTTTCTTGTTTTGAGCAAAAAGTCACTTATTTTGATTATTATTTTTCTTTTCTTCCAGAAAATAAGACTGATTGCCTTAATTCATTTTGCATTTCAAGTAAAAGTATCTTGACTTGAAAACAAGGCAAAAATACTCAGGAAAAACAATTTGGTCTCTTTAAACTCTTTTGAAATCATTTGAGACAGCTCTAGTGTGCGGCACATGGTTTTGCTGCGCATGTACAACTTTAAAAATTGTTCACTTATTAGGCTCAGTTTCCGTTAGGATGCTATGTAGGCATTATGCAGCAAGTTAGCACACAATGTTTTGGAACAGAGCCTGTGTTCACACATAATCTGTCTCTTAAGGGGATGGTTCATTTAATTTAATATTACTCTGATCGTGTTCAGCTGAAAGAAGAAAGTCACATACACCTAGGATGGCTTGAGGGTGAGTAAATGATGGGATCATTTTCATTTTTGGGTGAACTGTTCCTTTAAGGCAGCTTGTGTACTGTGGTTTACTCAAGTGTGTGTGTGTTTATTCAGTGGCACTCTGTGGTCTCTCAGATGGTACAGTGCAGGTCATGTTGACCTGGCTCTTTCTGGCATGAGATTACACCATTTCTGCTAAACTCCTGCAGTGATTATGCCACCTGTTTTACACACACACACACACACACACACACACACACACACACACACACACACACACACACACACACACACACACACACACACACACACACACACACACACACACACACACACACACACACACACACACACACACACACACACACACACACACACACACACACACACACACAGATTTCCACATTCATAAAAATCAAGTGGTCTCATACTGTGCCTCCAACTGTCACACACTCATTCACAAAATTCTGCAATCGTAAATCTTGTGTTTAGACCATGTTTTGAGCTTTAAAGAAACATTCCAGGCTATTTACAGCTATATGCACATACTACTGATCAAAAGTTTGTGGTCAGTATGATTTTTTGGAAAAAGTGTTTGAAAGAAATCTCTCATGCTCACCCAGGCTGCAGTGTCAGTGTCACATGATCCTTGGACCTCAAGATTTTTTTATATCAATGTTGAAAACAGTTGTGATGCTTAATTGTTTGTGTGAAAACTGTTATACATTTTTATTTAGATTTTTTGATGAATAGAGAGTTCAAAAGAACAGCATTTATTTTAAATATAAACATTTCAACAACGTAAAAGTCTTTACTGTCATTTTTGATCAATTGAATGTGTCCTTGCTGAATAAAAGCACCAAACGTTTGATCGGTAGTGTACATTTCATATCTTTGAAATGGAGGAAAAGGGAGGAAAAATTTACCATTAAAATTGGCCATTAAACTGTTTTTTTTTTGCATTATTTTTTTTATTAAAAATGGTATTTTACTGTTATTTTTTTAGCTGTGCATGTTGCTTATGGCATCACCACGACATCAAAATGGACCTTTCTTTTCATGGAATATTGCATTATTTATTATAAATTATTTATCTGTGCACATCATTATATTCTTAAAATTCATGTGTTTCCTTGTAATGCACATACTGTTTGCATACTGCACAAATACTGTAAAAAAAAGGTACTTTATGAATCAGGTTTCAAATGGTTTTTACAAACGGAGATAGAGAGAAAACATTACAATATGGCAGGATTTTTCCTCTAGCGTGAGGCTGAGGGCTGTGGATGCTGCTTGTGATGGCAGAGAGGAGAGCGCGGGCACTGCCAGCCCCACTGACCAGCACAGACTGGCACACTGGCAGCTGTAATTGTGGAGTAATTATGCCCCATGCAGAGATTCAGCTCTGTGTTATGTAACAGGACTTTCCTCTTCTGTGCATCGCTGACAGCAGGAGGCCAGTGTGTCCACACGTATACACACACACGCTTCATACAGAACAGCTGAAAAAGAGGTCAAATGCATTTCTTTATTTCATTTTTTAGTTTTCATTTTTTAGCACTTTAGTTTTTATTTATTTCCAGTAATTGTAGTGCTTTTACTTCAACCAATGCAGCATTTTTCTCATTTTCATTTTTTTAAATCTAATTTTATTTTATTATTCAATTAACAAAAATGTTTTGAGTAGGTTTAGTTGTAGTTAATGATAACCCTGCCATGGTTTTATTTCTCATGTTATGGTAAAGCTTGGTGGTTAATGGTTGCTTTCATATGCGGCACATTTTGGTTATGCTCACAACGTGTCTGTATGAATGTGTAATCCAGTGTTTCCGCTGCATAAAGGTTAACTCAACAACCTCACACAATGCCACACTCTCCTAATAACATGGAAACTATCAGTATTGCTGACGTTGAGCATATTCATTTCTAAATGATTTCTAAAAAGTCCTGTTTTCCATATATGCTTTATGCTTTTAGGAAGTAAGAAAAACATTTCTATGAAGGTGTTGTAAGTGATGTTAGTCTTTTTTTTCTGCTAGAAATATCTGAAGAGGTCAGGGTTTATCTGGTTAGCCCCTGCTTGGAGATGTCATAACTATGTTATCTGCGGGGGGAAAAGCATAACTCTTCATTGGTGTCCATTCAAATGTAGCCATGTTTTATGACTAAATAAATTCATGCATAATTAATATAGTGCAATGCATACAGAAATTGTGCACACTTCCCACCGGATGCATGCTATTTTAATCATGGCCACTGTTTACATGGAGAAAACTCCATTTAGATATTATGCTCGATTTAGACTGCTTTAGGATATGTTCAGATTTATATATTTTTTAATCATGGGTTGCATATTATGCTTATAGGTTGCTTTTTTAACGACATAGGCGTACATGTATGTGACGAAGCTTTAAAAACGGATGCAGGAGAAAAGGAGGTGCATCATCTCGCTCTCCAGATAAAGCGCCCTGGAGTCTTTGGACACACCATTTGAATCCGTATAAATAATTCCAGCATTTCTGGCACCAGTTTTGACGTTACCGTTGTGTGTCGCATTAAGAGTGATGGAAAATACAGTTTGAAATCAGATTTGAGCATCCAGAGCGTCCAGACGGAGACGGATCTGTAAAAATCTGATTCGAATCGCATTTCAAACCACCTCCATATGTGGAGAAAAAAAAAACATTTCACGTGGGTGTTTAAAAAAATTCAAATAATTTTGCTGTCTAGACTTTCAAAACCCCATCTGGATATGAATATGGCTCTACATCTTAACCCAGTTAACAGGGAATGTTACTGTAACTCAATGTTTTGTTAAGGTTATGTCAAGATAAAACGTTCGGTAACACTTTAGTTTAGTTTTCTCATTTGTAAGTAGTTGTAACTTGTTAGCATGCACATTACTAGAAAAATTGGCTGTTTGTTAACACTTATAAAGCACATATTAATGCCTTATTCTGTATGACCATATTCTACATCCCTTGATCCTACCAAATAACTAAACTTAACAACTACCTTACTAACTATTAATAAGCTGTAGTTAGGAGTTTATTGAGGCAAAAGTAATAGTTAATATTGAGAATTGGACCCTAAAGTGTAACCAAACATTCTTTAAATAACATGTATAGAATGTTCTTTTAACATCATTAATATCTGATGTGTTCTCATGAAACATTCTTAAAACAACATTCTTGTTTTTTGTGCTTGATGAATACTCATTTTTACGTCTTGAAAGATTACAAATAGTGCTGTAGATGTTGCAGATGCATTTCCCATTTAGTTTCTACAAAAGCGATTCAAACGTAAGGCCACAGATGGAGCTGATGGACGTTAAGTTGAAAATAAGCATGAATACTCCTCTAAGAGGACTGTGCTGAGCGTCTGATGGTGAGATGTGGGGTGTATTATTTAAAGTGATGAGTCAGCTCTCATTCTATAGCTGTCACATCAATGAGGCCTGTGTCTCCACCTCCACTCAAGAGCGCCGAGATACTGAGAGAATAGAGAGGGATGAGGAGGAGTGAGGACAGTCATTCGAGGTTAAATTAACAGTCTGAGAACAGCTCAGAAAGAGGGTAATTTGGTTAGAACATCACACACAATACTTGCGAGTCACGGCTTAACTAGTGCAGATTTTCTGCAAGTTATTGTGCCGTTAGCTTCAACCCAATGTGTTACCTAATGTGTGACTGAAATCAAAGGCAGCTTGCTTGCCATCCATGGTATATTTTTTATATATATAAAATCCTGTTACGCTTAGACTGCTACACTTTTGCAGATGTTGGCATCCTTTCCTTAATAGAAGAAGACATTTGACCATTAGAGGGCAGTGTCACACTGTTTCACCATTTTGCACAAAATGTTTCAGGAAAAAATCTAACCATATTTAACTTCAGATTCAGAACAGATGTTTTTTTATCCATTAGTTCACACAGACGAATGCATAGATGATCTGACGGGATAAAGGGGGTCCAGATTTACCTGAACATGATCTGAAACTGTACACCATGCATTCAGGACAGCATTCATAGCAGTTTTATCTAATTTTAGGGGGTTCATTGACCTTCTTTCCTTGTGGTTTGTATATGCTTCTGAAGTTCTTACAGGGTAATGCTGTGGTGGATTTACTCTATTTATGTATTTATATAGTTTGAAGCTGAACACATCGAGTCTGATGGACTATGTGTCGTGGACGGTGTGTTTTCTTTGTGTGGTCGACTTGTCTGTGGAGGGCAGAAAGATAATTTTCCTGTTTTATTTCTGTTTACCTGTTATTTATTATTTGTTTCTTTTTATTAAAAATATTTAAGTGTTCCATGTCTTTGCATGTTTTATTTTTTATGAATATGTTTAAAATGATCATGGTCATATCTATTTGCATATTTAGTTTGTTTCACATGTAATGGCGGGTGGTTGGTATGACCTATATATATATATATATATACTGTGTATGTATGTATGTATGTGTATATATACATTGTGTGTGTATATATGTATGTATATATGTAGATAGATGTATATATACTGTGTGTGTATATATATATATATATATATATATATATATATAGTGTGTGTGTGTGTTTTTATATATATATATATATATATATATATATATATATATATATATATATATATATATATATATATATATATATATATATATATATATATATATATATATATATATATATATATGTGTGTGTATATGTATCAAATCAAAAGATAATATTATATAAGATTTTAGATGTTATATTCCCAACCAATCATATTAGGTTGCCTGTGTAAAAAAATGTTTTGACTTACAACCGTAAACCTAAAATAAGAAGACAGATGTGACAAAATTATAATTGGATGGGTCACCTTTGAATCCATATGCTGTCACACCGCCCTGCACATCATATGTGTTGATATTTGTTTGACTGTTTTTCCATGTTTTTGTTTAAACAATGTTTTGTTTGATTATGTTAGTCTTATGTTGTCTTTTATTTCTGTTGTCATCATGCTCTTTTGTTGACTTTTTTAAATTTATTTTTAGGGTCAAAGAAGATGCAACGTCTCAGCCAGTCCAGTAAGTAACACTAAGCGAGGCCTAGACGGATTCTGTGGACTTTTCCCTCATTTTCCGCATTGATTTTGGGGCAAAAGCTGCAGAATATTCTTATTGGTGACTAAAATCATAATCAGATTCGCCAAAGCATTTAGTAAGCAAATAATATAGGGGCAGAACTTTGTTAGCCGTTCAAATTCTGCAGTTTTTCTCCAGGCAATGATCCTGTGTGGGCTTCTCTTAGCTAGAGACCTCAAGGCTTTGACATCCCCGCGTGTGCGTTTGTTGTGGCTTCCTCTGTGATTGGCAGCTCTTTTCCCCTACTCTCTCTAGTGATTGGCTGCCTGCAGTCTGTTATGGCTCTGTTCGAAAAGCTTTTGGCAGCTTCATCCACATGCAGGCTGGATGCACCAGTCCTGCTTTATTTTGCTTGTTTGTCGACTCTGTGAGTTGCACATGGACACTGTTTGATCTCTTTCTCTGTATCTGTGGACAATTGACCATATCCCAGGCTGATGGATGCAAAATTCATTTCACTCACTCCGGCTTCTTTGCTTCCTTCTCTGGCTGAGTGTCTCCTCTTCTCTCCCCCCCCCCCCCCCCCATCTATCTGGACTCCATCTTTGTATTTCTCTTTTTCTTCTTTCTCTAGTCGCACAAAGCCAGATTTTTCCCTTTCAGCAAAATCCACTTGTTCTTATTCCAGCCACAAAATGCCCACTTAGTTTTTACCACAATAATTGAACTCTTGTGGGTTAAAAATTGCACAGCATTTTCTGTCCATGACCATCTATATGAGAAATGCTGGAAAAGTCAAGCCACATTTATTTATATAGCACTTTATACAAGACAGCTTGTTTTAAAGCAGCTTTACAGGGTAAACAGGAAAACAATGATTTAATGATGCAAACAGAGTTCAGTTCTGCTGTAAAGCAGCTCTAAAAAGAAAATAGTGTCATTGTTCAGCTGAGGTCAGTTCAGTGTTGATTCAGTTCAGTTCAATAATTGAGGAAAGCTCATCAATATGAAATAAATTCAATTCAGCTATAAAGCAGTTCTGCAGAAAATAATTGATGTCATCAATCAACTCAGTTCAGGTCTCATCCAGTGCAGTCAAAGCAATAATATTGCTGGAAAAAAATTGTGGAATTGTTTTTGCACTTTGTATCTTTTTGTCTAAAGTAATCAATATTATTTTATAGATATAACCCAAAAAAGAGCAGCATTTAAAGTTTTGCTCATGCATATCTAGTTTGCTTACTGCTAAGTGCCAAAACAACAACAACAAAATCATGCTACTAAACTGGACCACTTTGACATATCCAGTGATTTGTTCTTCCTCAGAAATACAGAAATAAGTTCTGTCATGAAACTCTAGATGGCGCAGGGCCCTAAGTCTGCTTGCAATCACATCATTATCTATGGGGCACAGCTGATTGGTTCCTGCTGTATCATCAGCCAATGAGCTCGCTGCTCAACCTTCAAATACTTGTTTAGCATTTTCTGTAACAATTGCAGCGCGCTTTCAGAAACCTCCCCCTTCCCCAGCTCCACCTGTATAGATCTGCTACGGGTAATTCATGTCAGCCAAATTGTGCTGCAGCAGAATATTTTACTTGCTCACAGCAGCGAATCTGTGTGTACTATAGGCAGTATAAAGTCCCGTACTTGCTCTGTAGCAGCAGCAGCAATAACAGCATCAGTAGTCCGAACATATCAACATTGTGAAATCCATTACCATGCCAAACACTGAGAGTTGACATGACAGAAAAGTTTATAGCAACCTAGTACATTCCAAACACGAATAGTTTCCCAGAAAGGATTAAGGATTAAAAAAGTGGCTGGTTTTCTGTGCAATACACATGAGACGGTCCGTGGGCCAAGACTAGTCTGTCCCTGTCTTTCTCTCTGTTTCTTTCTCTCTGTCCTAGTAGCTCTTGTAGCTGTACATGCTGTGTACCCTTTATGTGTGTTCCCTATGAATGTAGCTGCACTGCTGCAGTTGTTGTCATGATATTGGCGCGTATGTCGGCTGGAAGCAGGCTTGTTGACCTGATATTGAGTTGCGCTGTGTGCTTGTTCATACAGGTGGTTTCCCTTTAGCGGAATCACTGATCTGGTTAATAACGTTCTCCAGCCCCAAACAAAGTCCCAAAACCAACCGCAAACAGAGCCTCCAAAGGAGCCGGAGACGTAAGTAAGACTGAATGGATTGATCTTTGCCCTCAAAAAGCTATATTGCCCAGAAAACCTTGAATTATGTGCCATTTCTGTGGATATGACTCACCTTTCACTGACTGAAATGTATCAAAATGCATCATCAGTTCATAAAAATCTTTAATATAATCAATTAAATGGTATGTTGATCAATTAATCACTTAATTCATTGTCCATAAAAATATGGATATATATGGAATATATTTTGATTACAGAAAAAAATAAGAGTACTCCTTACAGTATTTGTTTATGTATATATGCATATATATGTGTGTGTGTATATATATATATATATATATATATATATAATATTTATGCTAAATTAATGTGATAAAGCTCTTAATAAATGTAATGACAGTCCTTATTTCACTATTAGTTTTATCTTAAATAATAGCACGTTTTGATCAGTATGGTCCATCAATTCGATTTGATTACGAGATCTGCATTAGAGAAAAGCATGGGTTTTGTATTACACTGATGTCGACTACAAATTTCTTAGTAGCTTAAACAGGTAAAGCGCAGGTCTTCAGGTGGTCACGGTGTCACTCATAAAGGGAGTCCGTATCAGTGTACTGGCTCGTGTTTCTTTGACTTCTCTATCTGCTGTGTGTCAGATGAGACGTGAAGAATGGCGTATGGTTATATTATGGGTTATGCTCTCCAGCTGTCTGTAATGCTACCTGAGCCAGCGCACCTGTCAGACCTCTGGAGCTCCTCCAGCCTTCCCATCATCCACCTGACTGCTGTCTGGAGCCCGGCTGTATATGCGAGGATAGATGCTGGTGTTAAATAGAACATTTGTCATCACATGTCAATTCAAACATATTCAGTTTGATCTTTCTTTCTGACAGAAGACTGTCTCGTGTCACAGACTAAAATATAATATTGCATTTTGTTAAAGGATATGTGACGTGTATCTGAGAGCGGAGCGAGGGGTCAGACAGTGAGTGGTACTGTATATCCACATGTTCTGAGGGTAAGAGGGCAGAGGTCAAGGGGTCATTGAAAGGAGATCTGCTCATCGGTGTGACTTGATCCTAGAGGGGTGAAAAGTCACTGTCTTAAACAGAAATGATGTCTGGTGGAGTTCAGGGTGTCAGGGTTGGCTAGTTAGCTTCAAAAAGTTAGAGCCTGTTGGTAAAAAGACTTTTATTTTTTATTGAAGGTCAGTAAAAAACAATATTATAGTTTATTTATATAATGTTACGGTTTGGATTACATTTTTTAGTTAATGTTATGTGCTTCTGCCTTTTTTTAAATATTACTCTAGGTTTAATTTTTTATTTAATTTTTTTTTTTTAATTCTTTACAGTTAGTAATTTCAGTCCTTCAACTTAAACTTATTTCATTGAGTTGCCAATGCAGTGTTTTCTTTATTTTCTATTATTATTTTATTTTATTATTGCAGCTAACAATGTTTTTAATAGTAACCCCGGTCAAAACTAGCAGCTTATTCTGGTGTGTAATATTTTTAAATACTACTCTTTAGGTGTATTTTTTTTATTTAAATGTATTTATTTTTATTATTATTTACCGTTAGTAATTTTAGTGCTTCAACTAAAACTTATTTCAGTGAGGTGCCTATTTTTTATTTTTTTTTAATCATTTTTATTTTATTTTAATATTTTGCAGCTATCAATGTTATTAATAGTAGTTTTAGTTCAAAATTATAGCCCTGGTTAAAACATGTATCTCCAGTATTTTTATTATAGTAGAAGAATAGTATACTAGTACCAGTGGCCAATATTTTGTAGGGCTCTTAAAAGCGTGAAACGGGCTAAATATGCCATTGTGATAAATGGGAATGCTAATGGGTATAGCTTTCTCCAGGTATAGACTTGGTTGGCATAACTGGGAACGCCCACAAAAAACTTTGTAAAATGCCAATGCTGAAACCCATAGAAACTAGGAATTAATTTGTGCATGGCTGTAAAGAAAAATGAATAAATTAACACATAAAGCTACATCCATGCAAGACAACAGCAAACTGACGGATGTCTTAACTTTATCTAAACCGGTGTAATTGATGTCAAACAGCTCAATGAGCTCATCAATAACTGGCTTTTAGGCTTTTGACAAATGTTTGTTAAACGTGGTAGCCTACTGAGGTAAATTAACGTTTGACATTAGACTGCGCATTTCATGTTAATATTCTAGCACATGGCGTATTCAGAACAAATATCAATTTCATAGCACAAGACTGTTTTATGATAATTTTAAAACGTTAAATGTAATACATACTCTAAATCCATTAAATTCAGGAACACTGAATAAACTTCACCGAAAGAGTGATGTATGAAGTGAAGTAGTTATTGTCGTGTAATATTTTGGGGAGCAGCATGCATTTTGACAAGAAAATTACATTTCTGGCAATTCCGTTGGTTCGTTTTTCCAGTCACAGATACTGTCCAGACAATACTGCTCAGTTTTTCTATGTATCTTGCTCTGTCGAGCGGCATAAGTGATTCTATGTAGGCCATACTGAGTTAACGCCATTCTTTCAGTGAGTGGGAAAGGATTGTTTCCCCCCACGCCGACTCCGCCCCAAGCCACACCCCCAGCTGTGACACAACGCCCCAAGCCACACCCCCAGCTGTGACACATGCCCCAAGCCACACTCCCAGCTATGACACAACGCCCCAAGCCACACCCCCAGCTGTGACACAACGCCCCAAGCCACACCCCCAGCTGTGACACAACGCCCCAAGCCACACCCCCAGCTGTGACACAACGCCCCAAGCCACACCCCCAGCTGTGACACAACGCCCCAAGCCACACCCCCAGCTATGACACAACACCCCAAGCCACACCCCCAGCTGTGACACAACGCCCCAAGCCACACTCCCAGCTATGACACATGCCCCAAGCCACACCCCCAGCTATGACACAACGCCCCAAGCCACACCCCCAGCTATGACACAACGCCCCAAGCCACACCACCAGCTATGACACAACGCCCCAAGCCACACCCCCAGCTATGACACAACGCCCCAAGCCACACCCCCAGCTGTGACACAACGCCCCAAGCCACACCCCCAGCTATGACACAACGCCCCAAGCCACACCCCCAGCTGTGACACAACGCCCCAAGCCACACCCCCAGCTATGACACAACGCCCCAAGCCACACCCCCAGTTATGACACGACACCGACCAAGTCTATTATAGACTATATATGCGAATCAAGCATGGTTTATTAACTTTTTTTTTTTTAAAACATTTTGTTTATGCTGAAGTCAAAAAGACAAAAGTTCAGTGAATTTTGTGTTCATTAAATTTACAGGAAACAAACTCCTTAGCATTACGTATTCAAACTCTCCTATCAGAGCTAGAGATTAGCGTGAGAATGTGCTCATGTTTGGTGGGAGGTGGCCAGAAGGTGAATTCTGGGTAACACCCAGGCGTTCTGCCGTAGTAAAGAGATCAGTGTGCTCAATAATTCAGCCTGCTGATGAATGTTGCCGGGGCAGATGTGGGACTTATGGCGTTAGCCCCCAGTGTTTGGTTTCCACGACTACGGTTGATTGACAAAGGACATACAAAATGCATGTGCATCATGCATGCATTCAGCTAGCGTTTCAGGGTCTTTCTCAAGTCTTTGACCCCCCCCCCCCCCCGCTCTCTTAGTAATGAGTGGGTACATGATTAAAAGTCACCCTAAAATAAAAGTCCCTCAAGCTGATCTGCTAGCTCAAGATCAAGTTGATATGTATATGAATATATTGATAAATGATCAGGTTTTGTCTGGTTTTTATCAGTGGGAACTGTGGTGCAGCAGTTCTGTAGCTCATAATTACTGACATGTCTACAGCTGTTGCAGTCTATATGAGGTGATGCACGTGAGCCTGATGTGTCATCTTTGTTATCTGGATTATAAGCGTTTAGCCACAAATAGTTTCTAGGCTGCACATGATGCTTTAATTGCTGATGAAGTAAAGGGAAGAACAGAAAGTTCTCGTCAGTGTTGAGTGTCTGACACCTCCAGCAGTCACTATAGAGTTTAATCAGAGCTTCATGACAACCAACAAAACACATTATAGTGATTGATATTTCATTGTGAATGTGGCTTTTCTTTCAGAACAATATGCCTGTTTTCAGGATTTATATAAAAAAAAATTAAAAACATTTTATGATATTTCATATGGTTAAATAAAAAATATATATCATTTTTCATGTAGGAAATTATTTTAAAATACTTTTTAAAAAGTACGTGGTCGGTGCATTTTGTTTTTTAAAGTCTCTAATGGTCACCAAGGCTGCATTTATCATAATATGTTGTGAAATATTATTAAAACTAAAAATAACTTTTTCCGATTTGAATATATTTTAAGATATAATTTTTTCCTGTAAGGGTAAAGCTGAATTCTTCAGTGTCACGTGACCCTTTAGAAATCATTCTAATGTGCTGATTTGCTGCTCAAGAAACATTTCTTATTATAATCAATGTTGAAAACAGTTGTGCTGCTTCATATATTAATATAGGATTTATTTGAAATATAAACCTTTTGCAACATTATAAATGTATTTATACTGTCCATTAAATTAATCCTTGCTGAATAAAAATGTTAATTTAAAAATAAAATGTCTGAAATGAAACTTTTGAAACATTTTGTCATGTTAGTTTTATAGCTCGTATTTAACTGTATGCCAGTAATTATCTCACTTGTATCTTGTGTTTTTTTAGATACATATTTTTTTTAGCATTTTAGGATAAATAACTGAAATAAGTTGATATTTGCATGAAACAAGAGCAAACTCTGTGTCCTGTTTCATATCATGTTTAAAGAGATAGTTCACCCAAAAATGAAAATTCTGTTATTAATTACTCGCCCTCATGTTGTTCCAAACCTGTGAGACTTTTTTTGTTCATCTTCAGAAAACAAATGAAGATCTTTTTGATGAAATCTGAGAGCTTTCTGTCCCTCCATTGACAGATTCGCAACTGACACTTTGACTCTTCAAAAATAAAGAGATCGTAAAACGAATCCTTATGAATTGAGTGGTTTAGTCAATTTTCTGAAGAGACTGATTGCTTTATATGATGAACAGATTGAATTTAGACTTTTATTAACATATAAACATTATTCAACTCACACATCAGTTGTGGTAAACAGAAGCTCAGGCATGTTCGCTTGACGTGTGAGAACCAATGAGGTTCTTTCTCGTGTTACGCATCACGTTTGAGCTTCTGTTTATGTTCACTGATCAATGTTTAAACGTGAAGAAAAGACTAAATTAAATCTGTTCATCATATAAAGTGATCGCGTCTCTTCAGAATATTTTGACTAAACCGCTCAATACATATGGATTAGTTTATGATCTCTTTATGAATGTTTTGAAGCGTCAAAGTGTCATTTGCCTAGCTATCAATGGAGGGACAGAAAGCTCTCAGATTTCATTAACAAGATCAAGACAGTCTTACGAGTTTGGAACGACATGAGGGTGAATAAATGATGACAGAATTTTCATTTTTGGTTGAACTAACAACTTTAAACTTGTAACATGTTTTCTTGCCGTGTTCTGATTGGCTGTGTTCTGTTCCCCGCAGGAAATTGCACCAGCAATTTGAAATGTATAAGGATCAGGTAAAGAAGATGGGGGATGAGGCCCAGACCACCCAGGAGCAGAAGACTGACGCCCCCATCTGCGGAATCTGCCATAAAACCAAGTTTGCCGACGGCTGTGGCCACCTCTGTTCATATTGCCAAACCAAGTTCTGTGCTCGCTGTGGAGGAAGAGTTTCACTACGCTCGAATAAGGTACAGCCGTAACGTAACAGACGTACACACAAGCACTGATAGGGGAATAGAATACCAGTTGCTCACCACATACTGTGCACTTTGCGCCATACACTGCCTAGTATTTTTTATAAATAACTTGTGAATAACTTGTATCAAATTTATGGCTTATATAGTATGATAGAGGAGAATTGTTGTAAGCTCACACTCGAGGAGGAAAAACATCTCAATTTGATGCTGTGTTCACGGCATGTCGTAATTAAAAAAGCTCTCTGTATGTTTTCGACACCGATCGGTCTGCACTGCGCCGCTTCGAGTCGAACACACCTTAAATCTGGTACAGTGGTCACGTGGTACAAATTGTTGCTCTCAGAAATATTGAAAACCAGAACAACTTTACAAGTTGTAATTACAAATTCAACAAGCACACGAAGGCTGTTTTACAGTTCAGGGCTGCATTTCTCAAAGGCATCGTGAGCTAAGTTGATCGTAGAGACCATTGGTGGGAATGGCTCTGTGCGATCTATAGGCTTACGATACTTTTGGGAAAAGTATCCCAGAATCGTTACAGTCAGGGGCAGCTCTAGGATTTGCTTCAACTTTAGGATTTGCAGTACAGTTCGAATCGGTACATGTTTAGGCTACGGTTTGACTAACAGAAATTTGTCATCATGTTATTATTAACACGTATTAAAGTTGAAATGTATGAATTTGTTACTTTCACAGCGTCTTGCGCTTGGATAGCTTAAAATCACTTGAATGTTTAGAATGATAAGACTTAAAAGATTAGCTCACTCCAGAATTACAATTTCCTGATCATTTTCTCACCCCATGTCATCCAAGATGTTCATGTCTTTCTTTCTTCAGCCGAAAAGTACTGAAGGGTTTTGAGGAAAACATTCCAGGGATTTTTCTCCACATAGTGGACTTCAACGGGAACCAACAGGTTGAAGGTCTAAATTTCAGTTTCAAAGCAGCCTCAAAGTTCTTTACATGATCCCAGCCGAGGAATATGGGTCTTATCTAGCAAAACATTTTCTAAAAAAAAAAAAAAAAAAAAGATATACTTTTTAACCACAAATGCTTATCTGCGATGCATGTCCACAACTTCACGCATTGCGTAGTCACGTTGGAAAGGTCACGCGAAGTAGGTGAAAGTACGAAAAACTCTCCTTTTCACCTCCAACTTCAAAATTGTACCTTTTTTTTGTAATGGGCATTTGACTTAGTCTTTGGTCACGCGTGACCTTTCCAACGTGAATACGTAATGCGTGAAGTCGTGGATGTGCAAGACGAGCATTTGTGGTTAAAAAGTATATACATTTTTTTTTTTTTTGGAAAATGACCGATCGTTTCACTAGATAAGACCTTTGAAGCTGCATTGAAATGCAATTTGGACCTTCAACCCATTGAAGTCCACTATATGGAGAAAAATCCTGGAATGTTTTCCTAAAAACCTTCATTTCTTTTCGACTGAAAAATGAAAGACATGAACATCTTGGATGACATGGGGGCGAGTAAATTATCAGAAGTTTTAAATCTGGAGTGGACTAATCCTTTAAAAAAATGTGCAAATTATAAACTTTCTTGAAGCAATACTGGCCCATTCTTTTAGATAGGTGATTGTAGTTTTAGGGGGTCTGAGACGACAGACTGTGGGGCTAAAGCCCCCATAAAAACGCCCTATAACCGCCCCATGACGGTAATTATGACATGGCATGAACGCAACTTTATAGACCATTTGGAAGAGGACGTCACAGTTATGTCACTGCACTGCACCGTGGTGGCAGAAAAACAAGTGGCAGTGATAACAAGTGGAGGAAAATGGACAAGACCCACGCAATACGGGGAAAAAATATGTCTTGTACCTTTGGATGTCAGAATCGGAATGCAAAAAAACGTGGTCTTCATTTGTATAGCTTCTATAGACCTTATGTAGCCCCGCATATGTTTAGCACGGTTTGTATTTCCACTGCATGAGGGTAAGATCTAACAGATTAATGAATGAACCCTTCCTTTTAAAATCTTCTCCGTCTACTGACATTTATGACATCTGCTTCTTGCTTATAACTTTCGTTAACTCTATAATAAGTAAATCCACTTCACCAACTAATTACCCTTCAACAGTGATGTCATAGAAATATACAGAGCTACCACAAAAGTGGAAGTTCAAACTGAAAATTTAAAGATGACCGCGCCCTTGTTTTCTGGCACATAAGGTCTATAGAAGTCTACAGTAGAACTGTTATGTTTTATTGTTCAAATAAATGGAAATTATGAATGCATGACCTTCTAATTATGAAATTTCATACAGAAATCAGTCAACTCATTGTAACACGTTTGATTTTTCCTCCCGTGGAAGTTCTTTTCTGCCTGCTGCAGTGAACACAACGGCCACTGGAGGGTGGTACTCCCTCTGTTATGACCGAGGCGATGGATGTGTCAGGACAGAATCTACTTATCTAACCTTTTGATGTAAATGACTTTGCTCAGAGTAATAAGCGGCGATGTGATTCGGTGCTGTACTACGTGAACATCTCTTTATGTGTGTCTGAATGTTCTCCCCTCTTATTCCCCCCCCCCCCTGTCTTTCTCTCTTGCTTTTCCTCCCTCTGTGGAATTGCAACAGGAGGATAAAGTGGTCAGAATCCTTTTTTCTTGTCTATGTTTTGATATTTAGCTTAGATAATTTCACATTAAAGGTGCTGTAAGCGATTACTATTATTATATAAATAAATGTATAGTCTGTGGAGAAGCACACATAAAACGAGCCTTGCAAAGGTAGAAAGGACATTGAATGCTCCTTTTTTTTTAGCCAACCAGAAACAATCTTTGCTTGATTACTCTACATGTCTTACTAGTGTGGGTTTTTGGAGAGTTTGTGTGTGTGGTTAAAGTTACACTGTAAATAAAATAAAATACACAGTGATGATGTAAAAAAGAAAATTAAGCAAAATGGGATGACATTTGGCGACCATTTGTGCCTTTTACTTAAGCATAATTTTTAACAGTTTAAATACAATGTACTTTTATTACAAAAGTATATATATATATATATATATATATATATATATATATATATATATATATATATTTTTTAATTTTTTTGTATTTATTCGTGTGTGATTTAAAAAATAAAATAATCCTAAAGTAAATATTTTATTAAAAATCAGTAAAAGTTTTTTTTAGAGTATTTTTCAAATTGTTCAATCATTAAATTATATATATATATATATACATACATATACACACACACAGAATGTTATTGTCACTAGCAGTTAAGAGTTCCCTTTTTTATTTACAAATTTTTGTCAATTTTGACAGTGAAAGCAAAATGTTAGCAAAATGGCTGAAATCGCTTACAGAACCTGAACTAAATGAGAAATGGTTGTGATTCACATGGTCAACTCGATGACATTGTATCACCCCTCATTTCAACATCAGCACCTTTTCATTTAGTTTAGCAAGGGAAAAACACATCAACAGCATTGTATGAAACAACTTTGTGAATGCTTTCAATCTCGTTGTGGTTTTTACAAAAAGGAAAATTGTGTTTATCATGTTTCCAAATTTCCTCGAATTTGATAAGAAAAATAAAATCACTAATATATTTTTTATTTTATTTATCTTTTGCTTAAATCGCCTGCTTCAGATGTTACTCATGAGAAAACAACTTCAGTAATCTCACATTCTGTGTATTCTTTTTAAAGTTTCTGAATTTCAGTTCTTATTAACGAAGTTGATACTTAAATGAGAACTCCCTGAGCAATTTAACCGCGACCTCTTTATTGTGTGTGTTGGTTTGTCTGCATGAGTACAGTGTAGTAAAAGTGTTGCGTCCGGGTCCAGGCTGGCCGGCAGCGCAGCTCTTTGTGCAGAAGGACAATAGAAATGCTCTCGTGTTCCCTTGAGCACAGATGGTGATGCAGCAGGTTCACGTGGAGTGTTACCTGTCACACACCGTCCCGCTTCAGAGTTATGCCCCATGCATCTCTCTCACACAAACCTGTGGGTCGAACTCGTCTTGATAAAGCCCAGTTATATGGAAGTATATGGGTGAATCTCATGGAAACATGCCCAGGTCATTCGAAAACTTGGAAAAATAGAACATATTTAAATATATTTATGTTGTGCATAAAGAAAAGGCTGTTTATTACCATAATGTGTTTATATACAGTGTGTGTATATATATATATATATATATATATATATATATATATATATATACACACAAACAATTATGTTAATTATTTTATATTAAAAATACAATTATGTTTTCCAAAAAGTAAACGAAGGCTATTCATTATCAGATGTCCAGATGTATAAATATAAAAAAATAAATAAAAAAAGATGTTTTCCATAAAGTAAACAGCCGTTCATTACCACAATGTGTCCTGGTGTAAATATAAAATGTAAAAAAAAGAAAAATAAATAAATATATATATATGTATATGTTTTTCCATAAAATGAAAGCTGTTTCCCTCTCCATAATGAATAGATAAAACACAGTAATGCTGGCAAATCTGAGTATAGTTTAAGACAGTATTGTGATCTATTCTGAGACACTAAAGGAGTCAACATATGTGTTGTTATCGGGGTGTTTTTCTCACTATAAAAATCTGAGAAGCAGAAAGTAAAAGTCTCAGTTTGTTTAATAGGACTAATAGGAGAAACAAAGAGATATTAAGGGGATTTAATTTCCTTCAGTTGCCTGAAATGAGTGACATCTCCCAGTCATTTTTCTATGGGTCTCTCAGTCTCTCTTCCTAACTGCTAGTTTGCAACATTGGTAGAGTATGTTGTTTTCATATTTCTTTTATTTACCTCTGTTGTCTCAGTCTTAGATGTTTGCCTGATTTTTGGGCCCTGGGTTCTTTGCTCCATAGTTCTGTTTCCTTTCGTTTTCCCGTACTGGAGATCTGCTGTACTGTATCTCAGCATTTGCAGGGCCGTGTCGAGCTTTTATCCGGTTGCCCAGCAGAGCAGAGGATTGAATTGCTGGACGGTTCTTAGTGACTGGATTCTGTTTCTGCCCTCTGTGGTTTACGCCTTTAAGACCGCGATACACCAAGCTGACGTAAGAACTGGCGGGTGACGAAAGCCTATCATGTGCGTTCTGTGCCTATATCAACTGTCTATCAGCAGGTATCAACAGTCTGTATAATACTCATCATTCAAAAGAGAAACTGAAACTACAGGACTGAAGAACTACAAACCATTAACAAAGCAGCGCTTGCTTACCATTTGAATATCAATCATTCTGATAATATTTGAAGGCTGTTTACGCTCATTCCATTCTGCTTAGCCAGTGCAAAAGTATTGTGTTGTTGATGTTTCACTGGCCGCTTTGACAGTTTTGGACTTTAAAATTAAAAGCATTTACTTATCGGTGCCTTTGTAGAAAAACTAAAACCATTAACAGATGTTTTTGCTATTTGAAATAAAGCTGAAATAAACTGAAATGTAAATTTAAATGAAAACTTGTACTTGAAAATTAGAAATGTGGCAACTTACTGAAGTTAAATAAAGTTACTGAAATAAAGTTTTATTTGAAGTACTAAAATAACAAATTAAATCTACATAGAAATAATAGTAATAAAAATTACCAAAGTGCATATTAAAATGACTAACATTAAAATTGAAAATCTAAAAATTGTGATTGTGCATAATTTAAAACATTTCTTTAGATGTAAAACTTTAGTGGCAGTGAAGGTAGATACCTTGGCTATCATTTCCCATCTTCATCATGCAGATTTTAGATATTTATTCCGTCAGTCATAGTGAACGCAGACATTGCCTCATGTTTGTTGCCAGATCTCGACTCAGCTGTGCTATCATGTTCCAGTGTGTGATGTCCGACAGCTCCCCTCGCCGCACGAGACACCGGGAGCTGTAAATATTGATGCCGTCTCGGACAACAGGATCTCTTTCACCACAACTGTCAGCGTTTGGTAAAGAGAAGAAATTGCTGATGAAAAAGAGCCGATTTCACCACTGATGCTTTTCACTTACACTGAAGCTAGTGGGTAAAATTGGCGCTAACTGGCACCTGGATCTACTTTTATTTTCATATTTTTTTGGCAAGATTTAAAGGAATAGTTAACGCAAAAATTAAAACCTTTTTTGTGATTTACTCATCCTCGTGTCATTCCAATGAGATACACACTTGATCACTTGCCAAATCTGTTTCGCCTATATGCTAAACGGAGAAAACTGATCCTAGAAGAGCAGTTATGGGCAGCTTTTCCCTCTAAAACCTCTAAAAGCGTCCTTGTTAGTGCGCCCGCCTCCCATGCCGGAGACGCAGGTTCGAAACTCGCTTCGGAAAGGGAGTTGAACAGGACCGGTTGTATTTGGTGCCGTGACCCGGATGGGAGTGAGGTTTAGGGGGGTGAGTGTAACTGAGGCAAGCTAGTAAGAGCTGGGTGTATAAACCTCACTCCCCTGATCTCAAGAGGTCTGCTGGCGACTGATGCTAGAAACTGCGGTCTTTAGCATCCTTGTTACTGCGCCCGCCTCCCGTGCCAGAGACGCCGGTTCGGAATCCCGCTCGGAGTGGGTCGAGTTGGACCCTTGCTAGTAGGAGTGTTGCTTTTGTGTAATAGACGAATGACAATGTATTTGTTTTGAGATATTTCATTTTTAGATCAATTTATTTAGCGGGAGTCGCGCAAATCATTTTATTCTCCCACACAGTGCCCACACACATGAGTATTATTTAGCTTATTCGATCTTGTCCTGCGCCACACTCTGTTTTGTTGGGTCCCACTCCTCTACTTTAGCCTTTGAAAAATAAACCTACCCTCAGAAATATTCACTGTATTATAAAGTGTGACAACTAGCCCCAGTCTCTCATATATGATTAGTTCTTATTTTACTTCTATATAGGGCAGTAGACAGATGACAGGAAATGGTAGGGAGAACAGGTGGGGTTTGCTCAGGAAGTGACCACCAGGCTACGCCCACACGTTTAAAAATTTGAGAAATATTTATGAATGAATACAGTGCCAAAGATTACTTATACAGTGATTGGTTTTGCAACTTTAATATCTGATTAGAGAAGATGATTTAACATCTTGATGCTGAAGTTAGTGCTTCTATCTTCATCAGCGTCCTTTGAAGAGAGTTAGTGAGCGCTGTGCATGAGTAATGAGTCAGACTCAGCCCCAGTGGAGCTGCGCGCTCACATGCATCGGTAATGAGACCCGTGTTAGTGATGCTCAGCGACAAAAACATGATTATGTGCCGCTCCGATCGCTCAATCGTCTTCCTGCACAAGCAATTGCTTTTATTTCACTGCTTATTATTTTTGACATCTTAGATTGATCTCAGGATTCATCTTTTTTGAACTGAAGCACAATCTTGAGAGCAGAAGGAGCATTTGATCCCCAACTCTCAAAGGTCAACCGTTACGCAGGACTTTGGCTTATAAAACCGTGTGAAGCTGTCTGTGAGTTCTGAATTCAGTTATTGGAACATCAGTGTTATCCAGCTGGACCAAACAATACGCAGCTGACATGGGTAAGCATGGCAACAATGATTATCTTCAAGCTTTAATTATGTTATTGAGATTCGGGCAATGGAAAAAAAAAGCTGCCTATTGTTATTTGGAAAACTGTTAATCATTAAAAAAATTGATTAATCTTTTAATCTTAACAGCTTGATGTAACCGGTTCTCATAATCTAAACAGCTTGAATTATTAAATCATATTGATCTTTAATTTGCATATTGATCGTTAATATTTCAGCTAATAATAGAGACATTGTTCGACAACGTGACATCCCCGTAGAGAACTGAGCTACATATGTTCTTTTACACTTAGAGATCTGTCTATTTTGATTCTGTCACTGCATAATTAACACTTTGTTTAACAGATCCTTATTAAGTTCAGAGAAAATAAAACCTATGAATATGCATCCAGTCTATTACAAGCAGCTGGGCTCTAAATATAGAACCTCATTAATTATTCATGTTCCACCTGCAGGCAGTGTTTTAGCTGGTGATTGATAACGCTCCCCTCATCATGAACTTCCTTACTTTTATCAAACATCTATAAAATATTCAGCGGCCCAGGACAGCCTCTTCGGTTATTCAGTATACAGTAATATTCTAGCTCCAGAATAGTTAATATTTTACATATTTTACATATGTTAATACACATATGTTAATATTTTACATACAGTACCTCTCAGAGGTAGTCAGGTAACCAAATATCATGTTTTACAATTTGCAAATATTGCATTAATTAAAAATGCAATTTATTTATTTAAAGAAATAAACATTGTAAGCATTATTGGCATTGCTGTGTATATTTAAAGGCCGATTTTTGATCATTTGATGGTCTTGATTAATTATCTGCATGAAGGCACTGAGTTGTATAATGTTTGTTGCATAACTCAATGTTTTTCTCTGGGTAAAATAATTAAATACTGCCAATAATTAAATTTTGCCAAAACAAAATGAACCCTGTACAAAATATAGCAGGGCTCGACAATACGGACTGCCTGGTGCAGCATGAACAACACTTGGGACAAATGACGGAACATTTACTGTCCCAGTCATATATCAGTGCTGCATCGTCACAAAAGTTTATCATGTGCACTTGTTTTTAAGCCTTGTCTATTTAGATATTCAATTGCAAGAAGGTGCAAAAGAGAACTAATTTTGGTACTTGCTGTGAGAAGTTTTGTATGCACAAATCCAAAGTGCGTGTCCAGAAAGCAGTGTCAGACAGCGCAAAGTAATTGAGTTCTCTTTCAATTCTTCTTGCTCTTGAACGGACAAATTCACAGAAAATAATATCAAAATGCCATCTTGGCTAGTATCCTAGTAAACACAGTCGGTTTTGGCGGAAGTGAGAGCAAACAGTTGAGAAATAAAACTCGTGTGTGTATCAGTATATTGGATTTATGCGGCTCTTAAAGTGACAGCAGCCTAATATTCCTGTATGCACAACAAAAGACAAAAAATAAAATACTATTTAATAAATTCGCTCACTGCTCTTGACTAAAAAACATTTGTCACTTTAATAAGGGTTAATATATATTTAATTTATACAGCAGTGTTATCTTATTTCATATCTTTGCTCTGTTCTATTTATGTATTTATGTTGGCCTGTAAATGGATCCAATTAATGTTCAATGAAAATGATTTGATGATGCAGGAATACCTTAATGCATGCATTTTTGAACTTTACTAATTTAAAACATGATCAAAACAGTCATATATTTTAATGAAAAAAGTTATTTCTGTATCGAAATCGGCCAATAGTTGTTTGTTAAAATCAATTCTTGTATTGGGCCAAAAAAAAATCCTGGCTGTGGGTCTCCATATATATATATATATATATTGCATTGTGACATTATTTTATTTTCATCACAAATTAGCAGTTTTTCCCCAAAACACACAATGCAAATAAAATGATTTTTATTTGCATCAGCATGGGATGTATAAATACTTTACATAATTTCTTCATATTTTAAATAATACTAAATTATTATGTGTTTCAATATTATATCAATATTTTTTTTTCATTTACTTTAATTCTGATGGAAATAATGGGGAAAAAATGTCATTGTCTAATTTTTTTTTCTCTCTCTTTTGATTTTGTGGTGAAACATGACCCTGACATGTTCTTGACAGGCTTCATGAGATTCACCCAGAAATGTCCCCTGCCATTTGAAACCAATGACAGCTCACTCAGCACTTTATCAATTTTTCACTCACACATCTTTTCGTTTGTCTATCGCTGACTGACCAAACATTCATCACAATAACACTCACATCCATCTGCGATATGTTTCAGAGCCGGTCGCCGTGCAATTCCTCACTGTGATCTTATCAAAATCCACTTGACATAGGTGACCTTTGCACTTTATTGTATGATAGGGCAGCTCATACACAACTTTTCAAGTTTTATAATAATTATTGGTTTAAGATATACTGTGGGGTCTCATCATCAAATAAATTTTGTCATTGTTTATTTATTGTAATGCTCACTTTCTTCTGAAGAACACGGAGCTGTTCTTTTCATACAGTGAAAGTACATGAAAGTCAACCTTTACAAAAACCACCATTACAGTAATCCGTACAGTGCGACTTTTATATTCCAAGCCTTTATGTGAGGAACAGACCGTCACTCCTTTGTTTAGGAAAATTGTGGAAAAATTAAAATTTTGTCCATTTCTTTTTTGAGATACATCATTTCCGGGGGCCGATGTGGCATTTTGTATTCAGGCTGGATGGATGGAAGCCTCTGTGTGTGGCTGAGAGCAGGTTTAATTACCAGAAAGCTGGATGGGATGCCAACTGGCTGCTAAGTTAATTTCTGTCAGGCAAATAATGAGGTCAGGCTGCCATGCCCTCAGTGATGGTGGGACATGAACGTTCAAGAGGTGTTCAGACTGCAGTGTTGAAAGCAGGAGATTTGAGAGGTTATTAAGGTACAGTAATAATCACCAGTTGTTTCCAAACACCTTCCACCCCACTCCACATCTGCTATAGAGTACTGTAATGGTGGCTTTATTTTTGTAGGCTAACCTAGAAGTTAGCATCGCCCTGGTTCCCTTGATGAAAACCCAACCGGATTTTTCCATTGGCTTTTTTTTCCATTGGATTAATTCAAACCAAAACAAGTTCCTGATTCTTACACATTTGGTTAGTAATGATAATGTTCACAAATGAACACATGTAACTTTTATGAATTGTGAAGCCTAAATACAATTGCCAGAAGTAAAAAGTGGTGGCACAACTTCAACGTCTCTAGCATTGAGCTTCAGTCGACTCTTTCAAATCTTTAAATATTTTCCCTGAAAGTTCGAGTTAGAATAGTTTGCATGAGTGCGGTTATAAACACAACAAGGCTTTTTGTTTGCGGACTATTGATTGTGATTATGTTTAATGTCCCTGACAACCTCTTAGCCACTTGTTAGTAACCACCTTTTTCTAGACCGGGAAACTTTTTAAAAAAATTGGGGAAAAAATGAAAAAAAACAAAAAACAAAAAAAAAAACAACAATGTATGAAAAAGTGATATGAAATGAAAAATATTATCAACATTTACTCACACTCATGTCGTTCCAAACCCGTTTGAGTTTCTTTCTTCTGATAATAATTCTATGATAAGAATAATGATAACCTGACAGTTAACGGTAGCTATTGACTTCCATAGTAGGAAAAAATAAATACTATGGAAGTCAATGGCTCCTGCCAACTGTCTGATTACCAACATTCTTTAAAATATAAATATCTTCTTTTGTGTTCAACAGAAGAAAGAAACTCATACAGGTTTGGAACAACTTGAGGGTGAGTAAATGATGACAGAATTTTCTTTTTTGGGTGAACTATCAATTTAACCACAGACCTTATTTCAGCAAAACAAAAAAACATTGACTTCAGAACAATGGAACCGGAAGTGCTTAATTGTTAACTTGTTATTGGGCTTTGGTCTTCAAAAATGTGTCATCCCTGCTGAACTCGATTAGTCAGACAAACCAGGTAGCTCCACCCCCAAACTCATGCCATTGGTTGAGCCAGAATTGTTTTGCATTCATCATTTCCTCTCACATGTACTCTGACAGTTTTGTTTGTCAGCCGCACCAGCATCACAGTTTCCTGAACCTGTTTGTTGTGGGACCTGCGTACGAGGTTCTGGACAAATATCCCAATTTTCACTGACTTCACAGTTGAAACCGAAATGACTGAATGACTCGCTTCTCCCACAACAGCAAGTTTTCATCTGTCTAATTTGGGGTTTTGACCACTGTCTTGTGTTTTCCTTTGGTTCTAACTTCCTGTTCTGTCACTATCAGGTGATGTGGGTATGCAACCTGTGCCGAAAACAACAAGAAATCCTCACCAAGTCAGGGGCCTGGTTCTACAGCGGCCCAGGGGACGCCCTGCCCCCGGGTGCGAGTGACCCTCGGCGCCGCCACGAAGAGGCTCCGCAGGAGAAGAAGGCCAAACTGCAGGAAGCCCCACTGCTGTACCAGGGGCCTCCAGGGGACCGCAGCCGTGCTCCAGGACTCTTGCGCCAGGCGTCCCTCAACAACGATCTGAAGCCCAACGACCCTCTGAGCAACAGGTGAGTTCATGTGTTTTTAGAGTGCTACGATGTTGAAAAGTTTGAACTTGCAATTAGATCCGTTTAGAAATCATTATACCTTGTGAGCAGCAGCACTCTTCAAGTTATTCTTGTTACTTTTTAAGAAACATGCTGAAATAATTTGCCCACAGTGACTGTATTGGTTAATTAAGAACTTGTTGGGTTAAGTTGGTCTGGTCAGGATAAACTTTGATGTTAGAATGACAAAGCTTTGTCTAAATGTTTGTCTAAAAGTCCCTTTAGAAAGAAATACTGAGACAGACAGGAGGTAATATGCAGGGACATTGCTAGGGTGTTCTGGGTGGTTGCTAGGTTGTTACTAAGTGGTTGCTAATGTGTTCTAAATGGTTGCTGTGGTATACTTGGTGGTTGCTTGGATAATTGGTTGCTGTGGTGATGCTAGGTAGTAGCTAGCTATTTCTGGGTCATAACTAGGGTATTGCTAAGCAGTTTCTAAGGTGTTCTGGATGGTTTCTCTGACATTGACATTGGATGTTATGGTTGTTTGGGTTGTTACTAATAGGTTGATTGGCTGTTTTTGGGTGGTTTCTAGACATTTTGAAATGGTTGATAGGTGTTTAGGGTATTCTTGGTGGTTGCTAGACTAAATGGTTTCAATGGTGCTGCTAGGCACAGTTGCTTGGGTTTTCTGGGTGGTTGCTAGGACATTACCTGGCAAGTTACCATGGTGATTGAAATAGCTGTTAAATGGCTGCTATGGTTGTTTAAGTAGTTGCTGAGGGTGTTTTGGGTGGTTGGCTGGCTAAGTGATTGCTATGATGCTGCTAGGCAGTTGCTTGGTTTTTGCCTCTGGTTACTTGTAGAATATTTTAGAATGTTACTAGTAGGTGAGGTGTTCTGGATGGTTGCTAGGACATTGCTAGATGTTTGCTATGGTGGTTTGAGTAGTTGCTAGGATGCTGCTAGAGTGTTTTGGGTGGTTGCTTCTTGCTAGGGCATTTTAGGCATTTCCTAGGGTGTTACTAAGGCAACAAACTAGGTTTCTAGGGCATTGCTAGTTGGTTAATGATAGATAGATAGATAGATAGATAGATAGATAGATAGATAGATAGATAGATAGATAGATAGATAGATAGATAGATAGATAGATAGATAGATAGATAGAACCTCATGCTGGGTTATCTGAAATTGAAGCTGGAAAAACAACAGCTGGAACATGCAATGCGTTCATTCAGATTCCATCTGTTGTTCAGACGTTTACTATTACTAATTTGGTGCTGAACACGTTAGACAGGTAAATAACCATCAGTAATTTATGGTGAAACCTGCTCTAGAAAAAAAAGCAGGGAGTCAAAACACATTTATCAAACATTACACCTCTAATCTGTAGGGAGATGCTTGTGCACTGTGAGCAATGAGTGTGATTCCATCTTTTCCCACACAGTGGCGGTGTCTCTCTGAGCCCTGGTATCAAATTCTCTCCCTCTTTTGCTGGGATGTCTGTATCAGCTTCACTGCTCAGGGGTCAGAGGTCAGTCCTGGAGAGATGTCTCCATAGAAACAGATGCCTGCTCCCTTGAATCCGAGGCGACCGCTGTGTGTTAGTTTGATTTTCCGTTCCTGAATACCTGTGGAGGAGAGGAATGTTGGGCATGTGCCACAGGGATGGGGCTGATCTCACCTGCTGTTAGTGTGTGTTGTGTTGACATGAGCACATTTGAATGACAAACCCTTGAAAAGAAAATGTAACATTTCGATATAGTAGTATAGTATAGACTTAGTGATATAGTATAGAGAATATGTACTGTCATCACTTATTAGTTGGTCTGTTTACATGTGTCAGATGTTTATTGGCAGTTTTAGCACATCTCATTGTTTTTAAGACAAGTGTCAAGATAAAAAACTACATTTATGATTTTATTTGAACCTATGGTTCAAAGTGTGCAGTACACACAGGACATAGACGTTAACATTATAAGTTTGAGGTCGGTAAGATTTTTCAATGTTTTTATGTTCTCATTTTTTTTTATATAAAATACGTTTAAAACAGTAATATTGTGAAAAATTATTGCAATTTAAAATATGTTATTTATTCCTGTGATGCATGGCTGAATTTTTAGCATAATTACTCCAGTCTTCAATGTCACATAATCCTTCAGAAATCATTCTGATATGCTAATTTGCTGCTCAAGAAACATTTCTTATTATTATCAACGTTGAAAAGCAGTTGTGCTGCTTTTAAAGGCCCACTGAAGTGCCTTGAAACGTGCAGTGTTATGCAATGTGTTGACGTAATTTCCACTGAAACAGGAAGACAGGGTGGGACATATCGAACAAAGCTCCTCCCCTTTTTTAAAATGGCCAATAGCGTTTTGTTTATATCACAGCTCGGCAAAGACGCATTTACCTCCTCTCCTCCATATCTATTACTCCATAAATAAAATTCTGTGCAGAATTCAAATGGTTCCAATATGTTTTGGCCACACTGTCTGCACCGACTCGCACATATGATCCGCTCTGTGCTGTCATGTCTCTAGACCGGAGCAGACTGTGTGCGCGTAGCGGCGGTTCACGTGACACTAACGTAAAACCAGACTTCATTCGCCTCAATGGAAAGCATATTTACACTGTCTGAATCGTTCCATATCCCCTATATAGTGCACTAAGTGCCATTCACCAAATAAAGAAAATAGTAAATTTGTGAAAAAGTGACTGTAGATTCTAGGAGTATTTGATTTTAATCTAATTCGAACAGATATCAAATATCAAGCAAGCAATCTAATATATTCGAATATCTACGAGCCCTCCCACACGCTCGGAGCACACACACGTGTATTTGCGTACCACACAGGTATTTGCGTTTCAGTGTTGTGAGAACTGGTATCTACGGTGTAGAACCCAAAATATTTCCAGACACTACTTTTTAGACGAGTTGGGGTCGTAATTGTCCGCTCAGGCTGGCCGTTCTGTGTGTTATCTTCCATTTTCAAACAGGATGGCTGTTGGCTATTATTCGCTTGATTTGGTCATGGGCCGACGCTACAATACGTTTAGAGCGCCCACTACTGGATGAGATGGCAAACAATAAAATAAAAAACAAACGGTCTAATCATAGACTGTAAAAAATGCGCTGCACATGGCACTTTAAAAACCGAATAGGTTATTTATAGTTCGATTAGGGATATTTCACGTCATGTTCGAATGCATATTCGAGTATTGAATAAAAAGTGACAGCCCCAGTGTAGAGTGGTGTCATCAAAATTATTGATCCATATTAGCAGAAGTAATAGACTGCACGTTTTGAACGCATGCGAATTTTGTCATTGTTTTTGGGGAACACTAGCTTACAGATAACCTTAAGGCTGAAAAACTTACATTTTGATTTCATGGGGACTTTAATATTTTTTGTGGAAACCATGAAACATTCTTTTCAGGATTATTTGATGAAAAGAAACTTAAAAAGGACAGTGTTTATTTGAAATATAAACCTTTTGTTACATTAGAAATGTCTAGGCTACTGTCATTTTTGATTCATTTTATGTCTGTTGTATAAAAGTATCAATAAAAAAAATAAGGAAACTAACAAACTGACCCCAATCTTGGGAATCCTGGGAACCAAACACATGACCTTGGCGTAACTAGCTCAAACTCAAAAATATTTACAATTTTATAAATGCATCCCATGCGTCTATTCTTTACCATCAGATATTTGAACAAGAACTTATACTCTAGATACTCGTGCCCATTCCTAAAGTTTATTTTATGGTGCAATGCATTTTCTCCCCTCCTCCCTGGCTCCTTTACCTGGCAGATGTCCGTGAAAGGCTCAGGACAGCAGGTGAGCTTTAAGCTGCTTTTTCATGGATGCCGTCTGACATTTCTTGTAGAACACAATGAGTGTGCTTTGAAATGTATAAAAAGCTACTGTAACAGCAGTGCTGTTCTTTTCGATCAGATCGGTTCATGTCACGAAAACTGTAATTTCTCATTTGCACTGTCTGAATTAACATGTTACCCCCAAAAGGTTAGATGTTGAAAATGTGCCTGCCATATGGTAGCGAGACAGCATCTGATTTGTTCTGTGTTGTGTAACAGAGAGTGTTATAGTTCTGTAGTCTTGACTTTACACAACTATTCAAAACAAAAGTGAGCAGTTGCTTGGAAAGTTTGTGCAATAAGAGGCATTTTGTTGGTCTCTCCGCTTCCATAAATACTTTGCTGACATTAGCTTGATGTTACAAACTGGTAAAATCTTCAAAAAACAGGTTAGTTTAAAGTAAAGTGTCATTTACTCACACTAAAGCCCTTAAATCTTATTTGTGTTCACATATATTTAATTATTCTGTTTAAAGATGCATTTATTAAGGACTTAGTTACACTTAAAAACACAGACAGCAACATAGTGTCGGCTCAGATCCGGGCCACATCTAGTACATGTGGATTCAACGTGTGTCCAGATGTGGGCCGGATCTGGGCCGACACTATGTGCTGTCTGGGTAAAGGTTCTTTATTGGCATTGATAGTTCCATGAAAAACCTTTAACATCAATGTAACCTTTCCACTGCACAAAACGTTCTTTATGGTGGAAAAAGGTTCTTAGGATTAGTAAAATGTTCTTTACTTTAAGAAAAAAAAAAGTTATTTTAAGAGCTGTTCACTGAAAGGTTCTTTGGGTAAACGAAAATGGTTCTTTATGGCATCACTGCAAAAAACGACCTCCTCCAACCCCTTAATTAAAAAAAAAAATTGCGATTGTTTTTCTTTCTGTATGGAAGTCCTTTTCCACCCCAAATCTCACCATAAGTATCAAAATTGACAATTCTTATTTTTTTTGGAATATTGCAGTATTTATTATACATTATTTATCTGTGCACATCATATTTTTTTTACATTTTGAATTCACATGCTCTCATAATCTTTAATCAAAATAACTTCCCCTCCCTCTTGCAGCGACATCTCTTCTCTGATTATGTTTACTGGTACGAGGGCGGGGCAACCTGTCACTCACATGACATCGACCAATAGCAAACCACAACCATCCAATCAATTGCTGATGGACAAAATTAAGTCCCGTCCTACATTTTTTCTTGTCCGAGAAACCATTTCACTCAGATATACGTCTCAATATGGAAGAAAAGACTCACAATATCAGACTTTAAAATAAGAAATAGTCACATTGTAAGATCTATAGTCACAATGACAGATATACTGTAAAGTAGCAGAAAATTCCACAGAAGAAATAAAAAAAAAAAATTCTTAATTTTGCTTAGGTTTTTATTTGCTGGAGGAATCAGAAAAATCAAGGCGTTAAACTGTAAAAACAGTCGCAAACCTCAAAAAGGGTTGCAAACTTCATATAAAATGAATAAAAAAACAGTTCATATAATATTTAGTTTGACCTCTCAAGGTTGACGATCAACATTTTATGAAGGTTAAGCACCACCTGTGTGGAAAAATAATAAAAAAGACTGTTTTTTAATCATTTCAGGCCCTACTTCTGTTCAATGGGAAGTGGCAGGGGTGTTTTGGGGTTAACTGCTGTCAAAGTGGACAAGAACGGCCTGGCCGTTCACCGGGAGACTGTGTTAAGTAGTTTGATGCCCAGGAATAGAGCTCAGGAAATCACTGAAAAGCACTTCCATTAATCTTAAAGAATGTTTAAATTAACTCTGATTCTCCTCTCATGAAAAGGTGCTGACAGCCTATTTATATCCTGAAATAATGTGGGAAGAGCCTAATTTGTCTTGGTCTCAGAGGTGTCATTGGAGTGAAGGCTCAGACGCGGCGCGAGTGTGGGTGAAACTGCTAGATGAAACAATAATAATTACACTGGGATTCGGATTTAATTACAGCCGTTTTGTTTCTCTGGGTTTTGCGGGTTTTTGTCGCTTGTATCTCCTCCCCCTCCATCTATAAAATCCATTAGTGTTTTTATTGGAGCTAAATGCAACGTGACACCTAGGTTGAACCACATACAACAGTGGTTGTTTTAGAACTGAAATTAGTTGGACAAAACAAATGTAGGCTTGGGAGCTGATCTTCTGTTGTCACTTCAAATACTGCAAAATAGACAGACAGAAGCATATAGTCTCGTTTGTTCAAGAGGTCAGCACAAGTTTCACTACAAGTATGACGTAATCCACTTTCCTGCTCTCGGCTTGGCACTATGGGAGCTGATGTTGTGATATGGTGGTTTTGTCCGGAGAGAGTTATTAAGAGAATGAAAGATGCACCTGCAGAAAACCAGTATCAGCAGCGTTCTGATCTCACACCTGCTCTCTAGACTCTCCATCTATCCATCTATCTATCTATCTATCTATCTATCTATCTATCTATCTATCTATCTATCTATCTATCTATCTATCTATCTATCTATCTATCTATCTATCTAGTCATATAGTCAATAATACTTCAAAATGCATGTATGTAAGCACATAATAGATCTATACATTCTTGATTTCATACTGTTGATCGCCGTGCTAATAGCTTTAAAATCTCTCATAATAGAGTAAATTCTAACGGCCTTGCTTCCCTTTAAGATGGATATAGAATTTTTTTTTTTTTAGGTCAGAATGCATGTTAAAAAGCCCTCTTATTCCTTGTGTCCTCAGGGCAAAGCACTCCGCGTTTTCTCTTCCTCTAACGCCCTTCTTCCTTCAGGTCATCAAGTATCCACACACAATAGTTGTCTTTTAGAGCAGAGCATCTCTCCACAGAAAACCCTTAATGATGAGGGAGAAAGAAAGCCCCCCTCCTCCTCCTCCTCCTCATGCGCTGTGATGCTGGTAGAGGATGTGTAGTGCTACTCTGGAGCTCATGAGAGAGAATCCTGACAGTAGCGAGCCTGTGTGTGAGCCTGGGCTCTCTAGAATCCGGACGCGACGCGACGCGCTTGCTTTCGTGCGTGCGTATGCATGGATGTTTATCGTGATTACTGTGGATAATTAGAGGCGCGAGGGATCTCCGGTACGTTTAGGACGCGCTGCGCGTTCGCTTTCTCTCTTAAGTTCGGATGACAATGTCCGGGAGAGCCGGTGTCGGTCCGCTCTCCTCATCCAAACGCACTTTTCCTCGGGATCAGAACACATCAGGAAGTTGAATCGTGTTTATGTTGCGCTGGAGATGCGGCGCGTCCGGAGCGAGGAGCGCTGGAGGAGTTTCATCTGAGGTAAAGCGGGAATATACGCAGGATATCGGAGAGGAAGAGGGAAAATGCAGTTTGAGACATTGCGTCAGTTCTGTAGCTCGGTTTTATCTCATTTTAATGGGGCTTTCACGCCGCCGCAGAATATTCTGCAGACGGAGCTCCTGGAACAGGCGTTCAGCACCATCGGGTGAGTTTGTAACACATCACACGTGACTATATTTGCATTTCCTGAAGGAAATATCAGCGTTTGAGAGGCACGAACAGCTAGGAATTGTGTGTATGGGGCGTCTGTGAGGTCTGAGGTGGCTCTGCTTCTGAGTAAATGAAATGCCGCAGCCGTTGTCATGACACTCAGCACGCATCTTGTTTAGTGGCGGCTGTGTGAGAAAGGACCAATCATAGTTCGCTATGCTAATAAATCCAAGAAAGATGTCCTATTGCAATTCAGTATGCGAATATTACACACATTTCATCACTGTTGTTTGCATTTTGATTGAACAGGAAAGGCTGTATCGTTACCTGCAATTTAAATGATAAAATTATTTTTTATTTTTTCAATATGAATTTAAGTAGGCCTATTTTATCATTAAATTATAACTTATAGCCTAGTCATAGCCTATATATATATATATATATATATATATATATATATATATATATATATATATATATATATATATATATATATATATATATATGTTAGAGTCTATGGTTATATCTAAGACTTAAATGATCTACAAAATTTGAGTTTGAATTACCAAATTAATATTATTCTTCAGAGGCACCATTAACATATTTTCACCTCTTTTGGTTTTGTCATGGTTGACTTTGTCTACAATGCATTTATTTGTAATTTTGAGTGGTTATTTGTTGCAATTATGTATATATTTTTTCAAATTAAACTGGTCAGTAATTTACACAACTTTTGGTTCTATATGTTAGTTCTCATCTAGATTTTTTAATTTTTTTAAGATTTTGACTGTTGATAAAAGTTGTATTTAAGTGAGCAGTTTGTGTACATCTGTTTGCTATCCTTTGCAATAAATATTGAAATGTGTGTGTGTGTGTGTGTGTGTGTGTGTGTGCATATATATATATATATATATATATATATATATATATATATATATATATATATATATATTAGTGCTTTCAAATTGATTAATTGCATCTTACATAAGTTTGTTTATATAATTTGTGTATACACACATTTATGTATGTGTGTGTGTGTAAATGTGTGTGTGTGTGTGTGTGCATGTGTATATATATATGCACATACACCTTTATTATATTATATACACATAAACTTTTATGTTAGATGCGATTAGTCACAATTAATCGATTTGACAGCATTAATACATACATATACTGTATCAGCATCATGATCTCAACATCTCAACAGCTCTAGCATTAGTAGGGTAGTTGTCCTGTACCTCACCGTAACCATCTGAAGGACCTCAGGGCATGAGACTGAATGGTGTGTTTAATGGAGTTTAAAGTGTTGAGGAGAGAGAGGCCATGGAAGCAACCCATCGTCTCACTCCAGGGATCTACAGCACGAGTCTCTTCCTCCGCCAGCACAAATACACACTCAGCAAATCAGCACACTAGACTTCACTCGCACCAGGGGTTCAGTGCAAGCATCTCTTTGTTCCTGTGCATTCTCACATGCCTTTGAAGCCTGTACCTCGCTTGATTGGAGGAGGCAAGGTGTGGCTGCCAACTTCTGCTGTTTTGCTGAACTGCACCGGCTGCATTTTAGAGAATCGTCACACTGAGACATTTAGATGATGATGTGTTCTTTATAGAAAGAGTTTTAAGTGGTTATTCCAAATTGTGTTTCCAAAAACCTACAGTGAAAAAACATACAGTGACAAAATGTGATTGGTAGCCTACAGACTGGTCCAATCAAGAGGTTGCAGGTCTTCATTGGTTTAATTAAAACCTGTATCTTGTTTAATACGTGTGTCAATATGACTTCATGCTGCGCAGACGGCATCCTATGACATCAAAATACTGCACACAGCTTTCGAACCGCTCTCGCGATTCTTGATGTTATATGTCAAACTGTCTGCACATAACGTTGGCTTTTTCAATTTGGTGTGAGATTTATTTGTGGGCAGCTTGAGAGCGTGAAACAGAGCCTGAAAGATGTCTCACACCAAATGCAGTTGGCAACCCTGTATAAACACTAATGTCGGTAGTGATCAAAATAGAGTAACTTACTGCTTCAAATAACGTTTGTATCATTACATTATTACGTCACTAGGTGGTGACAAGTGAATGTTAAAAATGCATTTTTTCATTGAATCATTCATTCAAGAGATTTGTTCAAAAACACTGATTCGTCCAGTCATTGAATCATTCATTAAAGTGTGTGCAGTAATGCATATTTTGTCAGAACCTCTAGTAAATTACATGTTATTTTGTTTAGTTGTATATGTTCAGGAACGTGGGAGAATCCTGATCTCTGTTTGAAACAAAAAAAATCGTGATTCTGAATTTATCCAGAATTGTGCAGCTCTATTCTGAGTATTATTTATATTCTGAATATAAATTAGATTTGCATAATTGTTAAAATGCCATTTTTTTCCCTCAGCATTTTTGAGTTGCACAAAAACATGGCAATTTCACCTCAAAATGCAAAGAAAAAAATCAAATTAGAAACTATATGCAAATAATCATTATGATTTTATGACATTTTATTTTCATAACAATTAAGAATTATTAAGATTTAGTTGAAAATAGTTGAAAATATCATGAAAATAATGACAGAATGTGGGGGGAAAATACCTAATGGCGCATATATAGGTTTTAATTTTCATTAGCAAATAAATTTTTTTTTTCTTCTTTTTTTTTTGTTGAGATTTATCCAATAATACATTAATCGCTTTTATAGTCTTATTCTATTTATCAGTCTTCATTTATTTAATGCGTTAACCAAGTTTTTTTATAGGTTGCATAAAAACATACATTTGTTGCTCATTGGAAAAGCGTGCCTGTGGCGACATTTCTGCAAAATGATATTATGTTGCATCTTGCTCGTACTTCACGACAGTGTGAAAGTGAAATGTCCAGTGAGTGGTGCTAAATCCATGTTCAGTTTTATCAGAAACAGATGAACGTGAATCTGGCAACATTTTATTACCTTGCTTGTTGTACAGACAATGAATGAGTAAATAAATAGTATTTTTCGCAATTCTTTCTTTTAAATGAAGATGCAGCCTGTGCTATATGACCATGTTGTGTATCATTTGGCTTAATACATTTTGGTCGCTGCAGAGAAAGAGCGAGCGAGAGAAAGATACAGGGAAGAACAGGAGAGATAAATCACAATTGAAGTTTCTCTTAGATGGAATATCCCTTCCCACTAGCCCCAGTGCTCTGTGAGGCTGGGTCGCCATGGCAACATTGCTTGATCAATGCTGTGGGTGATGTGTGAGACAGGAAGACCTGCAGGGGAGACAGAGAGAGAGAGAGGGATGTCCCCCGTACAGAGAGACAGAGAGAGATGAGCAGGATTATTGTGGGTTTATTCATGAGGCTTCTGTAAACGCCGTCTGAGATTACTTGTCAAATGACTCAGATGAGGTGAATGAATGAAGTTTCCAGTGTCAGAGCAGAGCTTTATGCGCAGTTTGAGTTTTAAAGCAATGATAAAGAGATAGTTCACTCAGAAATGAAAATTCTGTCATAATTTACTCACTCTCGTGTCGTTCCAAACCTGTGTGACTTTCTTTCTTCTGTGGAACACAAAAGAAGATACTAGTTGAAATGCCTCACGCTGCATCCGAGATCGCATACTTCCCTACTATGTAGTATGCCAACAGAATAGTATGTCTGAGTGCGTTCAAAAAACAGAGGGTGAAAAGTCCCTGGATGACCTACTACTACTCGTGGTGCGCATTCGATGGACACTTTACTATCCTTTGAGGCCACAGGAGAGGATTTATGAATGGCAGTGAATTGACGCAACTGATGCTGGTCGGTCACTTGACAGTAACAACATGGAAGATGTAGTAGGTCTGAATTTCATTCATACTATATAGAACATACTTTTTTAATGCTCGAGAAGTTCAAATTCAAATGAACCTACTCAGACAGTATGCCATTTTGGACTCAGGATCTGGGTTTTTCCTCCATACAATGAATATTAGTGAATAAATGGAGAATAAATGGGGACTACAAAAGTCTTCTGCTCAGATGTTTCTCCTGAGAAACAGTCCCCATCCAATCTCTTGTTTCCTCTCAATTTAAAGAGATCTCTACAATTTCTCGAACTGTGCTCAGATTTGCCAAGATTTCAAAGTCTGCAGCCAAAATTCAGAGAGACCAATATGAACTCAAAGATTTCTGATTAAATTCTTCCAAAGGTAAATTATCTGAGCTGCTATTCACATTCATTGTATAGCTCTGTCCACTTTCTGTATGTCAGCTCTCACAGCTGTTTTCATTTTTCATCAGGAATTTCTGGAGAAACATCATAGAAAAAGGTTGATGCTTAAAGGAAACTCAAATGATCTCCCTGATCCACATTGGAGTGACCTTTGAGCAAAATAAATTTGCCTCTGCTGTTAAAGTTGGCATGAAATGGAAATGACGATGCCCTGGGTTTTCCCTATTGTGACGTATATACGAGTGAAACGGAAAAGAAAAAAAATATATGGTGGGACTTTTTTTGGGAATCTTTTTCTCTAGACTTTGTGCAGCAGAAATATCACTAAACCAAAACAGCAATCTTTCATAGCTTGCTGACGTTCATTCTTGTTGTTTTTACCAATGTAGCTTTTTGATCCCATGACCCCGTTGTGTGACGTCCCATGAAGGTCAAACTCTGACCTCCGAAATGTTCATTTCTCATGTGAAGCACCCTAAATATCCAGCCCTGGGTATTGATTTTGACAGAGCTTCTTATCTGTGATATTCCTTCAGACAACTAATACTAACTGCTAAAATGTTCATATTTACCCAGATTTAAATTTCATTACCAATTACAGGATTGATTGTTGATGTTATCCAATAGACGATTGTAATTACGGTTGACAGGATCATTCTTCCAGTCCGTTTGCAGTTTATGTGATTGTACAATCTTTTAGAACATGTTTTTAACATTGGTAGTAATAAGAAATGTTTCTTGAGTAGCAAATCAGCATATTAGAAAGAATAATTTCTGAAGGATCATGTGACACTGAAGACTGGAGTCTTCAATATATGCGAGTGAAACAGCTTCTTGAACAAGAAAAAATATGAGGGTGAGACTTGGTTTAGTCCATTGGGATTAGATTGGATTTTGCTATTACAGTGATGTCATGTAAGTGACAGGTTGTCCCACCCTCGCACCAGTAAACGTATGTATCATCAGAGAACAGAAGAGATGTTGTTGAATGTGGGAGGGGAAGTTATCTTAATTAAAGATTTTTTTTAAATAATGATACGCATGGATAAATCATTTATAATAAACACTGCAATTTTCCATGAAAAAATAGGAATTGACCATTTTGATTACACGGTCACTTTAAACACTATGAAGAGATCTTCATCACCCGAGGGTGGAGAGGAGTAGTTTCTAGCTTGAGAAAGAGCTCTTTGCCATTAGTATGTTCTGCTAACAAACTCCCATCATCCTTTCAGGGAATCAGTTGCGCTTTCTGAGCATGAAAGAGAGCAGATGTCCTTATCCCACAAATCACACACTGTGTTGAGGAAGACCAGCTCTTCTTTCTGTCTCTCTCTCTCTGCTCTCGCTGGATTGATGTTATGAAGCTGTTTGTTACTGATGGTCCCAGCCATATATAGAGCATGTGTTCCTCCACCTGTCACGAGATATTCCGCGCTGTTATCAGTCACATATCAGTCTCTCTTCCCAAAGCGGTTTTGTCACAGTATTATCTCTGAATTTCATGCAATGAATACGAAAGCTAAAGTAACGTTTTGAAACACAATTTGTGTTTATAATTCACTCTTAAAGAGTGACAAACCAGTTGGCATTATAATAATTTGGTCTTGGTTGAATTTGATGAGAAATATTTGAGTTCACATTAAGACCTCTGACTTTTGTTGCAGGCTTTGGTATCTTGCTAAATCTGAGCATAATTTGAGATATTTGTAGTCTTTTATATAGGAGGAAAATCTTAAAGTTCACCCAAAAATGAGAATTCTGTCATCATTTACTCACCCTCAAGTTTTTCCAAACCTGTCTGAGTTTCTTTGTGCTGAACATAAAAGAAGATATCTTGAAGAATGTTGGTAACCAAACAGTTGATGGGCCCCATTGACTTCTATAGTATTTTTTCCCCCTCCATACTATAGAAGTCAATGGGGCCCTTCAATTGTTTGGTTCCCCATATTCTTCAAAATATATTATTTGAGTTAGTGTACCATTCAACAGTGATTTATTTGATCAAAAGTAAAGTAATAATTTTAAACATTAATTTATTGATGTAAAGCTGAATTTTCAGCATCATTACTCCAGTCTTCTGTCACATGACCCTTCAGAAATCATTCTAATATGCTGATTTGCTCCTCAAGAAGCATTTCTTATTATTTCCAAAGTTAAAAACAGTTGTGTTGCTTAATATGTTTGGGTAAACTGTGATACTTTTTATAAGAATTCTTTGATAAACAAAGTTCAAAAGACCAGCTTAAAATATTTTGTTACATTATAAATGTCTTACTGTCACTTTTCATAAATGTAATGTGTCCTTGCTGAATAAAAGTATTAAGTTCTTTAAAAAAAAGGTCTTACTGACCTCAAAGTTTTGAACGGTAGTGAATCTCATTGCATTTTTCTCTAGACGTTGTGTAGCAGATTTGGAAATATGACTATTCCAAAACATCAAACTTGAATAGGTTGCTGACGTTCATTCTGGTTGTTTTTACCACTGTAGCTTTGTGATTCCATGACCCCGTCGTGTGACGTCCCATGAAGGTCAAACTCTGACCTCCGAAATGTTCATTTCTCATGTGAAGCACCCTAAATATCCAGCCCTGGGTATTGATTTTGACAGAGCTTCTTATCTGTGATATTCCTTCAGACAACTAATACTAACAGCTAAAATGTTCATATTTACACAGAATCCAATTCCATTATTACAAGATTTATTGTTGTTGTTATCCACTGGACGAGTTTAATTTCGGTTCCAGTCCGTTTGAAATTTATGTGATTGTAAAACAGAACATCTTTGCGCATCACCATTTATGAGTAATATAATGTTTTAAATGTTAGATAGTAGATTGTGAGATAATTGTTAGAGTTATAATTGTTAGATAATGTTGTTTAGATACACTGTTGGACAAAAATATTATGCATATTATGCAAAAATACTATGTTTTTAACAGATAATAATTAGAAATATTTCTTGAGCAGCAAATCAGCATATTAGAATGATTTCTGAAGGATCATGTGACACTGAAGACTGGAGTAATGATGCTGAAAATGTATGCAACAGGAATAAATGACACTTTATAATATATTCAAATAGAGAACTGATCTTTTAAATTGTAACAGTATTCCACATATTACTGTATTTTGATCAAATAAATGTAGCCTTAGTGAGAATAAGAGACTTAAAATAAAAATAAAAAAACTTTGATAAGCAGTGTGTGCTCTATGTTTATATATATAAATAAGAGATCATGATAAAATAATAATTCTAAAAGAATTAGTATCATCTATTTAAAGTATTTTAGAATGTTTTGATTGCTAATGCTAGCACTGTTTCATGTTGACTACCCATCTACATGTGTCAGTAGAATGAGGCTCATAATCGGAGTGTTTTGCAGACATGGGAGTGTGTGTGGCGTATGGCTGCCAGGCACGTGCCTTCACAGATGGGTTAGTGTGCGATTGCGGTGGGTGAATGAGATGGGCCTCGGAAGCTCTCGGATGCCAGGTGATCGCGGTTTAGCATTGATAGCTGTTCTCTTCTGTTTCTCATTTCCTTCTCTGTGGTCAGAGTCCATTACTGAGAGCTTGTGTAATATGTGTTTACTCATGTCATTGGGTTTCAGGAGAGATTGTATCTCCCGGGATGCTGGAAGCCACACTGCAGAAAAGCATGAAGCTTTTTGTCTTTTACTAAGAGAAATCATCCCAGAGAGTTTTGCTTAGCTTTTTTTATGTAACGTTAATTTAATGCCTCAGGTAACCCGTGGATATATTGGTTGTTGCTTAGACACTCGGCTGTTTGCAGAGGCAATGGAGGAACTCAAGGACGTTTTAAAATCAGTAGATAAGGTTAGTCAGCGATAACCGTACGTCACAAACGTCTCAGAGCTCGGTTTCCAAAGCCCTTTGTCATGCAAAACCTGTAAAATAGATTTTTCAAAGGTTTTTCTGGGTAGTTAGGAAAAGTAGCTTGTTACTGGAAAAGCTACACTATTATAATATCAACTGAGCTTGTAAAAATACTGTTAAGTTAGTAGTGTTGCTACATTTTGTGTTTATAGTCCCTCATGTAGCTGTGATGGACACCTAGGTCTTCTTTAACTCTTTCTCTCTCCCTCTAATGGGTTTGTGTTCCGCCCCATGCACTCTCAATCGTGATGTTGAGTGAATCAAGAGAGCAGAGCTGACGTAGCATCTCGTAAGCTCATATAGTGAGTGTGAGTGTGTGTGTGTGTGTGTGTGTGTGTTTGTGTGTGTGTCTGTGTTGATGGAGCAGATGGGAAGAGTCAGGCCGCAGCCACGCATGGTTTCCTGGCCTGGGGTGATGTAGCAGGGACCTCAAGCCTCTATAAATACGTCTCCCAATGAGACCACCAGCTGGGACGGCCATGTCTATGGTACCCGTTGTCAGTCTGCTAGTGCAGAGAGGCCAGAGATTTTTAGACATTTGCTTAATCTTACAAATTTTCACCATGATAACATACAGTAGTTTTCCGCCATCGTTATTAGTGATGCAATTTTTTTTTGGCTGAAACTGAGAATTCTGGAGCCACTTAGTCAAACCAAACTGTTCATTTGAATTTTATAAATCTTATAAATTATGTATTTAAATATTTTCAATTTCCTTTAAAGGTACAGTATGCAAGAATTGTGTATCAAAATATCCAAAAACCACGTGCACAGTGTTATATATTTCTTTCAATTGTGTGCTTACATTATCTTAAATGTTTCCAAGAATTAGTCAATTCTGAGAAATTCACAATTTTAAATACTCCCTTGGAACTTGTCGCCTGTCAATGACGTAATATCTGCGTTATCCCTGGTTTCCGCTTGTACTGCCATAGTAACCGTGGCGACAGACGTGGACAACTGTGTTACGTCTAGCTCACGCTGTTGTTGTTTCGTTCAAACATTTGTTCAAAAAGCATCATGGCAAGCAGAAATAAAACAAGGATCAACATCGGCGTGGCGTTTTCGAGATGCTGAGAGCTCCACGTTCGCGACAGACTTTGATTAGACGAGACGCCACTCTTGCATGTACTTTATTAGACAGGTGAGCAAATGTACATTAAACGCATCAATGTTATATATTCAAAATAATTAACCAAGCATTAATACCATTGATCAGCCCTACCAAACGTGGATGTTTTTTCTCTAAGAAACAAACATTGTTATGATATTTTGATTGATATTGTGAAGCTGCTTTGATGCAATTTATATTGTGAAAAGCGCTATATAAATACACTTGACTTGACATATAGCTCAACATGATGAAATGTTAGAATATGATCAGTATGTTATTCTAATGTTTATCTTGCTTACTGATTCTGAGTCTCATAAAGGCCAACAAACTAACACATAGAATAACATTTTAACTTTCAACACACTCAAATGCAGTTTAGTATGATAGTGTGTAGACCAAGTGAAACGGCGCTGCGTTACCTTACAAGTTTAATTCGTCAAATAAACTGATCCATATGAGAAGTAATTCAGCACTTGCGTGTAGTTCGGTAGAATGAAATGTCCTTTATATCCGCGGGACTCACGTCTGATATCTGTCTCTCATTAGCAATCGCACCCTGTCATGTTAAAAAACATCAATGTATTCACTCATCCATAAAGATTATTAGATCCATTGGCATGACTACAAGTTCCATGATTCCGCTTATTCACTGCATCATAAACCTACGCTTTTGTTATTGTAAGAGATTAGCGACCCCTAGCAACGAAAAAAAACAAACATATTGTAGCTTTAATTGCCATGATTTTACATCATTTCAATCGGTAGGTTCCAATTATAAAATGTTTAAAAGATAGACTATTGTTAAAAAGCACTGTTGATCAGTGTTATTTATATATAATATTGTAGTCTTTTTTATATATATTTGCACTTTTCAATTTAAGTTTTAGCAATTTTGCTTTGTACTTTTGTCATTTTATTAGTTTAAAAAAATCTATTTAAATATTTCTGATTCATTTTTTTATTTTAGTTTTAATACACATCATTGACATCATTTATTTCTGATTTTCAATTTTATTTGTATTTTTTGTATTTTATAATCTATATATTTTTTATTGTATTTTGTCTTAATTTTTTAGTTTTAGATATATTGAAAAGTAGAAATATTGACCTCAATATTAATTATTTATCATGCCAAATATTACACTCAGCTGGTGTTTAGATTAAATAAAAATTGTTACAGTATATTATATTAAATAAAAAAATCTCAGAGTCAATGTTTCTGTTATTTGAGCTTTTTGCAAATTGTGGTTTCTGTTTAAATTTTCAGCCAGCATTTTTGGTCTATTTTCACCTACAGTCAAAAAATAGGAAATTTTATTGCAATTTCACCTGAAATTTCAGTGCCTTTTCCCCCCTTCCAGTAGGGTTTTCCATTTGTCATGGTTTCTGAAGCTTACTTCTTTAGAATTTGCCCAAAAGAAGGTATTACTAGTTTTTGGTACATTTCGTTAGTGTTTTGTTAGTCAGGATGTGCACAGCTCCAGTAATATGAGCATAAGTGAGAATGCATCTGTTCTGTAAGCAGATATGGAATTAGCCGTTTAAGGCAGATCAGCAGTGCTGCAGATGGATGGATGGTCTCTCTTTCAGCTGTAATGAGTCTAACTCCTTTCCACAGCAATATTAAGCACTCTGAATGTCCATTCACAACATACCACCAGACCGTACAGCATACATCACGGCCAAATGATTACTGTAAGTGCACTACAGACACAAGCTGTGACGTACTGTATGGACGTGGTTTTATTTCTCGAAATGTGTTTTTCTCTTCTTGGTGAAGTGCTGCATTATAACGCAGCTGCGCACAAAGGAAAGTGTTGCTTGCCGTAGGCTACATGTTACTGTAATTATTGTTGGAGTTTTTTTTCATAATTGATGGCAGTTAAAAATAGATCGTCTTGGTTTGCTCAGTAGGCCTATCCCCTGGGCAGAATGCTTACTGGTGCAGAAACGACCCAACTTTAAATTGAACAGGAGTGTTGAAAGGAGCTACAGTCGTGCTTTGTGGGTATTTTTCTTCCACCTGACATCCTCTCTTCTACAAAAGCATTTCACTGTACATTTCACTCTGAGCTCATGCCTTCTAAAGAGATCCAAGGCCTGTTGTGAATGTTAGATTTCTACAGCCACTTTTGTAACACGAATAATAAGATATGAATGTGTTCTAATGGAATGTGATTGACGCAAACAGCTTTTCAGGAGAACATTCTAGAGATGCAGGCACTGGTCCTTCAGCCGTCCACGCAAGAAATAAAAGCGAATTTAAGTCATTAAAGGTTTGATTTACATTTATCAATTTGATTACTTTAAAACCTTATGATATTGAAAATAGAATTTTCTTTTCAAACATAAGATATGAAAGCATAAGACTGTCCTAACCAATACGTTGTGAAGAGTGATAAAGGTGACTTTTTCATGTTAATCAGAGTTTTTGTTTAAGGAAAGGAAACAAGAACATTCAAATTGTCTACTGAATGTGAACAAATATGGTTTTAATCACTCAGTATGTATTTAATAGTTAAAACTATGAAATATTTATGAATTTCATTAAGCATATCGATTTTATTGCGAGAGCTGTGCGTTTGCAGAGAGATTCCGCCCACACACTCTTCTGATTGGCTGTGGTTTTTGCTAGATTTTGTCACGTCTCATAGTCGTGTTGCGTCTGTGGACAGACAAATTGGTTGCCGCCGGAATCTATTGCATCACATCTGGTTAGGACACGATGTAACTGACGGTACTTCCACACGACAACGATATGCTTAAAACGGAGAAGTTTTTCCTTTGAGTCCATAGAGACAATGTCAAAATGATCCCCATTCACACAGATCGCGAAAACGACAAAAAAAACCTGTATTCTGCTGCCAGGCCATTAGATGGCGTTGAAACACTATAGACTGAACACGTAATGCGTATGTGCATGACGTCATTGTCTTTAGAGATTTGCGTTTTTGTTGTTTACATGGAGACTGTTTTCAAAAGTTTGCGTTTTCAAGCAAGCAATACTCCGTTGTCGTGTAAACGAACAGCCAAAACGCATAAAAAGTTTTATGGTTTTAGCTGAAAACAGTGTCGTGTAAAAAGAGCTTAAAAACTTCCTCAAAATTCTAAAAACAGGATTTGTTAAAATTAAGGCAGGCTACACCTCATGGGACATGATAAAGGTAAAAAATTAGATGAGAGGAAAAATAGTAAGCCAATGGTTTTGCGTTCCCGAGAAACTTTGTGTTCCCTCGCAAAAAGGGGAACGCAAAGGTTTTGTGAGGGAACGCACTTTCGTGGGGGAAAATAAGTTTATCTGGCGAATGCAAAACGTTTTGTGAGCGGACGCAAAGTTTCTTGGGGAAACACAAAATGTTTAGCGAGGGAACGCAAAGGTTTTGCGAGCGAATGCAAATTTTCTTGGGGGAACGCAAAATGTTTACGAGAGAACACAAAGCATTGGCGTTATTGGCGGATTATTTTTCTTCCCATCTCATACTTTTTTCCCCCACCATCATGTCCCTTTAGGAGCTCCGTACATTCCAAACTTCTGCAACATTGACACCAGGCAGGCCAATATTCATAAATATTGGCCAAACAATTTATTTTAATTTATAAAGAATAGCAATTAAGCTTGCCAAAACATTC